>OU342970.1:16000000-16365000 GCA_910592155.1 Ypsolopha scabrella | reverse complement strand
TATTCATCCAGTACAGATATATTATGTTGTCCTATAGTTATATTAATAGTATGAATCCTAGTCATTTATTAAATCATCTAACATATATGGTAATTTTGAAAGACATCCCAATCGTTCCATCACTTGTTACGCTTTGCCGCACGTCCCATCACCCTTTCCAGAAATATTAGGAGAACTTCCCTCTGGGCACTGTCTTCCATCATTGCTGGCAGGTTGTCCTTACAATAAATCAAGTCTAGTTGCACTTCGAGTTCTGCCCTCCACAAGCCGAATCTGGGGCAGTCGAACATTATGTGCCATATTGTCTCCTCTATCTCAGGATCACATACGCAAGAGGGACTGTCCTTGATTTTGAAACGGTGCAGGTACGATGCGAGCCCTCCGTGCCCCGTGAGGGCCTGTACATGGGAGGGGCCAAATTTGGTCTTCCTTAAAATTTTGTGCGCGATGGCAACATCCGGAAGGAAGACCCTCGTAACCGCTCCCGTACTGGAGGACCCGTACCGCTCCTGCCACCTCTGGACAGTCTCCTCACGCAGTGCTCTTTTGATGTAGGATAGAGGGACGGCATCATAGTCCGCTGCAGACTTCTTGTGGAGAGCAGCACTCTTTGCAAGTTCATCGGCTCGCTCGTTTCCAGGCGTCCCTGCGTGAGCCCTCAGCCAGAAGAACCTCACCTCACGGCCCTCCTCTCGGATTTCCTGTACGCTTTTTTCTATGCTGTGCGCCAAAGGGTGGAGTGAGGCTCGGCTTTTGAGCAGGTCCAACGAAGATCTGGAGTCGCTTAAGATATTAACTATCGGCTCCTTGCTTCGCCGGGCCTGCTCAACGGCCCTCAGCATAGCGTACATCTCCGATTGGAAGACCGTGCAGTAAGGCTCCAGACGGAACTTCGAGCACTTGGTCTCCCCGCTGTCCGACCACCATGTGAGCGCCGCGCCCACCCTCCCCTGTATCTTACTGCCGTCAGTATAGATACAGGGGCCGGTGATCTGGTGAGCGCTCACAGTGTCGGGTTCTAGGTCTTCCAGGCACTCGAAGCCCAGGGTCTGCTTTCCAGCCGGATGTGGAAATCTCGCGAAGGGCACACGCAGTTCGACCGGTCGATCTGCTGGAATCTGCTCAATTCTTACTCCTCGCTTTGCCCTGTACAGACCTGCAGCCTCGCGGACTCTAAGATCAAGGGGGAGCACATCAGCCAGAACCAGTGCGGACGACAGAGACACCGTGCGGTACGCTTTGCACAATTTTTGTGCGAACCCACGCTGCAGAGAGTCTAGCTGGTTTTTGATCATCAGCTTCTCCGCAGCAGGAGCCCACACACTTGCCGCGTACAGCACGATGGGCTCTACCACCGAGACGTATATGGTTCTGATGACCTCCTGGTTCAATCCCCAGCTCACCCTTGCAGCGCACGCCAGCTGCTTGTAGATGTCAATGACTTTCCTACAAACAGCTGATACGTGCGCGTTGAAGGTGAGCTTGTCGTCAATAATGACACCCAGCAGGCGGATTTGTCGCACTAGCGACAGAGTGACTCCGCCCATGCAGATGTCCGCCGTCCACCCGTCAGGCCCCGGAGCTTTCTTTGGGTTTAAGTTGACCGAGACTGAGTTCAGCTCCGCGGCTGTGAAGGGCGGATCAGATGGTTTTAATTGATCCGAGAGTTGATGGACTGGCACCTCCGAGCTCTCGCGAATTTGTCGTTGAGCAGGGGTTTCGTCGTCCACAGAGTCATCAGGAAAGAACGTTTGAGCCAACAGCTTGGCAGACCCCTCAGGACCAAGGGTGTTCCCCGATGAGTCCACCAGCAGCCGGTCCTCCTGCCGTTTTGCCGTCCTCCTGATGACCCTGTAGACTCCGTCCAACATGCTTTCCCTATCCTGTTTTGAGCAAAATTGTTTCCAGCTAGCTGTTTGCGCTTCTTGCGCCGCGTCTTTGTATCTCTGCTTCGCTTCAAGGTATACGTCAACGACATGTTGCCTTCTAGCCGCCGTGGCGTTCCGTAAACGCCGCTTCTTGGTATTAGCGTCTCGTCTGAGACGCTCCAGAGCGGGGGACCACCACGGCAGTGGCTTCCTTCCTTTTGGGGCTCCCATCTTCGGTATTGTCTCTTCACATGCACGAGAGACAACCGAGAGATAGGAGTCAAGGAGGGACTCCAGCTCCTCAGGCGTGGTAACCAACCCCACCCTCGACGCACCCAGATTGCTCTCTTCCAGGCCTGTGCGGATGGAGAGACCGAAAGCCGACCAATCAGCCCTCGCTGTGTTGTACACACGTGTAGTCTGGATTGGCAAAGCTGTTAATTCTTTCTCCAGACACACGTGGTAGGTAATGGCGTTGTGGTCTGATGTGATCAGCTCCCGATCCACCCTCCATCCACCCATGTTGCCCAAGAGCTGGAGGCTGCAGGCTGTCACGTCTACGTGACTTGTGCACATACGGCCTCCTCTGTATACCTCGAAAGTGGGGGTGCCGCCTGTATTCAGGATCTGGAGGTCCATTTCCTCAAGGAAGGACCTGTAGGCTGAACCCCTGTGGTCCTCGGAATCGCTTCCCCACCAGGGGCTCCACGCGTTGACGTCGCCGGCTAGGATGACATTATCAGTCTGCAACTTTGAGCGGACACTTCTTATCACATTTAAGTAGGGATCCAAATCTTCGTCCCCCTCTAGGTAAACGGACAACACGGCCAGCTTTAGCTCCCCTGCCTTCAGCAGTACCGCGGCGATGTTCTCAGTGACGAGCTGAGGGTCGTGGATGACCTCCAGCTCCCCACCGAAGACCACCACCGCGGCCTTGACTGGTTTTTGGCGGGCTGACGTCAGCTGGATTACTCTTGTGCCCGGGTACTGCTTTAGTTCGCCCTTGGTACCGACATACGGTTCTTGTACCAGGGCGACAGATACCCGGGCTGTGTGCGCTTTGCACATGAGTTCCGCTGTCGCCAGCCTGGAGCGTTGTAAGTTGGCCTGGATGATACGTAGTTTGCTGTCCGTAGTTTTGCCTAGAGCGGGGACACCTCTGCCGCTCGCCTCGGTGGTTAGGTTAGGTTAGGTTAGGTTAGGTTAGGTTAGGTTAGGTTAGGTTAGGTTAGGTTAGGTTAGGTTAGGTTAGGTTAGGTTAGGTTAGGTTAGGTTAGGTTAGGTTAGGTTAGGTTAGGTTAGGTTAGGTTAGGTTATAAAATTCACGAGGAGAAAAAAGCCTATTGAATCGCACTATCACCTGGACTGCGCAGCTCTTGAAGAGGTGGAGCAAATTCGGGATTTAGGAGTAATTCTGGACAAAGAACTGAACTTTATACCCCAGATTGACGCAATGGTCAAGAAGTCCGCACAGATGCTCGGATTTGTCAAGCGAAATAGTCGTGGGTTTCAGTCAAAAGGGATCAAAATATTGCTTTTTAATTCTCTTGTCCGTAGCCAACTCGAATATGCTAGTTCGGTTTGGAATCCGTTTTATGCGATTCACTCACAAAGGATTGAAAGTATCCAGCGTGCTTTTACAAGACATTTAGCTTTTATCTCACCGGGTATGTCACATAGATGCTCATATGATGAACGTTTGAAACTTTTTGATATGTCATCTTTACGTAGCCGAAGAAATATGCTTGATTTGACTTTCTTACACAAATTATTGAGTGGTTCAACACCGTGTCCACAGTTGCTTGGGAGGATTTTTGTGTCAGTGCCCTGTAATATGCCTCGTAAGCCCATTACTAGAATATTTTGGTGTCCCACTAGCAAAACTAACTTAGGTCTTAATTCACCAATCACTAGAATGTTAAGACAATATAACGAGAAGTGTCAAACTATCCCAGATCTTGACATTTTTCACTTATCCTTGAACAATTTTAGGGCCAGTTTGCAAAGATTCTTTTAAGTTTAATCTTATTTTCCCATTTTGTAGATATTTTTTGTGTTAGTTAATTAATAGTTTTGTTTTGTATTAGTAATTATAAAAAAATTAGTACTTGCTGTAAATGTCTATAATGTAATGTCTGCTTTGTGTTTACCACTTGTTTATTGTTGAATGTTGTGAACGCCTGTCACTGGTCCACATATCAGAATTTTAGTTTTATGTTTTAATTTGTTAAGTATGTGTAATATGTGTACTGTTGGTGTTCCGTTATTAATAAATAAATAAATAAATAAATAAATAAAGTTTATTGATAAATATGTGGTAGGTTTGAAACATTTTTTTCAAGCGCTCGCAAATTTCTTTAGTATTATGATTTTTTAATTAAAATTTTATTGCCTGGGACCGATGGATGGCGGTATATCTCAAATTTCCGGGCCTTATATAAAACAGGCTGGTGACGGGCAGCGGCGTCACTGGTGCAAGGGTTTCGGCACCGCGCTCACCAACCCGCCTGCCCAGCGTGTGTGAGTATGGGCATTTCTTCCAGGAGGACCGCCGAGAGTGGCGAAATTCTGGAAAGGCCTATGTCCAGCAGTGGACGAAACAGGCTGATGGATGGATGGATAGCTACTAAGGTTTAATAACTGTTCAAATTTTGTGCTTTGTTACATTATCTTAAGATTTAAGGTACGCCTAAAAGATTTTTTTTTTTCAGTTTAAATTTCTTTTCTCCCAGAGTCTGTGATTTCTGCAATTTATTTTAACACAAATAAGTAACATGGTTGAGGGAGTTTAACTCTTACACTCAAGACACATATCTGTATTGACCCATGACCCATCGAATAAAACGTTTATAAAATAAGTAGACGTATAGGCGCTTGGCCACACGACGAAATTGTTTGCTGGGTTTCTTCAACATTGTTGACAACAATGAAATGTTTTTTTAAACAATTCAATTGATTCATAAATAAACCGCGCTAATTTCATTAAAAGTAATAGCTGTTCCTAGGAAACTGCCCGTACTCAGGGAACAAACTAAAGCCTTGATCCAAGTGAATATCTAACCATTAAAACAGTGAAATAATTTTCAAAGTCGGTTCCATAGTTATTATATCCCTAGGAAACTATCCATCCCCAGGAAAAAAACTATGGCTTACCATATGTATAAGAGAAGAATCTGACCATTACACCAGAAAAATCATTTTCAAAATCGGTTCTGTAGTTTCAGAGATTACCCACGCGAATTTAATCAATAGCTATGTCCCTAGGATACTGATTTTTCTCAAGGAACTAACTATAACTTATGTCCAACAGAAGATTAAGCCATAAAAACCGGCCAAGTGCGTGTCGGGCCACGCGCAGTGTAGGGTTCCGTAGTTGCCCAGTACATTTTATAAGTTGGTCTACTAATACAGATCGCGCCAAACTTCTAGTCCCATACACATTAGGAGAGCGGCCCATAGACTGTCGTGTTTAGAAGGGACTAAAAGTTCGGGGCGACCTTTACTCGTAAACCAGTAAGGACTACTTAGCTGTGATAAATTTCCTTTTAAATTCATTATAGTCTGTGAATTTTTGCACATATCCTTGAACAACCTTTTAGCCGGCAGGGGGGGGGGACATTCCAGTCTAACAAAAATTTGCACGTTAAAGCTTAATATTTCACCAACGGATCCCTGAATCAAAAAATGGTTTTAACACACCTACAATGTTTTTGAACTATAGGATAGATGAGGAAAAAAACTCCCCAATTTACATGCATAGGAGGTACCCTTAAATTTTTCATTTTTTTTCATTATTTTATTTTACTGTTTTTTCGGCGAGATTAATATGTATCCTCATGCCAAATTGCAGCTTTCTGGTACTAATAATCTCTGAGCTAAGCCGCGGTCAGATGGACGGACGGAAGCACAGACAGACGGACATGGCGAAACAATAAGTGGTCCTTGTTGAACTACGGAACCCTAAAAACGGTGAAATGTATTTTCAAAATCTGTAAGTAAGTAAAGTAAGTAAGTAAATCATTTATTTGTCACAGAATTTGGGTACATAAAAGATAACATAAAAGATAAATCCCATCAAATTCAACCAGAAATTGGCGTACAAATATTAAAATAAAAATCATTTTTTTTTTACAAACACAAGTTCATAAAGGAAATTATATCTATTAAAATGTCTTAAGCTTAATATTTCCAAAATTAAATCCTTAAATAACTAAAGTAGTCAAAATACCTAAAATAACAGCATTAAAAATGTCCATGTCTATAAAATTCTACAAAATAGAATCATTGGTCCAAAAAACTGGCTACGCTATAAAAACAATTATTTAATAAATATTCCTTAATTTTTCTCTTAAATAAAGTCAAAGGAAGAAGTTTAATGTCATGAGGTAATTTATTATAAACTTTAATACACATTGAAAATACATTTCTGCTGAAAAGTGTTAGACTAGCTTTTGGTTGGTATAATCTGTTAAATCTGTTAAATCTGTTAAATAGTATAATATGTTCCTAGGGAATTGCCCGTTTGTGTTCGTCCATATATGTATATTATGTGCTAATATTATAAGGAGGTAAATTTTGTTTGCTTGTTTAATGGGGGGAATATGGGGAACTACGAAACCGATTTAAAAAATCTTTCACTGTTATGATCGTAATTTTTTTTATTTAGAAACAGTCTACAGTTTGTTTCCTTGAAACGAGCAGTTCCCCAGGGACATAGCCATTAATAACATTTGTTTGGGTTGGATAGTCTCAGGAACTAGTATGTTATTAATCTTTTAACCGACTTCAAAAAAGGAGGAGGTTCTCAATTCGGCTGTATTTTTTTGGGTATGCTACTCCATAGCTCCGAGTAAGCCGAATCGATCAAAAAAAATTTTTTTTCTAAGTGTTTGCTTCCAGGTAAAGGTCCCATTTTAGTTTGGTTGTGATCTAATGATGGTCTTTAGAGATGGACAGCAGAATAAGGGCATTATAAGGGCAGGGCAGGATAAGGGCATTCACTCGATATTGAAGCAAATATCTGCGGCATTACCAACCGATTAGAAAATTTAGATTTTTTGTAAGAAAGGGAATTACAATAAAATTAAATTTGAGTTCCTCATCCATAATTTATACGAAAATGATATCAAATACGCCCTTGTGTGAAGTAACGATGCGTTGGCATTTTTTGTTTACGGAGCGGCATGAGCGTACTCCGCCCCCCTTTCTCCCCCCACCTCAAGTCCGGGACTGCCAGGGCCAGGCCTCAATCTGCTCATTTTGACCTAGGCTACACCTGTATCAAGTTTCGGGCTTCGGTCACAATACAAGAGTTGACTAGAGAACCTCAGGTACTGGGAGTGTATTTTTGAATCATTTGAATTTCAATTCGCATACGAATACTTAAAATTAGTATTGTATTCGTATACGAATCATGCGGATTCGTATGCGAATTGAAATTCGAATGATTCAAAAATACACTTCCTGGTCTTCAGAGATAGACAGTGGATCTCCTCATATGTTCACTAGAAGTCGGCGTATTCCCTATAGTATAGGACACAAAAACCAATATGAGAGCGACTATGACATCTAGAGAACTTGTGTTTCACGAAGAAAGAAGTCGGCAAAAGTGATATTTTGGTACCGTCGTCGGTCAGTATGTAATTATTTTAAACTTTTTAGTGAATATCTGCCATAAAATTTGATGTCGGTTATTATTTTTTGTTAAAAGTTTATTTATTACAGTTCTATCGGTTAGACTCTTCACTTGGGCAAAGGCCATTACTGGGTGATATATCAATGAGAGGTCAATGATGGGGACTCAAGGTTTTAATTTGTATGATTTGCGGTGATAGACGTATTCTGTTTAAATTTCAACTGACTCTGTCACGGTTGAAGCTGTAAACCCCTGTGACAGACGGACGAAACGTCCCGGTTAGTTACCCCCTTCGGGTACGGAACCCTAAATTCATAGACAATGGGATACAGTTTTCAGTGCCGGCAGATGCACTAACAGCCGTTCGAGAAGACTGTAGATTCGTAGAATAGGTGTTGACTGAAAAATGTGTTTCGAAAATTGGGTTAGTCGCATGAAACTTTATATAGAAGGTGGTGGAAAGTTCTTTGGAAATATTTTATAATAAAACTATAAACAGTAGCACTTTTTTTTACTTTATTTTACAATTTGGATAAAAAATTTCTTCCCTACCCGGTATTGCATGTGCCGCAGTTTTGACACAAACGCTATAATGTGGTTATAGTTTGTATTGATTATTCGTAAAGTCAAACATATAAAACCCCATTGTTTATTTATTGCGGCGCGGCGGTAGCTCACGCGGTAGAACGCTCGCTGGCTTCTCAATCTTGAGACCCAGGTTCGATCTCCGGGTCGGGCATGTACCAATGAGTTTTTCGGAATTTATTGATGTGCATAGTATTTGTGTTCTTACCTGATACTTACCACTTACTGAACGGTAAAGGAAAACATCGTGAAGAAACCTGAATGCCCTTATAGGCGTGTAATTGTGCCCGAAGTACGGCGACAGGGCGATCCATAATTATGCTGAGTTGGTTATTGTCAAGTCAGCGCTGGTGCAGGCAGGTGACCGCGCCAGAGGTCACAGACGGTTCAATACTGCCGCGTGGGTCCAAAACACCGGCCCGGCCGAGTAGCAAGCTACGTGACGCAGCGGACAGTCGCGTGCGCGTGCGCAGTGCCGCCGGGAATCATTCACCTATTATTTAGTAAGTACCAGACCAGTCCTCACGAGCGGAGGTGTTGTCGCCTGGCCGAGTTGAATCGTGACTCTTGAGTGGCCGCGATCCTGCCAGCAGTTCGCGGCCAGTTTACTGTGTGAGTGTGTTTATAAATTATTGTTGAGAACAATAGGTCATCGCTACTCACGAAAGCATTCAGATTGTCATGTACGTGCCGACAACCAGCTAGACTATTTAAAGGAATCCTGTGTTGTGCATTTAATTACTAAAATGTTGCTGCTGACATTCTGCTCGATTAGATTAGTTTCGTAGGCAGGCCCGTATATAGGGGGGGATATGGGTGTCCTGTGCCCCTCCGAAATCTTCGGATATAAAAAAATATCGTCATTTGGAATTTTATTCTTTTTTGTGGGATGATTCTCTGTCACAGCTACGAGAGGCAAAATAAAAAATACGTAAAAAATGGCAAAAACAACACATAACTGGTATTCCTTTTATGTTTTTAGGGTTCCATACCTAAAGAGGAAAAAAACGGAACCCTTATAGGATTACTTTGTTGTCCATCTGTCCGTCCGTCTGTCTGTCAAAACCCTTTATCTTGGGAACGCGTGGAGGTATCGAGTTGAAATTAAACCAATATACTCAAATCTACAGTCCTTTGAACCTGTGAAAAAATAAAACCTCTGAGTTAACGTTAAAAAAGCTACGGTCGTTCATGCCGCAAAAACACTTTCAAGGGAATCAAAATTTATAGGGTATTTCCCGTTGACCTAGAACTATGAAATTTGGCAAATAAATACCGTCTAATACTGCAAGTATAGGGAAAAATCGTAAGACTGTACATTTTAAATTAAATCGTAAAAAAATCATCGAGGTTAAGCAACGGTATGCGCGGTCATAATTGTACGGGTGACCAAATCTTTTTGTTGATTTTTTTAAAGCTTTTACTAATTTTTACGGAACCCTCGGTCGGCGAGTCCAACTCACACTTGTCCAGTTTTTTTAAATGGCAATTCTATACAATTGTCTGTTTTGCTGAGGGAGTGAGCTGCTGAGCGTTAAGAAAATATACATTTTGTTAAAAAAAATAAAAACAAAAGAATATTGTTCATGAAACCTATACAAAAAATAGGTGTCTGTTGCTGCTGAAAATTGATTGTCTAGTGAAAAATGTTCAGGTTATGTTGAGCACGGTTTGAAAATATCATGACCAAAGCTGTCACAGCCATGTATTTAGTAAAGCATGGCTGTGATTTACGTCAGGATGGCTGTGACATATACTTGTTACTAAAATCACTCTAAATTAGCAATTGTTGATAGAAGGAGTTTGGGTGCTTGTCGAATTCATAGGCTTAAAAGAAACAGACTGCTTTACTTAGGACAAATAATTGCTATTGACAATGAGAAAGATAAAGAAAACAATTACACAACAATATTTACTTGTTTAAAAAAAATGAATTAACAAAATGTGATCAATTGTAATAATACCGGATGATTTTGGCAAGAAAATAAAAAATTGATTTAAGGAGATATTTCACTAGAAACCGACTCTGAAGGCTTTAATTTCGGATTGAGTGCTATCAAAACAAAATTAGAAAATTTACTTTAATGAAAATAACCTTGAAAATATTCAAGTTTTACAGCACTAAAACTAAAATTAAAGCCCTTAGAATCGACTTTAATACATGTATTTAAATAAAAAGTTACGACAGTGCTTTTCTGGTGAAAATCATTATAAAGTCACATCCATGTTCACAAATGTCATTACCATGCCACTCATTGTCGCCACCATGCCACTAAATGTTTCATCCATACCTTGTTTCCCTTTTCCAAAGACTAACACAGTCTTTGTCTGACAGAGAGAAAAATCTTAAATCAGAAACAACAACTTTATGAATAAAATAAAAGTTATTTGTGTTTCCAGCAACACCAAGGCTCCCAAAGCATGCTAAACTAGACTGAAATTTTGCTTTTTGTACACGTTTTACAAACAGTTTACCAAATTTAAATAAAAAAACATTTATGAAATAAAAACAAATTGCAATCCATATTTACTAACCATATCCTTATAATAATTCAACATGAAAAAATGTATGAAGACGATGCGTGTTTAATGTTTTACAAGCATTTATGAAAGTTTTCACCCCCTCCGAATATGAATCCTGGCGACGGTCCTGTTCGTAGGATCTGATGACGAGGAAGTTAAATGCCAAGCCAAGGCTTTTGCAAAACAATTAATAGTGTAATTGACCTATCTTAAAATTGTTTTATGGCCTTCGTTGGAAGTTGGTGTTCATTATTATCTGACACAAGTCTCGGCCTAAAGATCCACAGATTTACATGGCACTGTTTTCTCATCATATAGTTTATTAATACTTATTTACATAAGCACTTAAACAGGATGTAAACTGTATTATGCTTCCTATAAGGTGTTCCATACACATAATAAAAGAAAACATAAACTTTAATAATGTACCTTTGCTTTTTTTATCGCATTCTTATTATATTCTAGCGGTAATTTTTCACCCAAAATAGGCAAAATACTTCTTTTTGCACTATTTATTGCGAGTTCTCGCAAAAACAAAATCTGTGTACCGGCCAGAAATTTAACTACATGCTGAATATACTGAACCACTAACGTATAAATAAAACGCGAAAAATAAATTCACTAAATTGTAAATACCTACTCGTCTTTTTCTATGGCGAATTGATTTTTTTTGCGTTGATTCAATCAATATGTACTTTTTATTGGAAATGGTTTAGTACGAGTACCTATATCAGTCGAGATCAAACAAAACATTTCGACAGTATTGGGAACAGTCAGGAAAAAGGTATTTAAAATGTTGCCCATAACTGTTAATGATAACTAAAAAAAGAATTGATTGTACCACAAATGAAACCTCAAATATTTTTATACCAATTTATTATCGTGAATTTCTCACCCGCTATATTTTTCCTGTAATCTTTACGTAATCCCAAATTACCATGATTTTAAGGGTTCCGTACCTCAAGAGGAAAAAACAGAGCCCTTATAGGATCACTTTGTTGTCCGTCTGTCTGTCCGTCCGTCCGTACGTCTGTCTGTCAAGACCCTTTATCTCGGGAACGCGTGGAGTATCGAGTTGAAATTAAAACCATATAATCAGGTCTACAGTCCGTTGAAGCTGTGAAAAAAATCAAACTCATAAGTTTACGTAAAAATGCCCCAAAAAACGTATATTTCGACACTCCCCACGGGAATCAAAATTTATAGGGTATTTTCCGTTGATCTAGAACTATGAAATTTGGCAAGTAATACCGTCTTTTACTACAAGAATATAGAGAAAAATCTGAAAACTATACATTCCAAATTAAATAATTAAATCATAAAATATATAGTCTTCAACGGAACCCTCGGTGGGTGAGTCCAACTCGCACTTGTCCATTTTTTTTTATAATTTTTCGGTTCATTAGTTTCGGAAATAATACATTTTTTTTTGGTTTTTCAAAGATTTCTCGAAATCGGTGCCAGTAAATAATATAATAGTAAAAGTAAAAGTTTAAGTGTAGTAAAAGTACATATTTTTATAATCAGCTCTTTAATATGTAGAATTTCATATCTATATTGTATATTGAAAAAATATATATATTTCACATTTGTTACCAACTTTTTTTAATCGCTATAGTTTTCCTGTAAATATTATTATTAGAGTGCATTACAAACCAGAAAAGATAAATTGGAAACAAATGTAAAGACAAGAATTTTAAAAAATTCCTCGGTCCAGGATTCGAACCTGCGACCTCTTGTTATCAAGACAAGCGCGCTACCAATTGCGCCACCGAGGTACTTATCTAGACCGTTGAATTTTTCCACCATACTTTTTTTTTTGGATTTCGCAATTGGTAGCGCGCTTGTCTGGGAAACAAGAGGTCGCAGGTTCGAATCCTGGCCCGAGGAATTTTTTCAAATTCTTGTTTTTATATTTGTTTCTAATTTGTCTTTTATGGTTTGTAATGCACTCTAATAATAATATTTAGAGTATTC
The DNA here is from genome assembly GCA_910592155.1 of Ypsolopha scabrella. Classification (NCBI taxonomy): domain Eukaryota; kingdom Metazoa; phylum Arthropoda; class Insecta; order Lepidoptera; family Ypsolophidae; genus Ypsolopha; species Ypsolopha scabrella. The sequence goes on along the minus strand of OU342970.1, from coordinate 16,352,412 downwards.
CAAAGCGATGGATTTCGCTATAAAAACATAATCTCAGTTTTCCTGTAATTGGCCAGTTACGGCCTATAATTATCATTTTCTTAATTTCTTTTAGTCCGCCAGTTTAAGAAATAAAGGGGTGGGGGACATGCATTTTTGTGGTTTTTCAAAGATTTCTCGAAATCGGTGCCAGTAAATACGGTAAAAGTATATATTTTTACAATCAGCTTTTTAATATCTTTAATTTGATACCCATATTTTATTTTAGGTATCTTTTTTCTCTCTTTTGTATTGGAAATATATTGAACATTTTCAAATTTTTAATTTTTTTCTTTTGTCATCATATTATGTAGGCAAGTGAATGTTAGTTTTGTGGAAAATTTCAAGTCTTTGTCTTTGACGGTTCTAAAGTTACAGTCAATGATACGGTAGCGTACGGTCTATAACTTCAAAATTAAGCATCTAGGTAAGGCAAGGGTACTATTTTCGTATTCAGTGACGAAGATTCTATAGTGCATAGGGGTCAGATGCATTTCCGAAAATTTTGACTTTTTTCGTATGTGCCGCCTCTAAAGTGATATGAGTGTCAAAGCAGCAGGTAACATGAATTGCTGGGGCCGCAGCATCAGCATCCAAGCTGGGGCTGAATTGCCAGAAACCTACAGCTCACGTTCTCACGGAACGATACCTAGAACGCCTAGAATAAACATACTTCTTGTAGAATTATCTGCTTTGTTGCCATGCAGCGGTCACCCGCATCTCATAGGCCATACACCGCTTTGCCACTTTTGCATAATGTGAGCATGACGCTGGACTGCAGCGCAGCATTCATAGCGGGCACTCACAAGATCCACTAGTGCTATAATTGTAGTTCTTTTTCAAACAGGAGTACTAAAGGGGGATGATACCTAAGTGCGACGTGTATCTAAATATCGGCTGACGTGGTCTCAGCATTGCTTTTACACGAGTTAAATACCTTATCACTAAGTCGCCCGATAACCTAACAGTTTCTCGTTTTGGAGAAACCCAGTCTATTTTGTTTATATCTTCTGTGTTATCAGTATTCGGTCAAGAGTCACATACTAGTTGTTTCACCCTACTAAAACTGCATCCGATCTGCATCATTGTCGTTGTTAAGACACGCTCTTATCGCGCACACAATGCCGTATGTGCTTAATAGGTATGTTTTACCTGTATACTAAAGGTACAAACTTTTGAACTGGTTTTCCCTGTGAATGCCCGGCATTTATATTATGGTGTTGCGAGCTAAGACAATGCATCGAGTACAGCAATTAAACGTTGTTATCGATGTCCCAAATTGGTAGCGTAATTTTTATCGTAGGTATGAGATACGATCTATAGTGACTATGTGAACACGTGAGTGACTCCCGGGGCCCCAGTATGGGAGCGCAGGATGAATTGTAAATCGTCTATTTTCATAAGGATGGAAGTTTGACTAACGTGGTCCAAGAATATTTTAATATTCACTCGTTTATTTTAGGAATGATCCGATTACCGCGCCAAACGATAACCCGCACGCGAGGTTGTGGGAATTCCAAATCGATATTATCCCTATATTGTTTTCTTTATTCGGTACAATAAGCAACTGGAGTGGTATAAATTGCTATGCGGGCAGTCAGTGGCTAGACACTACACGGTCAACATTACCGAAAGAACATCATATAGACTTAGGAGTCCCGTGACATCCATCCAGAACTCAAGATGCAGTCCCAAGACAGAATACTCAGTTTCCCGGTGGACACCTTCACGACGCGCGGGCCTTCTATACCCGAGGAGGCCCCTTTCAGCCCCAGCGAAATTCTGCAATTCCATAAAGCATACAAACAGTTTCTTCAGGCGGAACGACAGCTGGACGACCTGACTTTCCTTAACGGGAAGCCATGCCCCGTCCGCTACAACTTTGATCCGACGAGGCCAGAAGAAGATCGGCTGCTGGTGAACTGGGACTGGCTCATGCCCTTATTTTGGGGGCCGCCGCCAGGTGAGAGGGATCTCGTCAGGCTGCCCACTATACTGGAGTTTGTTGAAACGAAGATTCGCTTTTCGAAGTGCAAAGCGGTCGCCGGGGACACCTGCTCCTGCGGCAAGAGGCCTAATGTAGTGGTACCACCGGGACGTGAGTGCAGGATCCCACAGCACTTTCATCATTTCTGCACGGCGCACGTCTCTGCGTGGATAACAAAGTACATGGTCCCGGCAATTCTGCTGAAAGAATCCCAAGAAATCTTCAGAGAGGTCATCCAGAAAGTGCATGAAGGTGATCCGCAAATCCTCCAATACTATTCGACGGGTGACCGGACGGACACAGAAATGTTGCTGCACTCGGCTCGCAACATCAGTGATAATAGTGCTAAATAGTGCAGCAGCATGTGTAGTTCGCTTATTAAAATAAATATATGTGTTTATAATATGTTTTTTTTTTTTTCTTGTACCCCTATGAGTGTAGGATGATGGAGAGTTGTGCAGGTAAGGTACTGAGATCATTCCCTCTGACGTTGCTTCAAGTTGAAATTTAGTTTCTCTCGTGACCACTCTATGTTAGATACAATCAAGTCAAGCTTGGACTGCATCAGATGTAACGTCTAGGTAACGTGCTACTAGCCGCTGCATAGCACGTCACATCACTAACGCAGATAAGTTGCAAGGCGTGATGATTAGCGTTATGTGCACATGGGATGCAAAGCTCCGTTATCACAAACTATGCTTGGCATATGCTTATCATATGTCTTGAGCAAGGCCTGAATGTGCATTCGCCTCTGAGTACGTGTATCTGCGACGTTTAGGTATGGAGCCGACCATACAGGAATATGAGACGTCTAAATAAGGTTTTTCTTAACTTTATATCTATGAATAACTGCATGTAAGCCGCAAACAGTATTATGACAAAGACCGGCGGCAATTGGCGTTACATCTGTAACTCCTTATGGACCAATAATACGTATGACCACATGGCACGCTATCGTTTAAATATGGAACAAACTATGTGTCACTACTCAAAAGATAGGTAAATATGATAAGACGACGGGACCTTCATCGAAATATTATTACAGGCTGCCGGCCGAACGTAAGTAGCTCCAGCGTATTACGGCAACCCACGTTTAGTTGGCACTGTCTTGAAATATTCGGGAAAACCCGTGCTATATTCATTTTATGATCTGTATCCAACTGGCGGCGTGTATTTCAAAACGAAATCAAAACTGATGAGTGACCATAGAAAATTACCGGGACATACACGTGTGCTTCATACACGTATACACCTCACTTATACTTAAGATTTGTCATTGTATAGCTTACAGGTTTGGTTAGACTATAACGATGTACAAAACATCATTCTAAATATGTATACTTTTCATGATTCCTGTAATGTTAGGACTATGGTATGACAGATACCTTACCTAAACACTGCACCGTACCTACCTATCGCTGCATAGCATGTCGCGGTGCCCCTCTATCGTGTTACAAAGTGTAGTGACCACGGTTATCTATGCATGGATGTAGATTGTACAACATCTTAGTGGATAGAACTAGTACAATATATTATTATCATTATTAAACTAACTACCTAAATATCTAGTATCATGAAGGAAACTGGTATGTCGTGACATTTGTAAGTCGGCATGCATTTTGAAATGAAATAACTATGTATCGGGAACAAGTTTTTTTTTTTAATTTTCAAAAACAAACACTCACATACACAATATACTTAATACTGATGTACACAAATACCTAATACTTATTATATAAACAAATGATCATATCTTTGACTAGCACTATTTCGGCCGGTTGAGAGTTCCACGCCACGATGCCTGCTCACGTAAAGCTAGTGCATACTGCATCAAGTGCCTGTCCAGTCGCCGCTGCTCTGCCTTCTGACGTTTTCTCTCCTCACGCTCCAAGTCTTGTCTGCGCTTTTCTTCTTCTTCTTCCGCGCGCTCTTGCTCCTTCCGAGATTTTTTCCCGTTGTCGCGATGAACGGCTTCTCCAGAGTTTCCGCTCATGGTGGATGATGATTTTGTGAATGATGACATGGTGATTTTGTTAAGACTGATCGATTGTACACAGCCTTGTGATTATGGCGAGTGTATATGTGCTAATGATTGATTGTATATGTACTTTCCTCCATTTATACTAACCCGAAAACTACCTAACAAGGACTGGTTGTTCCATAATTATCGCGAATTTTTTCCCACTTGAATAAGCTCGTTATAATGAGGGATAATTCAAATACTGTGACATCATGGTGTACCGCAGTAACGACAGAATTGATAAGCAAATTAGGTAGAGAAACGTATTTTGTGGTAAAATGGCGCAATATCGATGATGTCAACGGGTAATACATGCATATATCGGCAATACCCAGTTATTTTCAGCTGAAAAGGAAAAAATTGATAAGGATAATGCATACAGTTTTACATTTTATTACGGGAGTCATATCATACACTGTGTTAACTTCTGTTAGCTAGCACAATCATGCTCCGTATGGAAAAAAGTATAGGTAAGCTTCAGTACGTGCTCGTTACGGTACAAATGCAACCAACGATTGTTTCAACTCTAACTGCAAGCACCCCGGCATGCTGAGTATGCACGCAGTCTTGCTACGTGACCTGCAGTCTTACTTGACTATGTTGTATGTTCTTCGGATGTTCGGCTCCGACAAGCTATTCCACTACAGCGTTGCAGCGTGCACTCATGTCCGCAAAGCAGTTTACCAAGCGAACCCGAGAGACTTGGGTTTTTGTTGAATCGTCCATGCACACCATCGTTAGGTGATGAACACTTAATTACCTCGGCAGGTGTACCTGTACACCTTACCGTAGGTATGCCTTACCGTAGGTATGCCTTACCGTAGGTATGACGTCAAACCTTATCGAACAATGGTGTATTGTTTCATTTTTCCGAACTATTAATATTTCAATAAACCCCACGGACAGGATGAGATCGATTAATTGAGCCCGATAACATATTTAATTGAATGAGAGGAAATTAATATAAATACCATTTGAGTTCAGCGATAAGAGCGTTATCGCGCCGTCGCGGGTGGCCGTTCTAATGCTGTAAGAATTTACTGATATGGATGATGCTACCTACAACCAATGCTACAACAAGGTGCACTTACAGGTTAACAGTAAAGAGTTTTTGCGCTCATATTCAGAGAGACCTAAGGTTAGGCTTGAGACTAGGTCTCACTTTTACATAGCAAAACCTAGATAGAACTCAACAATCATATTTTTCCCGAGACCACTGTGCATCAGAGTCGTTGCTCCGCTGTATACATTAGTAGCATCCCCCCTTTCCCCTGGTCCACCATTTTTTATTTTCACCCCGTACGCTCTTGTGTCACTGACTGTATGAGGCTATGATATACGGACGGACGGACAACGGAGTCTCACCATAAAGGTTCCTTTTGTACCTTTCAGGTACTACCAAAACCCTAAGAAACCCTAAAGTAATGAAACGGGGTGCAAAAACTTCTAAGGAAAATCGTATACCCTGTGTTTATTTACTAGGGATTAATCAATACGTCTGTTTGCCGATACGATACCGATACTCTTATGAAAATATCTGCGATATCGATAACGATACTGATACTACATATCAAGTACGTAAGTATCGATTCGATAAATTTGACAGATTAACTCGATAAATTCTATACGACAACTCTTATTGCTATGTAATAAGATCTACATTTTTATTTATCAAAGCGATGTCGGGTCGATAGCATTCAGTTCATACTTGGTACCCCGATACGCTTAGTGAATCTAAATGAAGGTAGAATAAAACACAAGTTGGCTTACACATATATAAAATTATTTTCGTTTATATAGCCAAATTCATACCGGAAACTTCGTAAGTGGTCAGAACCAAGTATTAATGATCTTTTCTTAAAAATACACAAAATAAAATTTAGACTTCCTATAGTAATTGAGTCAAGGTTGTTCTTGAACAAGTTTTAAGGAACGAACAACGAACTTTTTTTTGAATTGTAACTCAGTACAAAACTTCCTAGGGCTGTTGCCCCACGACACGGAAATTGTGTGTGTGATTTTAGTGTAGAGCAATACCTTACAGTACACTACGATAATCGCAATATGATTGGCCAACAGAAGACACGTCACTTACGACTCCCGCTAATCATAGTTTGTGACTTGCAACTTCATCCAAATTATAATCTTTATCGTATTGTATTAAGGACGAAAGGTAAAATATTAATCGTTACAATTGGTCTTATTTTAGGTTCTTCTACATGCCTTTCTTGTTTAAATTTCATGAAAATGTTGTGTGCTTTCGTATAAATTCTGATACCATTACTCTTAAGGGTGTATAATACGTCACTTCACTTCGCATGATCCTGTTTTATACGAACAAATACTGCAACAATCACTCTGAAATTAATATACATATGATAAAATTGAGGACTAATGCCATGTCCACGCTGTTGTGAAAACTTAATACCATTAAATTTTCTTGATAGAAAAAATTACAAAGTTACCTCCAAACCGTACAATAAGCCGATAGCAATCAATGAATACTTGAAATTAGAACTGAAACTTTGCATAATATAACTGATATTAGTATAAAACAGCTGCAGACTGTTCTATAAAAATTAAAAAAACCATCAGTGTAGCAGTGTAGCCGCAATTTCAAAATAACTGATGTTTTTGCGTGCGCGGCATCTGATTAGAGTAGGATAGACAGTTAAAAAGCAGAAGTGTTAGAGCAGGACTGTGAATTTAGGTATTATGGGCCCTTAAAATATTTGTTGGACTTGCTTGTACGCTATTTCACCTTGCAAGCATGCGTTTTATTGCTCCCTCTCGCAGAATTTGATATGTGCTGACTAGTGCGACCGCTGCAAAAATAATCGATGCAGTATACGTAAATATAAGGCCATGGCTCCTACTCACATAAATGGCGGCGTCAAATTTGCTGCGAGTGTATGCTTCCTTAGATTAGTTCGTTCAGGACAAAACTCGCGAACCAACTTGCTGTCCAAGGCGCCACTGTCGCGCGCGCTTCACACTCTTAATCTCATCGCAGAAATAATCGATCCTTTCTGTTGTGCTCTGAGTGATTTCACAAAGATAGCCATGTACATAGTATGTTATGTATGTGTTTAGTTTATAAGTTGTATGGTTTTTTTAAATTTTCTAATTGTTGTTTTTTAATCGCATTCTATTGCATTAGGCTTGGCCTGTAACGATAGATGTAAGTTTGGAAGAAATAAATAAATAAATAAATAAAAAAATAAAAATAAAATAAATAAATAAAATATTTTTAACTATTTTGCAAACAGGGTCATTGAACCTTGACCCTGACCACTTACCACGTCTCCAGTATGAATTTGGATAAATCAACGAGAAAGTCACCTTAAATATTTTTTTATAGACGGGAGTGCGGTGTTTCCCTAAACATAGTTCGTGCCCCGTGTGCAATGAAATAGAAAAACCAACACGCGCGTTAACTTTACATTTTTAAAGCGCGAAATTGGAAAAATATAGTTGTATCAGCAATAAAATAATCACCGATACCGATATATCGGCATACCCAAAGTATCGCCGATATATCGGTATCGGATGCATCCCTAATATTTACTTGAAACTTAGCATAAAACTATTATTCATATATATGTATATATATCCATATATTTATTCATATATACAATATGTAAACATGGTCAATACGTACGATCCCCTATAAAGTAGCACAATGGAGAAAATCTGGACGCGGGCAAAAGTTAGTGATCAAAAAATTGTAAAAAATTTAGTGAGCTGTGTGACCTATGTTTTCTGAAACACAAAGAAACGGTTCACTGGCTGGGTGATCACCCCCAAGATTATAGAGCGACGACACCATCGCTCATTCTCCTCATTATCTTGCTCCGCCAGTGAATCGTTTACACAAAGAAAAAAAATATGGACCATCAATTTGACATAAGGACCAAGAAAGCAGATGGCTTTGATAAACGCATTAAATAAAGACGCGAAGCAAGTTAATGAGGAGAATGAGCGATGGTGTCGTCGCTCTATAATCTTGGGGGTGAACACCCAGGTATCGTAATGACGATTTTTAGGGTTCCGTAGTCTGACAAGGAACCCTTATAGTTTCGCCATGTCCGTCTGTCCGTCTGTCCGCGGCTTAGCTCACAGACTATTAGTACTAGAAAGCTGTAAATTGGCTTGCATATTAATCATGCCACCAAAATGGTGAAATAAAATCGCGAAAAGAGAGTATACGTAAATTGGGGATGATTTTATAAGCTGTAATTCCATACGTACTTACACCACATACTGCTTAATTCACCATGGAATAGGGGTTGAAGGAGAATTGTGTTGGTGTAATTGCACTCCACAAATATGGGCACCCACCGAATATGATTTTCAAGTTGCTATAAAAGCTGAAAATCAACAAGCAATTTATTTATTCCACTATCAGTAGGTACAATAGTACCCTGACCGTCGATGACCAAAAAAGATCCGGAAGACCATGCACCGTTCGGACACCAGCCGTGATTATGGCAGTGAAGGTGCGAATCGCGCGAAATCCCGTCCGGAAGCAAAAATTGTTGGCAATGCAGATGAGTGCAAAGAGGAGTTCCTTAATTTTTGTATCAATAATGACCTTGGGCTTCATGCTTACCGCAGACGTAAGGGTCATCTGTTAAACGTACGTTTGAAGGCCATGACGTTGGCACGAAGTCGCGTGCTACTAATGCAGTACGCACAAAACGGCCATCGAAAAATCTTATTTACTGATGAAAAAATCTTCAGCGCCGAAGAAAATTTTAACTGCCAAAATGATAGAGTGTATACTAAGAACAGTCAAGAAGCTAGCATGATTGCTTGGAGGGTGCAACGAGGACTCCACCCCTCATCAGCGATGATTTGGCTGGGTGTGTCCTATTCAGGACTAACAAAGGTTCATTTCTGTGAAAAGGGCGTGAAAACTGACGCTAGAGTGTATCAAGATAGCATTCTAGAACCCGTGGTCAAACCATTAAGCCACATCATGTTTAAAAACCCGCCATGGGTCTTCCAACAGGACTCACCTCCCGGACACAAAGCAAAATCTACGCAAGCGTGGTTTCGGGAAAACAAAATTGATTTTATCGCGCAGGAAGAATGGCCATCCTCAGCCCAGACCTAAGCCCTCTGGATTATGCCATATGGTAAATGATTGAGAAAGCCTGTGCTAAGCCTGACATGAATCTCGAGTCTCTGAAGTGCGTTATTGTCAAGACCGTGGCGGAGTCGGACATGGTGGTAGTGCGTGCTGCCAACGATGACTGACCTCGTCGTCTAAAGGCTTTTGTTCATGCCAGAGGCGGTCATTTTGAATATTTTTATACATGTTAATCTTGAATATCTGTGCTTTCACTTGGTATATAATTCATTGTTTTATTATTTGCATATTTAGTATTATTAGTGTTTTTCATGGTTACAGAACTTAGAAACCAACTAGGTAATTGCAATGTAATCTTGGTGCGTAACCATGAAATGGCACCAGTAATTGTAGTTACTACTGAAAATAATCTAAAAAAATACCGTGTCGGCAAATCATGGAATTCAGCATATGAAATCGAAAATCATTCAATGACGAGCGGAGCGAGAAAGAGCGTGTAGGTTTACATGTGAAGCATTGAGAGCAAGAAATGTTAGGCTTTTCTTGCTCTCAGTGCCTCATGTTCCTAAATTCGGGGAGTCGAGCGAATAATCTTGCTAATTTAAATGGAAACTTTTTTGATTGTGTAATTTAAAGTAAGTGGGAAAAAAGCCGTGTCTGTACGAAAAATATGTTTGCGAAATTTTAAATGAAATGGGTTATTGATTGGTATTGTACTGAGGCCAAAACTAAAATTTTCTGAATTTTCGTTGGTCTGTCTGTCTGTTCCGTTTTAATTCGAGAACCGCTCAACGCATTTGGATTCGATTTTCTTCATCACCATCATATTGACCCTGGTCAACATATAGGGTATAAGAGGTAAACGGTCCGTAATAGTTTTAAAAGACACTTGCACTTGGTTAGGCATATTATCTATAATATTTTTATTTCTATATTTCTTTATTTTATGCAGGTGTATAACTTTATTACATTTTAGTAGCCCAACCTTAATATTTTTTTAATGTATTTCCCGTATTATCAACTTTTTTGTTCGTTGCATCATTTATATATAATATTTTTATTCCTAGATTTCTCTATTTTATGTAGGTGTATAATAAAATTTTTGTAGCCCAAACTAAATATTTTTTGTATGTATTTCCCTTAATAGTATATACATACTATATATTCTTTTATATTTTTTAATTCCAAAGATATTTATTGTAAAGATTAACTTTGACTTGTAGAAAGTATACTTTATGTATGTATTTTACAAAATAAATATTTTGATTTGATTTGATTTGATTTGCACGCGACCGAATCCGCAAACAAAGGGTAGTGTTTTATATAATTTGAAACTGTTTGCTGCAGAAATACAAAAAAAAATATGCCATTTAACTACAGCTAAATGTTATTTTTTCTTTTATCTTTTACTATGGAGTTCAAAACGTTGTTTTATTTCGCATATTTTGGGTGATTATTAAGATAGAGCGCAAAAGATTCTATCCTCAAAATGTTTTCCTCACGTCGTTGTCGTCGGTCTGAACATAAGTCATACATGGAATGTACATAATTTAATTTACACTCTGTATAATAATTAATAATCCTAGAACTTTGAATGAAGGTAGTCAAATTTGGTAATGAATAATTACGTATTTACATAATGGTCATTGTATGTTAATCCAATGCGAACTATTTAGGTATCGTGTAAAATATTTGTTGAACTACTTAGTATTGTTACATAATTTCTAGGAGCTATAAATCAACTTTCTAAGCATATTAATAAAATGTCTGTCAAGTACGTATACGTCACCAAGAATAGGGATTCCGTCAATTTGCTTAAAAACTTTATACAATGTGACTTCAATTTAAACAGCAATCTTGATAGTAAAATCATTTTTTTGTTGTTGAAAAAACTAATTATTTGCCGGTGTAGAATTGATGGAACTCATACAAAAAAGTAACGCAACGAAATTATAATGCTTTTGTCGTGGTTGTTGGTTCCGAAGAATTTGTATGGATAGTGGCTTTGGACCATCCCCCTTAAAATTCTTGTTTGACTTTACATTTCAGAAAGAGAAAACAAAGCGAAAATCATGATTTCCAAGGCTAGGACATGTTTTGCTGTGGTGTTGGCTTGGTTGGTCCTGGACCTGACCGGAGCCGATGGTCAGCCGCCGGGGCTCCAGGGTACACCAACGGTCCATCATGTTAGCAGTCCATCGTACGCTAAGTTCAAGGTACCTATGTTGAAATTGCTTTAAAATTGAAAGGGAAGTAAAACGGGAGATAGCTTGGGACTTCTTTAGAAATAATTAGGGGATGCATACAATAATATTACCTAAAATGGTTGAAATCTGTATTTGCAACACAACCAAGACATAAATCATGAAGTGAAAAATTTGTATAAACAAAAAAAATATATATCTTGTGAATTTCCGAAACCTGAATTGGTGGTGTGAATTCTTCTCCTAAAATATTGCTATTAGCAATAAGTGCCGCCTTTGAACAGTATGAAATTATTTAATATCCTGTTTTATGTTTTTGTGTACACTAAGTGTAATAAAACAAAATCTAAGTGACTACACATTAAGGAATCCGCCATGGCAATACCGGTTTTAGATAATACTAAATGAAACCTCATTCTCTACTGTGCATAATGCATATAGAACAACTCTAACAAAACCCTGAGCAAATGAAACAATCACAATTTTTCCTTAGGCTTTCATTAAATAATAGAAAAATATTGAATTTAATTGTACGTTGTTCCGCTAGTATTTAATTAAGGATGATCACGCTACCGGTTTCATCGATTTATCGACATCTTCATCTGTCGACTTCAGAACCCAAAGTTACTCTTGAATGACCAAGCTTCATTCTTCTCCACTACTGAATTAGTTTTTTAAGTAACTGATTTCTTGAAATCAAACAACAATTTTTGAATTATTCTGCGACATAAATAATTATTAATGTTATAACATTTGACTTTACATCTTCTCATCTGACTTTTTGTATTTCTTCTAATTTTTAATTGTTATTTTATTTCATGATTTTTTATGTATAATTTTTTTGAGTAGTGACATCATAGTAATTTTTACATTTTTGTTACAATTTGTTTGCAAAGACGAAACGTTGTCTACACATTCTACCTACCTTCTTTTCTTATTATTTTTTCTGTTTTTAGTCATCGAACATGTAATTTTATAATTAACGTATATAATTGTATTTAATGTTTTCCCTTATTGTTTTCGCCTGAAGATGTCGATAAATCGATGAAACCGGTAGCGTGATCATCCTTAATTAAATACTAGCGGAACAACGTACAATTAATTTCAATATTTTTCTATTATTGTAAAAATGTTCCATCAAGAAGTGACAATCGCTTTCATTAAATGTCTATAAGAAAATAATACCAAAACTATTTAAAAAAACAAATATGGCCATTTCTCCTAGCTTGTCTAAGAGATGTCCTTTTCCTTTATTTGGGAAAGCCTATTAGATCAAATCAAATCAAAATATTTATTTTGTAAAATAGATACATAAAGTATACTTTCTACAAGTCAAAATCAATGCTTACAATAAATTTCTTTAGAATAAAACAATATAAAAAAATAATATGTATATACTAATAAGGGAAATACATACAAAAAATATTAAGGTTGGGCTACTAAAATGTAATAAAGTTATAAACCTGCATAAAATAAAGAAATATAAGAATAAAAATATTATATATACATAATGCCTAACCATTCGCACCATTCGATTAGTATTGCTAAGAAGAAGGGCAAGAAACTTAGCAAACATTAATTTTAACGAGTACATTTTCGTGTTCATTTTTTTCCGAGAAAGTTGTAGTATGACCAGTATGGCATAGGTTCTATTAAATGTTATATTCGGTGTAACACGACTTAACTTATGTGACAGGACTAACCTTATTTAAGGTGCAAGCCACATAGAAGCGGCGCGGTGCGCTACCGTCGCGCTACCGGCGCGCCAGTTGCGCGCTACCGGTGTGTATCGTTGGTATTCAAGTGTTTGATTTTGATCTGACAAGATCTTTTCCTCTGAGGACGAAGGTGTGGGCGGTGCTCTTTCGGTGCACCCGCGGCGCAACCGTGGCGTGCCGTCTCGGCGCCTGTCCAATTTTCTTTCATACAAAATGTAGGAGAGGGACGTGATGTAAAACAGATTGAAGAGGTGCACTGAGGGCGCGCCCGTACCCGCGCCGCTTCTATGTGGCTTGCACCTTAAGCGTCCTGTCCATGTTTTTCTAATATAGAAAGAAAAAGAAAGAATGCTCAAATTAAGTTTAGTCCTGTCAAATAAGTCGCGTTAGACCGAATCGACACCATATCTACCTATTTATACATTATATTTTACTCGGGTTGCAGGTTCTGAAAAAAATATACAATCTGCCAATGAATGGGTACGATAGAATGGTAGCTACCGCACCTTACTTCTATAAGGTCCATACATTTAGTTGTAACGCAACAGGACTCTCATGTTTGGTTAGTTTCATTTTTTACAAACTAGGGGTATATTTGTGTAATAAAAATGTACTAAAATATTTTTAAGTAAATGTTATTCTCAGTTATGTTTCTATAAAGAAGACCGTACTCTAGTTGAAAATATACGTTGGACTCCACATACGTTTGGATAATATTTTATTTCCTGCTTAGGTGCGAAACAGCACTAATGGCCGTGCTCAGCCGTATCGTTGACGGATGGACATGGACAAGCATTGGCTTATGCCTCCTCTACACGTAGACAGATGCATCAGCGAATGGATCAGCAGACTGTGGGTAAATCAGTCTGTATTCATTCTCGAAAGACGCAAGACGCATCAAAAAATGGATGTTAAGACAGTAGCGGCCGCTACTATTTATTTATTTAGCCCATTTATGTAAAAGAAATGTAAAAAACGAAAATGGGGGATGCCATAGATGATATATGCCATATTTAAAAAATATGTATTATATACTTTATTTAGTATGATAACGGGCAAAAACATGCGTGCGTTCTCGTTCACAATGCGCACAATACTGATGCGTCCGCAGACGTGTGGACGGTCGCCTTGCGTCCGCGCTGAAATCCTTTGATCCGTGCCCCAAAAACCGACATCAAACGGATTGACGGCGGACGCATCTGCAGACGTTAAATACCTACCACAGACGAGCGAATACCCCCGTCTACACGTCAGCGGACGCATCCGCAGAAGGCATCTGCCGATGCATCTGTCTACGTGTGGAGGAGGCTTTAGCTATAAAAGTTGTCGTTTTAAACCCTAAATAAGATAACGATAAATGATCCATGAAGATATTAATTGGAGTGTTAATTTATAAATTGAATTAAAAAGGTCTCAATCACCAGCCAGTTGGAATTACTTGTAATCACAAATTCCAAGTTTAAGTTTTTAGTGTTTTTTAGTAATCAACCGTTGACTACTAACTGCTCGTGGTATACGTTTGTGTTTTAAACAGTATGTACGGAACCTTCAGGGCTCGAGTTCTACTCGCTCTTGACTAGTTTTCCAGAAAAGTTAAAATATCGTGTTATTTTTTATAAATAAGTTTTGCCGTGTCAGTGTACTTACTACTTATTATTACTTTAAGTCACTGGAACCTCAGACAATTATCAGTTATATGCATAGTTTCTAAATAAGCTCATTGTATCCCACTCAGTTTACACTCAGAACACCTCGAGGATACCTATCTTGACGATGTAACTAATGACGTATCGAGGTTGCCAGCAGTGATAGACTCATCAGTCAATCAGATGTCATTATCAAATCAAGATGTTGTCTCTCACTTCCAGGGTCCTCGGAACATTTCGATCGAAGGCAACGACTTCGTGCTGGACGGTCAGCGGCTGCAGATAGTGTCCGGATCGTTCCATTACTTCCGGACGCCCGCTGTTTACTGGCGCGACCGCCTTCACAAGTTGAGAGCAGCCGGCCTCAACTCTGTCTCCACGTTTGTACTCCAAATTCGAAGTAGTATTGTGTCTTCATTACTTTTATTTTACGTGTTATCTCTAGTTTCCACAGCAATAATACTGTAAGTACGTTAACAAGTGCATGATATGTTGTTATCCTAAAAGTCTTGGTCACCAAGTCGCCATGCAAAGTTTATATTAGCTGTATGGGCCTGAAGGTAAAAGTTAGTATGAAAAACGAAATATATTGTTGGCCATCAGGTACGTAGAATGGAGTTACCATGAGGCTGAAGAGCGACGTTACGATTTCACTGGGGACCGCGACGTGGCTCACTTCATACGTCTGGCGGCGGCGGAGGGGCTGCATGTGCTCTTCAGACCTGGACCTTACATCTGCGCTGAACGTGATCTGGTAAGAAGCAAGTTTCATAGTATTAACATTTCACAGTATTTTCATTTCTACACTTGTTTCTACAATTATTGACCATACGATAAGTAATTATAGCTACTATATGATAATAAAGGATTGCATGTGCTCTTGAGACCTGGACCTTACATCTGCTATACTATGCATCTGCGCTGAGCGATTCTTCTGGTTAAAAAAATTCACAGTTTTAACATGTTCCTTTCATTTATATATTTCTTTGTCCAATAGACCAGACAATGAGTAATTAATAATTATAGCTACAATAACAAAATATGAGTAATAGGCAAGTTAATAAAACCCAGGAAAACCCTATTTGTATAATGAACCTTGCACATATGATTAACAAATAATTTGTTACAGGGTGGTTTACCTTACTGGCTGCTTAGTAAATATCCAAATATACGTCTTCGAACAACAGATAAGGGTAAGCAATTTGTAGTTAGTCTATTAAACATTCTGAAGTATAGTGGCACTGGAGGGCATGATAAATTTTACATTGTCATCATTAAGGTTGGTACGCTTTACAAAACACTCAAAGAAATAAATTCTACTCTAGTTCAATACAGACAAAACACAATAGGCCGCATGTATTTTTTTTAATAACCCAGTTATTCAAGAATTCGTACCTAAGTACGAATACAAAACTACAAATAAGTCCTTACAAAGATTTGTGTTATCAATGTTTCCAGATTTTATGGCGGAATCAAAAACATGGATGTCCAAACTTTTCGAACAAATAACACCGTTATTGTACGGAAATGGCGGCCCCATAATTCTTGTCCAGGTAAGTTTGTGGCAACACCATATGGTATACTTATGCAGGTAGGATTAGTAGGTGGTAGAGCTGATGCCGGGCTCAACTGTGGAGGTACCACCATCTTACTCGCAAATCCTCCCGAAGTTATTCGGGGGAGAGTAAGAGAATAGCTCTCAGGCAAAACCAGGCGGCCCACCATTGCCTGAGACCGATGGATGGCGGTTTATCCATCCCCAATTGCCGAGCCTTATATAAAACAGACTGGTGACGGGCAGCGGCGTCACTGGTGCAAGGGTTTCGGCACCGCGCTCACCAACCCGCCTTCCCAGCGTGTGTGAGTATGAGCATTTCTTCCAGGAGGACCGCCAATAGTGGCAAAATCCTGGAAAGGCCTATGTCCAGCAGTGGACGAACTAGACTGATGGATGGATACTTAGTGTAAACATTAAATTTTCTATTATGTTAATGAATGAATGAAAGCATAGCCACATTCAAACTGTAATAAAAATGATAATGAAAATATTTTAAAGGTTGAAAACGAGTACGGAAGTTACGGCAGTGATCATGAATACATGGAGCAAGTGCGTGACGTTATCTCGCCACATGTTGGGAAGAGTGCTCTACTTTACACTACCGACGGCCCTACGAGTAGTTACTTTCTGAATGGTGCTGTCAATGGCACCCTCACAACTATCGACTTCGGTAAAGGTAGGTTATCCAAAATTGTAAATAACAGTTTTACAATACATACTTTTTTTCTAGCGTAGGAAATTGCCAGCCGGCAAAAGGGAGAAGAGGGTTAATTTATCTAAGCAACATTTTTCTACTTGAGTTTTCCATTTTGTAATCTTCTCTAAAATATTTAAGCAAGCTTTAGATTTTGTAAACACTGTATTCTTTCACTGTATTCTTTGCAGGTTACAAAATACCTCAAGTCTTCAATCCTCTCCGGAAATACATGCCCCAAGGTCCCCTCATGAACTCAGAGTTCTACCCTGGCTGGCTGACGCACTGGTGTGAGAGCTTTCAACGCGTCCCTACGGATGGAGTAGTCCGTACTCTCCGAGACATGCTCGATAACAACATCAATCTCAACTTCTACATGTTCTATGGCGGCACAAACTTCGAATTCAGCGCTGGTACGTATCGCCATATTGTCATCCCGTTTGTGCCCACTGCTGCTACTACTATGCCCGTCATCACCTTTCTAAACATTTTGAAACCATCTTCAGCCAAGCATCGATGAGAACTAGGATGAATCACCACCATGTTTGCCCAAAAAGCAGGAGAGTGAAAGCAGAAGAAGCGTTCCGTCTAGAGACTTCCGCAAAATATATAGAAGTTGGTAACGAACGATTGAATGATACTATGCAACCACCTGTAAGGGGGCATCCATTAATTACTTGAGGCATTTAGGGGGAGGGTGTCAAGCCGATTCTCACCCAATCTCACGTGGGGGAGAGGGGGGGCCTGGCAAGTATCACGTATTTTTTTTTCCGCAAGAAACAGCGAGAAAACTGGGTTTTAGTAGTTCTCATATGAGTATTTTATTGTTCAATTTTTTCACTGTGATTCTAGACTTCGATATTGGTAATCTTAAATTAGTCTTAAATAAAAATAATCAAACATTTTTTAAATATAAACCCAACGCAGTGAAGCATGCATTAACGTATTTACACTGAAATACGCATTTTGAACAATCTCACGTCAGATTAGAGGGAAGGGGGAAGGGGGTCGAGCCAAATCTTACGATATCTCACTATGGGGGGAGGGGGGGTCCAAAAATCTCCGAAATCACCTCACGTAATTAAGACGCCCCCTAACTCTCCCGGTATGGCTTCTCATGATGTCAGGAACACGACGAGTCACTTTTTTCTGTATTGTTTCTATATAAGAGTGGTGACTAGCCACGGCCAAAGCATACCACCAGTCGAAACGAAAAGAGTTGTCTCTTAATTGGGTATTGACCGAACTATTCAGGATGCGCCAGACTTTGGTTTTATACCTTAGTTTACGCCACTCGGAGAAGTTCTATTCATGCATCCCAAAATCTGCCGAACTTCTGAAGTTGACCCTCCCTTGGTTTTCATTTTGTGGTACAACCCGGTCACAATATCTGTGCACCTGACCTCGTGACGTCATATCGGCGGTCTGGGTACGGTGTGAAAAAAAGTTTTTTCGAGAAATGTGGAGGTAAAAAAAATTTACCAACCTTTTCAAATCAATTTATTATTGATGAAGGGTTTGTTATTAAAAAACAATAATTTTGATTACAAAAACATTTATCATTAAACTCAGTCACTATAAATTATTGACTCTATGCCTGACATTGTATCTTCCTCACTCTCACTTTCTGAACTCGCCGAACTGTCTTCCCCTAGTGATATTAAAAGTTGTGTGATGTTGTCATCTGCTAGATGATCCTTTTCCCAGATTGTTTGTTTGCTTTCTCCGATTCAAAAAACTTGAGCACTTTCAAGATTAAATTTCTTGATTCGCTGTGTATTGTTTTTCCCATGACTTCAGTTTAACAGCTACAACAATTTTAATAACAACCAAACCAGTCCAAACTTAACAGTAAACAGTCCAAACTTAACAATAAACATTAAAAAACAAAACAACAATAAAGCGAAAATATCAAAATTATCGGGACGTGTAGCGGCAACGAAGATGCTAACCGTACTGTCACACCGGGGAGTGCGCGGAGAGGTGACAGGGGAAGCGGGAGAGGCGCCACATTCCAGCGAGGTGCACAGATATTGGGACCGAGTTATATCCGTAGTATATCTTGACCGCAACGTTCTTAAACGAAACGACAGCTGTTGAACCCGCCGCCACTTCCCCGCTCAGCTACAGCTACCTAAGGCGCGCTATGGCGCTTGCGCTCAAGGTGTAATGACAATTTTGAACCAAAATACCAAGAAGGTATGTAAACTAAAGTCTGTATACATAGCATAAATCTTAGGAATCTTTCAGGTGCAAACTATGGGGGCACATATCAACCTGATATCACATCGTATGATTACGATGCTCCATTAACTGAAGCTGGAGATCCAACACCGAAATATAACGCTATAAGAGACACCATTGCACAGGTGATTAATTTACATTTTTAATTTTTAAATTGAACAACGTATATATTATTCTTATAAAGTGGAGAAAAACAACCACAGTATTTTCCAGAAGTCAAGGATATACCAGTACCGGTCCCGACTCCAAAAGGTGCATATGGAAAGGTAGTTCTTGCGCGGAAGTTGCAGTTACTATCTCCAGAAGGTCGCAATACTCTAGGAAAAATCTATGAAGAATACAGTGGGATAACCTTGCCAACTTTCGAGAAACTACGTCAGAGGTCTGGACTAGTGCTGTATGAAACTACTTTAAACAAAGATACCAGCGAAGAAATTTTACAGACTAAACTGCTTACAATCGCCAAACCAAGAGATCGTATCTACGTGTACATTGATGGCGTGAGTAAAGCATCAAAATTGTAAAACATCTAAAACATACATACATACGGGGGGAAGGCAGAGACTACAGATTAGAGACTGTTACGATCTTTCGCCTCTTCCACATGCATCAATCTAGTCATACTAGCTCTTCCATTTTGGGTACTTAAATCTGGTCAGAATACAGGTTGAAAATGAACCCTCTAGCTTTATTAACTCTATGAATGAGAATCGTAAGAAACCGTAAAAAAATATATTTGTTCTTTTTTCATATTTTCTTCTAGGTTTTCAAATTTAGAAAAAATGGCCAATCTACTCGCCGCGGCATGTGACTGACAATAGACCCGGCGGTATATAATGCACATAGACTATGTACACATAGGTTTTGTAGAGCGTCGTCATCTCTGTCAGCGGAGTATTAGTGCTGCTTTGGCATGCGATATCTTTTTTTTATTATGAATCATGACAAAACATGGATCTTTTATTTCGAACATAGAACAGTTTCCTTTGTTATAGTTAAAGGGTTCATTTTCAACCGGTATATCCTTCTAGGGCGACTCAGTCGAGTTTTCTCTTCCACTTGTGCACCATAAATTTCTTTTGTCACTCTACTTTCATTCATCCTCTCTATACCTATATCAAACCCACATCTACAAGTGCCTACGTTTTGTATCTACGATTATATGGTAATGTTGCGTTTATTTACAACTTGATTTTCAGAAACCGAAAGGAACACTGAGTCGAATGCATAAAATATATGACCTTCCACTAGAAGTAAAGAAAGGCACTAGGTTATCCTTATTGGTTGAGAACCAGGGACGAATTAACTACGGTTCCAAATTGCATGACTGGAAGGTAAGAATCCAATTCAAATAAGTGACATGGCTAAAACTAAAACTACTCTTTTTTCAAGTAAATGTGTAGCGCATACATTAAACAATTTTTATAGGGTATTCTAGGAACTGTTGTATTGGGCGGAGACAATTTAGAAGGACCTTGGTCCATAACGGGTTTTCCCTTGGAAAATATGAATGTGTCTACCATGGAAAAGAACGTTGATCCAAGAAGCCCAGCATTATACGAAGGTGACATCATTTTGCCAGAAGGAGTAGTACCATTGGACACATTTCTGAACCCTTCTGGATGGGGCAAGGTTTGTATATCTGTAGAAAACAATTTCATTGCTTTGCTTTTAATATTTTGTTTATCAGCAGGTGCTTTGTGAACAGATAATTGACAACATCTGACCACAGAAATATAAGTTGACATTCGTTTTATTGGTAGTGGTCAGGACCAATATTCAATTACACCTTCTGTCCATCCATCCATCCATCAGCCTGTTTCGTCCACTGTTGAACATAGGCCTTTTCGGGATTTCGCCACTCTTGGCGGCCTCCTGGGAGAAATGCCCATACTCACACACGCTGGGCAGGCGCGTTGGTGAGTGCGGTGCCGAAACCCTTGCACCAGTGGCCCCGCTGCCCGTCACTAGTCTGTTTTTAATAAGGCCCGGCAATTGGGGATGGATATACCACCATTCATCGGCCCCAGGCAATGGTGGGCCGCCTGGTTTTGCCTGAGAGCTGTTCTCTTACTCTCCCCCGAATAAGTTCGGGAGGATTTGCGAGTAAGATGGTGGTACCTCCACAGTCGAGCCCGGCATCAGCTCTACCACTTATAAACCCGATAGACCCTATCTGTGAAATAAGCAAAATAAAATTTAGACTTCCTATACTAATTGAGTCGAGGTTGTTGTATTCAAGCACTTTTTTTATATGTTTCGTGAACCTTGGTCCTGTCCACTTACCATGTCTTCAATATGAATTTGACTACATAAACGAAAGTCACCTTATATGTATGTATACTCGCACAAGTGCGAAAAGAAAAGTCAGAAACAAGTACGAAGTAAGTCGGACTCACGAACTAAGGATTCTGTGCCGTTATATCATACCTAAACAAATAAGTAGGTGACGCAGGTTTAAAAAACCGGACAAGATTATATTTTTAATGATACAAATGTATAGTTTTCAGATTTTTACCTATACTTGTAGTATAAGACGGTATTACTTGCCAAATTTCATAGTTTTAGGTCAACGGGAAATACCCCATGAATTTTTATTCCCCTGAGAGTGTCGAAATGTACGTTTTTTGCGGCATAAACAGCCGTATCTTTTTTTCACGTTAACTTAAAAGTTTGATATTTTCACGGCTTCAAGGGACTGTGGACTTGAGTATATGGTTTTAATTTGAACTCGATACCTCCACGCGTTCCCGAGATAAAGGGTCTTGACAGACAGACGGACGAACGAACGGATAGACGGACAGACAGACAGACGGACAACAAAGTGATCCTATAAGGGCTCTGTTTTTTTCTATTGAGGTACGGAGCCTTAAAAAAAGTTAAATCTTAATCTTCAACATTAAAAAAAAAAAACAAAGTTCAATTGCATTAAATTCATGTAGGTATACTAACAGACTAGTGGCTGAGTGATAACAGGAACTGATCTTTATGTATTGTATGTATATCCTATAATCATCCTCAATAAGCCTTTCAGGTCATAGTCAAAACCGCATTACAATCCGTTGAGTGTTTTGCTACAAGTAAACTCTAGACCCACGGATATCCATATTAATCTATACTAATAATAAAGTAGTAAAAATATTGTGACGTACATTGAATATTTTGTGAAATTTTAAATTAAATGGATTATTGATATTATACTGAGGCCAAAACTACATTTTTTTAATGTTTGTTGGTCTTTCTGTCTGTATGTATGTATGTTCCTTTTTAACTCGAAAACCACTCAACGGATTTGGATACGCTTGTTTTTATTACCATCGCAGTGACCCTGGTTAATACATAGGCTATTAGGGGTGTTCATAAAATAACACCCGAGCCGAATACGGGGCAGAGATGGAATAAACCCTTTTAAGTTGAGAACCACTCAACGGATTTGGATGTTTTTTAATTATCATCATAGTGACCCTGGTGTAGACCATAAGCTATAGGGGATGTTCATAAAATAACGCCCAAGCCGAAAACAGGGCAAAGATTCAATAAACGCGGGCGAAGCTGCGGGCAAAGGCTAGTAGATTAATACAATCGTGGAATAATACTAATGATATTCAGTTCATTAAATAATAGAAAGTAGGGTTCCGTACGCAGACGGCGCCAAATTTTTTGTCAGGCGCTACCATTTAGCTGCTTGTTTTTTTTAGCCTTGGCATTTATATTGTTGTTATTTACCATAATGTTTTTAAGGTTTCGCAGCCGTATTGTGAGGTGGTACGGAATCCTTTGTGCCCGAGGCCAATTCGCACTTGGCCAAATTATTTTTAACAGCACCATGATGGGACCGTAGACTTCTGTAGAAGATATCAGTTACAACTTGATGTCTCTCACGGAGCCCGATAAAAAGGGTCTTTACGAACAGACAGACGGACAACAGAGTGAACCAACAAGGGTTCCGTTTTGTCATACGTATGTGCACTTACTTAATGAATTAATGACGACACTTTACATTGTACAAAGAAAGACATTAAAAAACCGGCCAAGTGCGAGTCGGACTCGCGTACGAAGGGTTCCGTACCATTATCTATAAAAACAGCAAAAAAATAACGTTTGTTGTATGGGAGCCCCCTTAAATATTTATATTATTCTATTTTTTAGTATTTGTTGTTATAGCGGCAACAAAAATACATCATCTGTGAAAATTTCAACTGTGTAACTATAACGGTTCATGAGATACAGCCTGGTGACAGACGGACAGACAGACAGACGGACAATAGGGTACGGAACCGTAAAAAAGAGAAACGGAGATTTGGTAACATAATTTTGCACAAAGCGAACTTTCTTCCAATCAAACCTTTGGGTCGTGAAGACATTGTAATAACAAAAGTAAATGGAGACAGACAATAATGAAATAAAAATTCAATAAATAAAGTCGAAATTCAATATGTTATATTGTGTATAATGTGTAAATATAAATCTAAATACTTGTATATCACACTAATATTATAAATGCGAAAGTTTGTGCGTGTGTGCGTGTGTGAGGGTGTGTGGGTGTGTGTGTGTGTGTATGTTTGTTACTCTTTCCCGCTGAAACGGCTGAACTGATTTCGATGAAATTTATAATGGATATAGCTTATACCCTAACTTAACACATAGGCTACTTTTTATCCCGGAAAAAAGCATGTTGTTAAACCGAATAACACGCGGGCGGAGCCGCGGGCAAAAGCTAGTTATAAATAAGAATATTGCCTACCATTGCCTTACAGTATAATAACCTGTTTTACTGTACCATAAACTGTTTTATTTTAGTATTTTAGCTTATTTTTAGGTTCTGACATCAACATCTATTCGACTGATGTTCTGACATCATACTGACATCCACATCTATTCGACTGATGACGTCCCCATACAGTGGGACGAAATATATCGAATATAATAAAATAAATGTTATTTTCTTCATACTTATTGCTAAAATAAATATAAACTGTTTTAGATTTTCTTAGCAAAAGTTGCAAGTAGAATAAATGGTTATAATAAATGCAAGAAGTAGAAATGCTGACTTTGATGATGATGATGATGATGATGATGATGATGATGATGATGAATGTGTAATTGAACCCACATAACGTTGGCAGGGCTACATCTGGGTGAACGGGCACAACCTCGGTCGCTACTGGCCCAGCGTGGGCCCCCAAGTGACGCTGTACGTGCCGGGCGCGTGGCTGCGTGCTGCGCCTGCGACCAACCGTCTGCAGATCCTCGAACTGGAATACGCGAAACCTGGACTAGATGTCAACCTTATTGATCATCCCATATTAGAAATATAATGTACTGTAGGTTAATTCTCATCGGTTTGTTTTTATTATATGACTGGATTGACATAAAGATACGGTAAATATTTTTTTAACAATCGACTAAGTTTCGCCGAACAAAGGCAGTATTTAGGAAATGGAAATATAAACTTTTCCGAATGGGACTATCATTGTGTCAATCACTGAATTTATATTGGGTCGGGCAGATCGTTTTGTTGTAGTTATATAAAAAATGTGTTGTACAAGGCTATAAATAAAATTAGTCACTTTGTTATTGACTTTTTTATAAGTATTAAATATTTTTCAAATAAAGTAGTATTTTTTTTACAAATTAGTAGCTGTAGTTTTATACCGGATCTAAGTTAATCAAGGTAATTTATCATCCTTAATAATTAACCATAGCAACTCTAGAAAATATTAACGTATTGGCACGCACCTAAAATTAACTTTCCTTTATTTTCTTTATATATTTCTTGGAGGTATTTCGTAATCCAACTAGTCTAGCATAGCAAACCATATCGAGCTCGATAGCGCTTGATACAGTGCTCTGTCTCACTCTGTTGATCTACCTAAAGAGGGACGGACCGTATATATCGAGCTGTCAAAGCTTGATATGGTCTACTATGCTAGGTACAGGTGTAGCTTAGGTAAGCAACCATTATCATGTATCTCTGTCTGTTTGTTTTGTTTTTGTTTTTAAAACGAAGCTAATCTGAGTTTCATTTGGAGACAATACTTTATCTACGATCATTGTATCAGAATCGCTCCTCGTTATTTATGATATTTTCTATTGACAATTTCATAAAAGATTAGAAAAGAAGAGCGGGATTATATTTTTTTGTTAATTTTTACCTATAACCTTGTCCTATTAATTATCATAAATTTAGTGTTTTGTGGGAACTGCATCACTGATAATCGTAAGACATAATAATCTCTGATTGGTAATCTAAGCGATGTTATAATAAATTGGGTCAATCACAGTTCAGAGATATATTAATTGACATCGTTTTCTACGACAGTGACAAACAATGTAGGATGTGTCTTAAATGTTATATTTATTGTTGTGGGAATTGATAAAATTTCTTGTTTGTACATGACAAACTACCATTACATTTTGTGTGACAATTTATCCTCTGCCGACTTACACAAACATTTTCTAGCATCACACTTGTTATGCAGTACAACGTTTGTCCCCTTATTCTCCGGAAAACAATTAGCAATCTGATTTAAGAAAATGATAATTTTCCTTAAGTAGAAAAGTTCTATTGTTGTAGAACAATTGGCATCAAAACATTCCGAAAATCTCCTCGTCCTGTGTCAACACCTGGAACAGATGCGTTATTATTCTTAATAAATTAAGTCCGGATAAAGTTAAGATTATCTAACTATAGGTGGATATTGAGGTCGATTTGGTGTAACACGAGTTAACTTATTTGATGCGGCTGACTTTATTTAAGCTTGTTGTCCTTGTCTTTACAGAAAGAAAAAGACGGAATGTTCAAATTAAGTTTAGTCCTCTCAAATACTTAAGTTAAGTCGTGTTACACCGATTCGACACCAAGTAGCTGATTTTAAAGGATTTAATTTCAGTCTTAGTGCTGACAAAACTAAAAGATTTGCACGCTAATTTTGCTTTTATTGAGTCCATTTAAGTACTATATTGCAAAGTATAAATTTTAGTTTTGACATCAATAAACCTAAAACTAAGGCCTTTAAAATGAGCTGCTATGTCCAAAGTGTGATCATTTTATGTCGAATTTCGAACTTTATCCAAAGCCTTCAGATAGAGCTAGCTTTATCTAAATAATGTTAGCTTTATTCATTTACGTACATTAACCGTAACATATAGAGTATACATTAATTGATTGTTCTAATTCAGATTGAAAAAAAAACTATTAATATTATATGGGTATTTAATTGTAGGACACGGCTTTGCTTAGGTTCGAAATAATTATTTATTATTCAATTGTCATGCTAAAATTTTTTATAATTATATAATTAACAATAAGTTAACAAAATACTTAAGATAATTAACACCTAAATTGTACAGTTTTATATTTTACTTGGTTTTTTTTTGACGAAACTAACTACGAAACCTTCATATTTTATATATATTCATAATTATAGTTTTTACTTACAATATATAAGTGTACCTCGTCAAATTTTTTAAATAATGATGAAAATTGCATTGAAATCCACTTAGAAGTTCAGTAGTAATAAGTGAATACGCAGACAAACGCGTGTTGCGGCTTTATTTTATACTAAAGTATTCAAAAATTTAATTTGATTAAATCTTTAAAAAGTACAAAACTCAAGACACAAAAGATTATCTCCAAAACTAATGAACCGAAAATGATAAATATAAACCGACCGAGTGCGTGTGGTAGCAGTTTAGGGTTCCGTCGTTGCCCGTTACAATATGCGGACTTAAAAGAGGGCTTTTTGTTTGATAATATGAACATACCACTTTGTTGGCGTGATTATGTATACCTATGTCAAATTACAGCTTCTAGTACTAAGAGTTTCTGAGCTAAGCCGTGGACAGACAGACAAACAGAAAAATCGACAGAACAGGCAGACAGACTGATGGATATGGCGAAACTATAAGGGTTTCTTATTAACTACGGAACGCTAAAAAATAATCATTTTGAACTTAATGCAGTTGGCACTATTAATATATTATTGAGTAAGGAATGGAACCCTCCGTGCATGAGTTACACTCTCATTTGACCAGCTCACTCCCTCAGCTTATCGAGTGTGGATCAGCGAACAAGATAAAATATAAGTAGATAAAAAGTATACCGCTGAAAAATTACTCAATAAAAACTGCCGGGCTCATACATGTTTGGTATGACTTCGCCAACTAGAACCTTCACCGTCCAGCAATCACGGCTGGCCCAGTGTTTCATGACACTCAGTACAAACCAACCATGGTGACCCTTTTGCCCCTTTTAGCTGGTAACATTTTTGAATGACAAAATTTGTTAGGAAAGCATATTCTATGTTTTTTTCGTTCGTTGGTATTTGGCCCGTTGAAAATATCCATGTGTATCTTTTTCCTAAATTTGCCTTTTTCAGAACATACAAAGTTGTATACAATGTCATTAAATCAGCGTTATTGTTTTTTGACAACTTTACTGTGCTGGACAAGCCCTGGAATCTTACTCGCAAACAAGGTAAACAAAACTTTTTTTTATTTTTTCTTTTTATTATTATGAACTCACGCGCACATCCTGTTTCCCAAAGAAGTAAGCAGACGCTGCTGGTTTTCAACAATCAAGTTATACAAACTCTGCTATTGGTGTTGATTCGGTGTACCACGACATAACTTATTTGATAGGACTAAACTTTACTTTTAAGCGTCCTTTCCTTGCTTTTAGATACAGAAAGAAAAAGACAGACAGCTTAAATTAAATTTAGTCCTATCAAATAAGTTAATTCGTGTTACGCCGAATCGACACCATTGTGGTTGTGGATGATTTTTGTATGTTGTGTTCAGTCGGCATTGGGTGTTCTTTTAGCTAATGTTCAATATCAGTTGTTTTCTTTAAATCATTAATTTTTAACCGCCTAATCTTAACATTAGCTTCAACCCAACGGGTCAAAATGTAATTTTAAGATGAATGACAGGATTCCTACGGTGTGGGCAATGCGGGGCAAGAAAATCACTCTAAATGCTAAAGTTTGTGTGTGTGTGTGTGTGTATGTTTGTTACTCTTTCACGCTGAAACGGCTGAACGGATATGGATGAAATTTAGAGTGGATATAACTTATACCCTAACTTAACACATAGGCTACTTTTTATCCCGGAAAAAAGCATGTCGTTAAACCGAATAACACGCGGGCGGAGCCGCGGGCAAAAGCTAGTAAATACATCCGAGTAAAGTAAAGATAGGTGGTAGAGCTGATGCCGGGCTCGACTGTGGAGGTACCACAATCTTACTCGGAAATCCTCCCGAAGTTATTCGGGGGAGAGTAAGGGGACAGCTCTCAGGCAAAAAAACCAGGCGGCCCACCATCGCCTGGGACCGATGGATGGCGGTATATCCATCCCCAATTGCCGGGCCTTATATAAATTAGACTGGTATCGGGCAGCGGCGTCACTGGTGCAAGGGTTTCAGCACCGCGCTCACCAACCCGCCTGCCCAGCGTGTGTGAGTATGGGCATTTCTTCCAGGAGGACCGCCAAGAGTGGCGAAATCCTGGAAAGGCCTATGTCCAGCAGTGGACGAAACAGGCTGATGGATGGATGGAAAGTAAAGACTGCCACAATGACTCTCTAGTCTGCTGGTACCTTGTGGGTGAGGAATTATAAATTTACGATGATTTTCAACAAAAATTCAAAAATAGGTGCAATGAAGAGCGAAGTAAGTATAGAAGCGTATTAGGTTGCTTGTGATCATAAATTCGGGAGCTGAGCGAAACGAAGTGGAGCAAGGTTCTAGTTCTAAACAGAAAGTTAATTATATAATTACAACTAAATTATTTATTATTTCAATTTGCTTTTACATTAAGCGGTTAGTTAGCGGTTGTTCCTAACTTTGGCCGGCTAAAGATGAAATAAGCTAATTTTAACGAGTGCCCAAATATATCTGAAATTTATCATCAAACTTAACATTAGCTGTAACAATACATTATCTGCTCAAAAGCATTTTGTACCTGTGAATGTGGAAAAAACGAAAGGAGTATGCAAGGATCGTAGCAGATTAAGATCTGTAGTTTGTGCCCGCTCCACAGTTTGCTAATTAAATGTTTTAACTTGACAAAACAGTATAGCTGTGACAAAATTATTTTCGTGAATAAACTTCTTAATAAGGCACGTGTTAGTATTAAAAAAGATTCTGTGACCTTTTCTCGTGCAGCAAACCTTAAATTTAGAGTTGAAAAACCTAAAATAATACAAGCTCATTTAACTTTTATCCATCTGCGCTAAAGCCTATTTTGCAATGAAAAGTTTTAGGTTATCGCAACTCTAAACCTAATATTTGCTACACGGGAATGGGTGTCAATAGGACAATAAAAATACAACTTCAATATTTTCAACATGAATAATTCATTTAATAAAATAAACTACAAATTTGGTTCACTTAATAACTCTACAACTCTTTTTGGGATAGGGTTTGTTCTTTTTGTAGGAATTTTTCTTAATCCTGCAAGAAATGGGTCTGACGCAACAAATAAATATAGCATCATATCCATATTTGACGTAATCCGAGATATTTTTCTGGGCGCGTTAGAGGAGAAGGCCCGGCTGTAAAAAAATCTTAATAAGTATATAGCATCATTTCACAACTTAAAAGTAGCAGGTATTCAAAGTGCACACTTTATTCTGTGTAACGTGTATATAAAATCAGAATGGAGCAACGCGGGGCTAGGTACATAACTTTTCAGTGTTTGAAGTAAATTTCTGGTGCTAAATTAAAACTAATATTTCAAGTAAGGTTTTAAGGGCATCAAAGGATAGATAATAAAAATTAAAAACTTACCTGTTGAAGTCAAAGCCATCACGAAAATCCCTTTAATTTACTTTACACAAAAACAACTTACTACGTTAATTAGCGATGGGCCTTTGAACGCACTGACGGTGCACAACAGATTTTTTGCGCAGATGGACATAGAGGCACTGACGCATCCGCCAAACAGCCAAATATTGCCAAACAGCCAAATATTAAATAATAACAAACTAAATATTTTGGTTAATATTTAATA
Organism: Ypsolopha scabrella; assembly: GCA_910592155.1. Lineage (NCBI taxonomy): Eukaryota > Metazoa > Arthropoda > Insecta > Lepidoptera > Ypsolophidae > Ypsolopha > Ypsolopha scabrella. The sequence goes on along the minus strand of OU342970.1, from coordinate 16,322,216 downwards.
TTAATTATTAAATTATTAGAAAAATTCAGTTAATTAGTTGATAAAAATTAATAATTTGATAAACTTAAATTATTATTTGATATATTTTAACTGAGACAGTTAATTTATTTGCAAAAACTTTACTATTTCTAAAGACATCAAAACTCTTTGCTAAGATTAAAAAAACTGTAATGTAAAAAGCACTAGTGCGATAATGCAAAGTAAAAAGCACGCGTGTTTAATATGCTGCATTATGACCCTAAGAAAGATGCAATAAGGGCCACTTTATAAGCAAGTGTGTTGAAAAGGTTATTACATAATAACCACCACCACCATAGAGTGGTCGCCACCTATTCATAGAGTTTATTGTTATGGCAGGTAGAAAAAATTGTAGTCCGCTATGGGTCCTGTATACTAAAATAAGTAAAAATGTTTATGAGCGAATTTTGGAATATTGAACTATGTCACGTTACTTTTTAAAATTAGCATATTGTGCGCTCGTCTGTAATCTATTTAGTGGTGTTCATAAAATTAAGAGTGATTATTAAATCCATTTTTTTTAAAGTAAGTCGCACAGCGTAACATTTTCTATATTTTTATAATTAGTGCAAAATACTTCCATACCATCATTCATTATACATATAAAGAAAGTAAAAAATAACGGATAAATTTTAAGCACTAAAATGACCTGACTTCTACACCTAGTACTATTTCAAGCATTTTTTGACAAATTTAAATAAAAAGACGGACACTTTTTGGGATAAATATTCTGCAGGGCTAACACGGTGCGGTGCCACTTTGAGAACATTTTAAATACCATTTGACAGTAAATACCTGGCATTTAGAATACCTGGACCTATAGGTCTTAGACAAACTTTTCTTTATTTATTGAAACATATCATAAAATGAATTTTGTTTAGAAGAATACACTATTATGGCAAAATTTAGGTCACTTAAATAGTTTTGAATTTTCAGAATCCTCGGAACATCTCCATATGGGGTGACTCTTTCATGCTGGATGGTAAACCACTCCAAATTCTCTCGGGATCCATACACTACTTCAGAGTACCCGCTCCCTACTGGCTTGACCGATTACACAAGTTGAAGGCAGCCGGCCTTAATTCTGTTTCCACGTTAGTATTCTTTGGCGTTACTGAAGACTTAGCTTAGGGGCAGAGTTCGAAAGGCGAAAGGTAGACATTAATGGAGTAAAGTCATTTGCAGCATTACTTAAAATGAGTGTCAGGCAGGGCTCCATACTTGGTCCCTTATTGTTTTTAATATACATAAATAACCTGCCTTTAACACATGTAACGTTTACTAGCATTTATCCGGCAGTTCATCCTGCACCGTTTAGTTGCTTTTTAATTTTATACAAATATGTATTAGACTCAATATTATTAAGTACTTGGCAAAACTCAAAATGTAAACAGTGGTTATGAACTCAAAATGTAAATAGTACAAGTCTATGGGAGCTTGACTTTTTAGTACACGAGGTTTTTTATGTCAGAGAGAAAAGAGATGAAAGAAGGAAAAGAAGTACAAGTTGTGTTAAATTATCAGGTACGTAGAATGGAGTTACCACGAGGCTGAGGAGCGACGTTACGATTTCACTGGGGACCGCGACGTGGCGCACTTCATACGTCTGGCGGCAGCGGAGGGGCTGCATGTGCTCTTGAGACCTGGACCTTACATCTGCGCTGAGCGTGATCTGGTGAGAAGAAACTTTCACAGTATTTCTATTCCTTTCATTTTTACGTTTGTTTCTATAACTGACCATACGATGAGTAATTATTGCTACTTTATGATACCAAAGGACTGCATGTTCTCTTGAGACCTGGGGGGCAATTTCGAAGCGAGATTTCTAGAACTCAATCATAAAATGTGTTGAATCCGACTGATGAGAAGAGACTGAGAATAGGCCTACAGACCTTACATCTGCAATGAACGTGATCTGGTAATCTCAGGGGTTTTTATTTATTTTAGAAGATTTACGCAGTCTTCAATGTTTTAGCAATTGAGTACTTTGAACGATTAACTATCTTTCTCAGTGAATAAGTTTCTAAATTGATACTTTTCTACCTTGTAATGTTTCTAAAAATAATTGAGTACTTAATTATATTTATTTTGTTGAACCAGGGTGGCCTGCCTTATTGGCTTCTTAGTAAATATAACAATATACGTCTGAGATCAAATAACAAGGGTAAGCCGTTTATTCCGTATTCTATGTGGAGTAGGCTATTTATAGCTATTTTTTATATATGACTTTGAACCTACCCCAAATAATTTAATAAATTATAAAATAACTATATAATTAAGGTGTTGCATACAAAACCATTCAAATGTAGAATTTTGCACCATTTTCCTTTTTTTGTTCTAGCAATACTATTCGTATTAAAATAGATATTTCAAATAACGAAATTGGTTTTTATGAAAAAATCTTCTGTTCATATGGTTTTTCGAGGTAGAAACAATTATTGTTCATAACATTTTATTATTTATGACTTATTTTATTTCTCTTTTAAGGTTGTTATTTTGGACATTGTTCTTCTTGTAAATAACATCTCAGTTAGGTAATTGAATTTTGTTTCAATGATTGGATTAAGGGCATATAATACCTCAATTCGCAGTCCTGCTCTAACGCTTCTGCTTTTTAACTGTCTATCCTACTCTAATCAGATGCCGCGCACGCAAAAACATCAGTTATTTTGAAATTGCGGCTACACTGATGGTTTTTTTCATTTTTATGGAACAGTCTGCAGCTGCTTTATACTAATATCAGTCATATTATGCAAAGTTTCAGATTTAATTTCAAGTATTCATTAAATGCGTTTTCTGTACGGTTTGGAGGTAACTTTGTAATTTTTTTCATCGAGAAAATTTAATGGAATCAAGTTTTCACCACTGTGTTGACATAGCATTAGTTTTCAACTTTACCATATATCAATTTCAGAGTGATTGTTGCAGTATTTGTTGGTATAAAGCAGGATCATGCGAAGCAAAGTGAGGTATTATACACCCTTAAGAGTTAGAACCACTTAAAGGTTTCTGTGAAGTCCCCAGAATGTATGGTCAATGGTCACCTAAAAAGAGGGGGTAGAGAGATAGTACGCTAAGTGAGGGGGTAAGTTGCGCGTACGCGTACGAGCAGTCTGGCTAACTTACTCGTATCGTGTATATGGTGCTGAATTCGATTCTCAGTGTAATATTATGTATGTACTGAAAGCTTTCGCCGTTTCAAATTATTTTAGTTAGAATATTTTTTAGTTGGTCCGTTAGGATAACCATAAATTTTGCTTCCATGCAACATTAATTAATTTTAATATGTTTTCTCGTCTTCTTAAATGTATTCTACAAATAATACACCCTAAAGTTATTGGGGTTAGTTAGTTTAAGTCACCTGTATACAAGGTGACATTAATTTATGCTGCCAAATTCATACTGAAGACTCGGTAAATGCTCAGTATCAAATTGATATGAAAGACCCTTTTTGTGAAATTCATAAATGTTTTTTCGTGTTCTCTACAAACCCAAGCCCAACCATGAGTCAATAACCATGGGAGGTCAACATTTTACTCTGCTAAATTAGCAAAAAGTATTATTGATCCATGATCACTTACCAAGCCTCCAGTATGAATTTGGCTGCATACATTAATGTCACCTTATATAAATGTACATGTAAAATATTCTCGTTTATTACAGAATTCATGTATGAAACTAAAATATGGTTTAATAAACTGTTTGAACAGTTGAATCCGTTGTTGTATGGAAACGGTGGCCCTATCATTTTGGTTCAGGTAAATTGAATTGATCCATCCTCTGTGGTATTAGTGGAAGAAGCAGCAGTAAATTTATTTGAAAATTCTTTTAGGTGGAAAACGAATACTCCCTCTTTGGATCCGATCACGAATATATGATTGCCACACGAGATTTGTTAATGTCGTATATTGGAAAAAATGCATTGCTTTATACGGCTGACCCGTCCCCTCGAGAAAACATTATTAACGGAGCTGTAGCTAATACTCTCACAACCATTAACTTCGGAAGTGGTAACTGATGCATTTCTATCGTTTTTATTAATAAGTTTACAAATTGTAAATGTTTACAAATTTAAATCCTTACATTTTAAGAGGCTTCATATTGCTTAAGCTCTGGGCTGAGTTCAGTTTGATCGCCCGCTCACGCCCGGCGATCATGACATCTCTTTTGCACGCGTTGAATTTGTATATGCTATCCTGATGTCAGTGATGAGCGGGCGATCAAACTGAACGCGGCCCTGGTTTTGTATCAGATTCAATTCTCCGATGGCTTTGCAGACGATAAAAAAACTATGTTTGTGTTTTTTGACTCAAGACCATTAATGATTACACTTCATAAATATACATACTTTAAATCTTCAAACTATTAAATTGCTTTTGAAAAAGTATAAGTTTCACGAAAAAAGCGATTCAGATCTCACATTTCAAAAACGAAAAGATACTTACCAAAAAAATTATCTTTATTAGCTATATAATGTCCCAATGTAGCCGAGCTTTAAAAATAACTGAAGTTGTTGATATGAACAGGGTAGAAAAAAACAAAAACCTTATAGCAGGATTGATGTTTATCATTCTGGAGCCCCTACTTTCCCTAATAATCACGAAAACTATTCACTACAAAGCTCGCTTTTTATTGATACTTGAAAAAAATTGGTCTTCTCATCATGTACTGAACACTTGATTTTATTGTAGCTTAAAATGTCAAGGTTCCAGCTATACAAGCTTATTGAAGCCAAGGTATTTCTATAAAGCAAGGATATTAAAGCAGTGAAGTTGCAATATGTTGGATGGATGACCTGTAGACTACAATTTATATGTACTGGAGCCTTGCAGGACGATGTCAGACACAACGCCTAGTTCAAGCTAGAAAAAATAAAACAATTAGTTTTTCAGATAAAAGAGTACCACAGATATTCAGTGATCTCCGGGAGTATATGCCTCATGGTCCTCTTATGAACTCAGAATACTACTCGGGGTGGCTGACGCACTGGGGCAAGAAGTTTCAACGTGTCCCCAGCAAGAAAATCATTCGCGTCTTGCGTGAGATGCTTGATAACAGTATCAGCTTCAATATTTACATGTTTCACGGTGGCACAAACTTCGAGTTTAGTAGTGGTATGTGACCGTGTGATTTCAGCAATCTAAGGTTTCTGGATAAACCTCCAGTTGCACGAAACTAAGATTAGTTTAATGGTAAATTTAACATGGACAGATACAATTTATAGAGTTTTGTCAAGAATCTAAGAGCCTTGGATGCTATATTCATATATCTACTGTGCTATATGTGTCTGTTGTTCCTATCCATGTAACCGCGTAACGCGAGAACGTGTTAGCTGATCGAGTTGAAATTGCAATCGTTGATAATTTCCCATCAAAAATATTTATTATTGTATTTTCAAGCAAACCACAGCTGCACTGACGGTGCCCGTACATTACATAAAATGAAGTACGCTTGGCATCGTTTTTGGGGTTCCGTACCCAAAAGGGTTCCAAGCGGGACCCTGTTACTAAGCCTCTACTATCTGTGTGCGTCTGTCACAGGGGTCTCAGCTTTTTCAGCCAGCTGTTAAAGGTAGCTAGTTGAAATTTTCACAGAATACGTAATAGAATTAAGGTAACATGATACATTACTAACATTACAAACTATTACGGCAAATAATAAAAAAAAACAAGAAATTTATATCCATATTCCACATTTTTGTTTTAGCTCTAAAACAATAATTAACTTGCAACTTTAAAATTTAGTCACATTCTAGTACATATTTTTTATTAAAACAACAAATAATCAAAATTAGGGGTCTGTACATAGAGGTTGCTGAATTGTTTTTTATCGCCCTGATGTTGCTGCATCTAGATTGTTGTTATTTACCATTATGTATTTAGGGTTCCATACCTCAATACTTGACCAAATTAACTTTGCAGTTTTGTTTCATATATTTTATCGGTAAAATAAGTTTGAAATTTTGTTCAAAATAATAAGTCCATTAACTTAATTAAATGGTATGGAACCCTCAGGATGCGAGTGAACAGAATTTATTTAGCTATATACATAAATATCTATTTACACATATTCGATCTCACAAAGTCCGTTTGGCTAAGGATGTAGTAGTGACATGTACTACAGATAATCGCATTTTGTGTGTGTGGCGCGTTTTGTAGCGCTGCCGAGGTTACGCACACTAGAACAATACAACCCTCACCTAACGAACTCTGTGATATAGAATATCTGTACAAACTTTTAGGTGCTAATTATCAAGGCAAATATCTACCCGACATCACTTCGTATGACTACGATGCACCATTGAGTGAAGCTGGAGATCCGACACTAAAATACTACGACATAAGGCATACCATAGAAGAGGTAATAATAACACTTAAATATGGCTTTTGATATATGTAGTTGTTCTTCTTCTTCTTATCGTGTCGATGGCAGTGGGCAGTTCTACACTTGCGCAGCCCAATAGACTGCTACGTTAATTCCTCTTTGGTTTGTGTTGAGGTCGTCCAGGGAGCAGGTGGTGGGACATCCGGGACAAGATAGCAGGTGTGCCATAGTTCACAAAAGTTAGATGCCGCGTTTCGGTAGCCCCATTTGCACATGTTCTCTCCCAAGCGTTTGTTCTGAATCTGTTCAGTGACTTCCAGGTTCTTAATATATTTTTCATGTATATGTAGTTGTTAATATTTTTTTTACGTTCCAGTATTTTCCGGAAGTAAAAAAAACACCAGTGCCCCTGCCATCTCCGAAAACTGGCTATAAAACCGTAACTCTTAAACGGAAAGTGCATTTGCTGTCTCCTGAAGGTCGTAAAGCTTTTGGGAAGGCCTATGGAGAATACAGCGGCACACATTTACCTACATTCGAGGCCCTGCGTCAGAGGTCTGGACTTATGTTATATGAGACCTACGTCCATTCCAATTCAACTAAATGGGAGACTCGTTTACTAAGTATCGAAAAACCACGAGATAGAATCTACGTTTTTATTGATGGAGTGAGTCGAGCAACATAATTATTCCGTTTTAAGTTAATTTGTGTTATAGCTTTCATAACTTTAGCTGATAGGGCAGATGCTGGGCTCGACTGTAGAGGTACCACCATCCTACTCGTAAACCCCCCAAATTTATTTGAAGAAGAGTAAGAAAACATCTCTCAATCAGGCACAACTAGGTGACCCACCATTGCCTGGGACCTATTGATAATGGCATATCCATCTCCAATTGCCGGCCTTTATATAAAACCGACTGGTTGAGGGTTTCGACACCGCGTTCACCAACCTACCTGCCCAATGTCTGTGAGTATGGGAATTTCTTCCAGTACGACCGCCAAGAGCTTAGACCATTTAACACGGGACCTGGCAAAGCGCGACTCTTAGTACTGAAATTATTCTGCCGTTTTCCACGGGAGGGGAGGTAAACACGCACAGCACACATTTACTCATTCACGCACACTACTGCGAATAATTTATATGTTACACTAAATCAAAAGCTGCAACACAAACATGAAACGCGCACACAAGCAAACTTACATGAACAAATTGTTCATGTACTTCGGTAGAGGGGAATGTGAGAGTGTCTAGCAGACAGCAGTGGACGAACTAGGCGATGGATGGGTAGCTTTTACACCAACCACGTTCGTGACATAATCTTTACTCATATTCCAGGAACTAAAAGGATTATTTAGTAGAATGCACGAGATATACGATTTGCCAATAGAAATTAATAACAAAAACACATTGTTATCTCTATTGGTTGAAAATCAAGGGCGCATCAACTTCGGTCCTAAATTGCATGATTGGAAGGTAAAGCCTTGCTTACTTTGAATGTTTATATGTATATTTTGATGTTTCAACGCGGCGAATGAGTCGTCGTGCGACACGTGGCCAGCTATGAATTTTGAAATTTTGGTGAATTCGCCGTTCTTTACTGTGGTCAAAACACTTGTTAAGTCATTTGTCAGCATGGTCTGCAGATTGAAGGTTTTTTTGCAATTTTTAGTTCTGGGAACATAATGGGGAAACGAAAAGCTTAGGGAAGAAACTTTCGGTACTAGGGAAATGGGGGAATTTAGGAAATACGGAAAATACCGTTATTTTCACTATGTCCACCCACACTTCTGACGAGGGGAGATTTTTGGGAAGGTTTTTTTTAAATTGAAGTTTTAAGAAATGTGGTTAAAATCCATTGTAAGAATTGACGGCCTCATTAAATCATAAATGAAATCATAAAAAATATAGTCTTTAACGGAACCCTCGGTGGGCGAGTCCGGTTTTTATGTATGGGACCTCTCTAAAAAATAATTTAATTAAATTTTTAATTCATTATTAGGTTTTGGGTCAACATTCTACATAACATATTCAAACTTTAGGTCTGTAACTCATTCCGTCTGCAGGCTCTCTACTCTCTACCCGTGACATACCCGGACAGCACAGACACAGGACAGATAGCACAGACAGCACAGCGACATTAATAGGCCTCCGTGTTGCCCTTCGGGTACGGAACCCTAAAAATATATTAAATGTACAGACACGACATTTTTACTACTTTATTATTCGTATATAAGGTGACTTTCGTTTAAATAGCCAAATTCATACTGGAGACTTGGTAAGTGGTCCAAACCAATGTTTAATGACGCTGTTTGCGAAATACTATAAATATTTTGGTCCCTATACTTGTTCAAGAACAACCTTGACTCAATTAGTCTATACTAAGTCTAAATTTTATATTGCGTATTTCGCAGAAAGCGTCATAGAACCTTGGTCCTGACCACCTATCGAGTCTCCACTCCAGTATGAATTTGGCTTTATAAACAAAGGTCAAAATGTGTTACGTTGATTTTCTATTTATCATTGGTGAATTTTTTTAATTTTATCATAGGGTATCCTGAGCCCCGTCAGGTTGAGTCATGATTATTCACCGAGCAGGGATTGGTCAATAACTGGCTTTCCATTGGAAAATATAGTTAAAGTTAAGACATCACCAAGCAAGTTGAAAGGTTATGGTCCGGCTATTTACGAAGGTTTATTTACCTTACCGAGTCATTCGAAGCCGTTGGACACGTTCTTAGAGCCCCTTGGATGGGGAAAGGTACGGATATTATTATATGATTTCTTTTCCGCATAATATCGGATTACTGTTACGGGTTTTTAAAAGCGACATATACCGGGTGTAAATAGAGTGCGACCATTAAATGAAATCACATATTCTACCGACCCTACTGAACCACTTTTCCCAAGAGTCATACACCCTTAGTTTAGGAAATAATTGAGTTCCAAACAAAAACGCGTGAACCTTGACGCACCGACATACGGGCGAGTTTAGAGATAGCGTCGTCCGTGAAACGGACTAACTGAACTAATGCGTATACTACAAGTATACTTGCTTGACTAATAACTAATTACCTCTACGTACATTGACAGTAAGGAAATCAACTAGTGTACCATGTACGCTTCACACTATGTTATTTTGTTCAGGGCTACATCTGGGTGAACGGGTACAACCTGGGTCGCTACTGGCCCAGCGTGGGTCCCCAATTTTCCCTGTACCTGCCGGGCGCGTGGCTGCGCGCTGCGCCTGCGACCAACAGCCTGCACATCCTCGAACTGGAGACCCCATCGCCCAGTCTTAACGTGTATTTAGTTGATCATCATACACTTGATAGAAATAACACAGAATATGACTAGGGTCCCTAGAATAAAGGACATACATAATTGAACTAATAATATACCTACAAAAATTTATTAAAAATGTATGTATATCATTGATATGTTTAGCTAGTTATATGGAAAATATGTATAGAGAAACAAATAAAAAATAATTGTCGATATATATTTCGACCCACTTTTATTCGAATGACGACGACCACAAGTGTGTCGAAATATTATATATATCGATCATTATTTTTTATTTGTTTCTCTACACATATTTTCCATATAACTAGCTATATTTAAAGGCTCAAGAAGTCACAATATAGTATTTATTTAATTATTGATATGTTTATGACAAAAAGCGAAAAATGCATGTTATTTTTTAAAACCTACGTTTTTGCTCAAACGATGCTTTGTGGTCGATTTTTCTGATCTGTGGTCCCGACTGCTGCTTTTTTCGAAAGGTAAAAAGATATTATATTGTTTAATTTGGATGTTAATAAATGTGAAGTATTTTTGGGTATTGTTTTTTTTGCATACTAATCACTGAATCACTCATTTCAAAATCTCCGAAACTACAGGAACACATAGATAGATTAAGATCAACAAGGCAGATAGATTTCCATCTAGCAGAAACTAATTTTATTGCGAACTAGACATTCGCCCGCAGCTCCGCCCGCATTTATTCAAACCCTGCCCTGTTTTCAGCTTCTTTACTATTAGTAAGATTTGTCTTTTATTTTCTTCGTAGGTATACTTTCATCTATATCTATCACACGGAAGAAAATGCGAGTCCCAACTCGTCTGTTATTTTTATTAAGGTAAGGCATTGACAAACTTTTAATTTCAAATCGGCGCCTTAGGGGAATGGAGTGAGGGGGACTTACTCCGTACAAATATGCGCTCACGAACTATGCATGCGACAAAACAGTATTTTTTATTTCAAATTACAACTATAAGTAATTTAATAAGTATTTTTTTCTCTGCTATGAAAAATAATCAATCAACTAAATCTTCGGGCAAAATGATGTCAATGAAATACATATGAGAGAGAGAGAGTCGACCGCCTCGGTCACCATGGCCTGTCGTGTCAGCGCAGCGCTGGCCGCCTGCCTCGTCACGCCAGTATCAACGATATCATCCGTCGGGCTCTTGCGAGCGTAAACGTACCTGCCATTCTGGAACCGAATGGCCTGTCACGTGACGATGGTAAGAGACCCGACGGGATGTCGTTGATACCCTGGAAGAACGGGAGGTCCCTGGTGTGGGACGCGACTTGTGTTGACACAGTTGCTCCGTCCCACTTACAGGTGACCTCGTCACAGGCCGGGACGGCGGCAGCGTCTGCGGAGGAGGCGAAACAGCGCAAATATGTATCCCTTGACGTAGGATACATATTTGTGCCTTTTGGCGTTGAAACCCTCGGGCCGTGGGGGCCGGGAGCGCGGCAGCTCTACAAAGAACTGTCGTCGAGATTGGTCGACGTTTCCGGAGATCCCAGGGCTGGCGCATACCTCGGCCAAAGAATTGGCCTAGCAATTCAACGAGGTAATGCTGCCAGTATCCTGGGTACTCTTCCACGTGACAACAGCGATTTTGGCTCAATTTTTTATCTACTTTAATTAAATATTTTTGCTAGGTAGTTTTAGTTTAGTTTAGTTTAGTTTATTTCGTAGAATAATTTAGTTTTTTAAATTAGTTTATTTAAGTTTTGTTAATTACCTCACTTGAGTTTTTATGTCGATAAACGGAATGGTCTGAATAAAAGCCAAAGATTCTTTCAAATGCTTAATCTAGTATATAAATTGGTAAATACATATGTTTTTTTATTACTAAAAAAATGGAGATCAATGTGGCCAAAATTTCGTGGCGTCGCATTAAGGGCCTTGGCTACGGCTCGGGCCTGAAACTGTACCCTAAATACTCGTACAAGTAATCGGCCCCTTTCTCCCCTTGGTGAACTATTGTGCCCATATAATTGTATATAAATAAAGCCCTACAATTCAATTCAATTTAAATTACAATTCAATTAGGTGGTAGAGCTAATGCCGGGCTCGACTGTGGAGGTACCACCATCTTACTCGGAAATCCTCCCGAAGTTATTCGGGAGAGAGTAAGAGGACAGCTCTCAGGTAAAAAAACCAGGCAGCCCACCATTGCCTGGGACCGATGGATGGCGGTATATCCATCCCCAATTGCCGGGCCTTATATAAATCAGACTGGTGACGGGCAGCGGCGTCACTGGTGCAAGGGTTTCGGCAACGCGCTCACCAACCCGCCTGCCCAGCGTGTGTGAGTATGGGCATTTCTTCCAGGAGGACCGCCAAGAGTGGCGAAAACCTGGAAAAGCCTATGTCCAGCAGTGGACGAAACAGGCTGATGGATGGATGACAATTCAAAGTGAAAAAAAATTGAGAGATAATAGAGTATCCCCATAAGAAGAAATTTCAAAGAAAAAAAAATATTTTCCCTGCTCATGATCTTAAAGTTCTTTTTTATGCTGGAAGTAAGCGGACTAAAACTACTTTTTATGTTCTAGTCACTGACCTCTATCTAGTGCATAAAAGTGTTTACTTCTAAGAATATGGTAATAGGCCTTACACTCAAATACACAGTACAACTTCATTGACAAACTTTTTCAAACTCAATAGTGTTCGCGCTAAGATTCTATCATTTTAGCGCGAACTGACAGGACAGCGATGAACACGGACTCTTCAGACGATGCTTAGAAGGATATACAGTGACTAGCGATGGGTCGATGGGAAATAAAAATTAGGAGGGAAAGAAAAAATTGGGACAGTATGGGAAAATATGGGAAAATATAATAAAAACCCGGTTTTTTTCCAAATAAGGGGAAAATAAAGTTATTGGTTTTTTATTATGATTGTAATCTTAAAATATTTTTTTTTTTTTTATTAAATTATTTATTTAATTTAATAAAAAAAAAATATAAATTAAATTTATTTCTAAAAAAACTAGATAATTTCCAAATCCTCCAATTATAATTGGCATAACTATAAAGAAAATTATAATAAAAGCGTGAGCTGTTACAATAGTATTATAAATTGTATTGTATATGCCACGGCTATGAAAACGACAGCGACGACAAAGATATCGAAAATAAACCACGACCAAGAAATAGTACCGAGGATGAGGAATATGAAACCAGGCCTTTGTTGGAATATTTTAGTTCTGATTCAGATTCAGATTAATGTTTATTTTTTATTTCTCATTCAATACACTCTTGTACTCCTACTTTGGCAATGAAGTCCCCCATAACAACGGTAATGCTATTCCACTTTGTCAGACTTCTGACAGCCTTAAAATATGCCAGTTGATTCAAGGTAGCTCAGCGAAGTATCTGTCTTCCCGTAGCGTCAGAGTGTTAAACGTGTCAAAAAAGAGTCGCCGGTATTGGTGACCACCAGTGGCGAAGGGTCCATATAACACGATTCCCAACGGCTTGCTTAGGAAATGGCATCCATACTACATTTCTTTATTCCGTGCTCTTTGCTTTCTCAAACATTTCCATGAATCTCAATATGACAAATACACTTGGATGACAGGGAGTTGCAAAGTACTTTTTTTATATGTTTTCCTTGGTTGCTTTTAAGATTAAGGCGATCTTTTTGTCCTGCTTCCCTTTTTAAAATGTTCACCCTTCGCCACTGGTGGTCACTCCATCGGATATTCATAGCACTCAATGCCCCACAGTTACCACAACCGCAACCGTAGTCGAGGATAGTGTAGCTGACACTGGGACCATCATTAGCCTAACTAGGATTTGTAGATCCAACTTATCAAGCCATCAACAGGTATCTGTTCTCGATTATGTTATCTATATTATCATGTAATTTACACTATTAAATAATAAAAAGTTTGAAATTAATTAAAGTTGAAGAAAGTTTCAAACATTTATGTGATAATGAACAACTAAAATCTAAGTTGCCCTACGTTTTTGTTTTTAATTTGTGTAATGATAAAACTTATTTCGATTGTTATGTTATTAGAATATAAAAGTAATACACCAAAAACTTTGTTGCTTTACTACATTTACTACTTCACGATCTTTTATTTTATTTTAACAATAATGGCATCTAGCTGCGGTAATGGTACAATATCCATCCATCCATCCATCAGCCTGTTTCATCCACTGCTGGACATAGGCCTTTCCAGGATTTTGCCATGCTTGGTGGGTCTCCTGGAAGAAATACCCATACTCACACACGCTGGGCAGGCGGGTTGGTGAGTGCGGTGCCGAAACCCTTGCACCAATGACGCCGCTGCCCGTCACCAGTCTATTTTATATAAGGCCCGGCAATTGGGGATGGATATACCGTCATCCATCGGGCCCAGGCAATGGTGGGCCGCCTGGTTTTACCTGAGAGCTGTTCTCTTACTCTCCCCGAATAACTTCACTTCACGGTACAATATACAAGGTTGAAAATGAAGCCCCTAGCTTTATTGAAATCTATAAATCAAAATCACTAATAAAACACAAAACCATAATGAAAATGTTTTTTCTATAATTTTTTTTTCCTTTCCTAAGTTTATAACGAATGCTCAACCTACGCCATGCGACAAGTGACAGACATAGATAGTACATATTCCCGGCGGTAAATAATGCACACAGGCTATGTACGCATAGGTTTTGTAGAGCGTCGTCTGTCACCGGAGTATTAGTGCTTCTTTTGACGATCGATATCTTTTTTTAAATTATGAATCATGGTAAAAGTAACAAAAGATGTATTTTTTTTTGAAAATAGAGCAGTTTCCTTTTAGCTAGGGGGTTAATTTTCAACCCGTATATTGCCTAAGATATAGAATAAATAGAACCGAATTTTATTATGAATATTAACAGACACTTAAATGTGATTATTATAAAAAATAAAATTAACCTAATCTATCTACATCAAAATTTAATAATAATCTAAAATAAATAAACTAACTATACTAAATGTATGTATATAAACAGATTAAAACTAACTTAAATTGAATTAAATAATTGTTCGAGTTGGTCACCGTTGGGGAGGGTACCCAAGAGGCTGGCAGCGTTACCTCGTTGGATCGCCAGACTAATCCTCTGGCCGAGGTAGGCTCCAGCCCTTGGGTCACCAGAGGCGTTGACCAGGCGCGACGACAGTTCTCGGAACAGTCGTCGCGCACCCGGGCCCCATGGCCCCAGTGTCTCAACGCCGAACGGCGCAAATATTAGCCCTCGCCAAGGGCGTCATATTTGCGCCGTTTTCGGGACTCCGCTGTCTCTGCAGCTGTGCCAGCCCTGGCCGAGGTTGCTTGTAGGTGGGATGGGGCAAGTGTGTCTGCACATGTCGCGTCCCACTCAAACGGCCTGCCACGCTTTCAGGCCAGGAGTGTCATTCCATCGGGCCGCTTACCATCGTTCCGGGCTATCCCTGATGGTTCTAGAATAGCCGGTACACTGGTACTGACAAGGGCCCGACGGATGACATCATTTAGGTTGGCGTGGCGGGAAAATCGTCCAGCGCTTAGCTGGCATGACAGACCACGGTGCCCAAGCTGGTCGACGTGCTCTCCACACCGGCAACGGTGTGCAGCATTTAATTTTGTGCCTAAACGGAGACCGCAGGCGAAACTTAATGTATTGCGATCTAACAAGGTGCCAATATTACTAGACGGGGTAGCGTTCAACTAATATCCCGACTCGCGCTCATTGGAGGCTAGGAGACGGGCCCGGTCTGCTGAATTGGTTGCACCTTCAAGAAGTTTTGTTTGTTCTAACTTGCAGAAGGGCTCGTCCCACAGCTTTTGTGATGACATGCTACTGCCCAGGCGCTCTTAGCCACGTCCAAACCCGAGACCTCAACGTCAGCAATTGACGGGAAAATTATCTTACCAAAGAGGTCTCGCGTGCTGTAGACTGAGGACAAAACGCTGGGAGTGTTACACTCGAAATTTTTCGTATTCCCAGACCACCAAAACGATGCCGATAACTGGTGACGATGCCTGGGTCCAACTCCGTTCATCTAGGTTGCAATTTAGAATTTCTGAAAGATTTTTTTGAATTAATTTGTCTTAAGTTTCCAGAAAGTTTTTATGATTCCAATCGGGTGTGCAGCGCAGAACGTAGGTGAATTTTGGTACAAATAAGTAAAACCGAATTATGAATAGTGCCATTTGTGGGTTGATTTCAGTTAAACGACTGGATGACTCTTCGAATTTTGCTATCTGTTCCGAAATATATCCAGGGATACCGATGCCTAAAATTGGAGCTCCAAGGAGGCGAAGCGACTCGCTACTAAACATTTTAATATTAGGTTCCAGAATATTGAACTTATCAATTATTTCGTTTTTATTAACAGTATTGTCTAAAATAAATTCGCATTTGTTTAAATTTAATTCGAGTCCTATTATTTATCTAATATAATTTCAAAGTTATTTATAACAGTAGTCGCTTCACCGCCAATGGTTCCGTCATCCAGGTACCACACGTTGAATTAGAAATATAGAACAGTTTCCTTTGTTATAGCTAGGGGGGTTCATTTTCAACCTGTATATTGCATATGAAATCATAAACTAATATTAAATTCATAAAAAAAGTATTTTCCCGTCATTTGGGTTTTTTCCCAATTTTCCCGGGAGTATGATGGGTTTTTTCCTACATCGGGAAACAGTACTTAAACAAATATGATATCAAATAAATAAACCTCAGACATGCATGTCTAATTATATACGTTATTTAGACATGGCTTTGTGGGCTAAGTTACCTTTGCCTTCCCAATCAGTGACAGAATTAAAAAAAAAGTACATTACAGAAAAGGCTATCATGGCCCTAGATACCTTTGCCTGTCCCTGAAAGGGACGAAAGAAAAAAAGTAGTGGCGGGAAAGAGCTGTTGATTTTTCTCAGCAGTACATATTTACATAGTTGTTTGATTATTAAATTAAGTTCACAGCCATCGAATGAAGACCCCGTGACTTCGGAGCCATCTTCATTACACAATATACCGTCTACATCGTCCCAAATTCAGACAATTACATTAAACACACAAAACTGTCAAAATTTTAACTTTAAATTTTAATTAAATATATATTTGCTAACAATATAATAGTTTCATTTCCTTGCAATCGAAGTGAAAAGCAGAGTGTTGAAAGTTAAAAGTTACTTATAAGCACTCGTATAGCAATCTTCTATTGCACGATATTTTTTTTTCTCCTTTCCTTAAAAATTTAGTCAGCTGATTGAACCACTTTGTACTGGGATGTGAAAAAAATAAATTGAACAAAAAATTTTTTTTCCTCTGGAATGTGATCTGATCACAGTGATCAGTTAACGACACATAATCTACCCTAGAATTATTTTCACTTATTATTGAAGGACCTTATACCGGGTATATGCCCATAGCCAATTTTGCTTCCAATTATTTTAAATTTTTCGTATGTTTTAAAATGTTTAGTTTTAAGTTTTAGTTTTGAATTTAGTATTGTATTCACCATTGGGGGTGATACCCGATCTCCCGAAGTTCCAAGTTTCCCAAATCTTTTATTATTAACTAAAAGTTGCACGACTCTGTATTGACCGAAATTGTGAATGGTACAGTCGCCGAATCAATGCTTACGTAATTAAGTACAGAATTGATAATTAATTTTAGTAATTAGGTACAGAACAAACAACGTCGTTCTGTACTTAATTATCAAATAGGCGCCCATCAATAGAGGTGTGAATGAGATGGAAATGTCAAAACTAAACTAGGAGACTAAAAGTTTGGCACGACCTGTACTTGTTAACCAGTAAAGCCTACTTAGTTGTGATAGTTTTCCTTTTAACTTTATTATATATACTACATCTGTGAATTTTTCCATATATCTATAAACAACCGTTGAGCCGGCAGGGGGGGACACTTGACTCTAACAAAAATTAGCACTTTAAAGCTTTATATTTCGCTAACAGATCCCTAAATCAAAAAATGGTTTTCGCATATCCTCAATGTTTTTGAACGACCTATCCAACGATAACCCACACTATGGGATAGACGAGAAAAAAAATCATCCCCAATTTACGTGTATGGGAAGTACTTGAAAAACATTTTTTCATGATTTTATTTAACCGTTTTGTCCCTAACACACCCTGGAGATACCTTTAAAACGTCTCAAATACATAGCACAAATTATACATATAGGTAGATACATATAGAAAATTAAAATTCTACAATTCAAAGTAAAAAAATAAGATTAAAATGATTAATAAGTATCCCCAATAATAATAAAATAAAAATAATAAACCACCATCCACTGAAAAATACTTTTATTTCGCGAACTTTGTTTTCACCTTTCCATAGAAATTTTGTCAGCTAATTGAACCACCTTGTACTGGGAAAAGAAATAACTATTTTTTTCTTCTGGGATGTGATAAATCGATACATGATCTACCATAGAATTACTTTCACTTATTATTGCAGACCCTTAAATCTTCCAAAATAAGGTTAATTTTAATTAGGTACGGGTTTTATTTTATTCTAACACTTTTGGACACGTCTGTACGAGAATTGGTCAAGTGAGAACTTTACAAATGATTAAATTTTATATTTTGGGGACATTGGGAATGAATGTATGAAAAATCATTTTGGGGAACTTGGAAATTGGGGAGATAGGGCATCAGCCACCATTGGGTCATTGTAATTGTAGTCTTCTATAGGTTGCCATACGTCCAGAATTTTCATGTCCGGAATTTTGGTTCTTTGTCTGGAATGCGAGGAAAATTCTAAGATGTCTGGAATTTTTAAGGAATTTTCAAACAAATGAAGAAAGACAAAATATAATTAAAATAAAATTAATGTTTTAAATTAAATCAACATCAACAGTACCTGTGTACCTACAAAAAACAGTTTTAATTTTCATATAAAGTAACATAGATATATATTTATGTAAATATACAATGTAACTTTTTATGTAATGATATGAATCATATTTATAAATATTTTAAGACTCCCATTTCTATTTCTTTTATAATAATTTTACAAAACATTTCTCACGTCAAATCTTCACTTCACGCTAGAAATTAACATGCCGCAAAATAAAAACTCTTACAGAAAATGTCTGTAATTTTCTGCAATTGTCTGGAATTTTTTCCGGATTTTATTTTTATTGATATGGTAAGCCATACTCCTAGGGTATACATATATATGGATTAAAGGACAACACCGGGTCAATGAGTATAGGTAAACAAAATTTCATGTTTTTTTTAGAGAAAGGGTCATTGAACCTTATTACTGATCACTAACGTCTCGGGTATGAATTTTGCTATATCAGTTAAAGTCACTTTATGGTATTATATCGGAATTATTTAAAACATTTCTTACATTGATAGAATTTTAAGAGGCCTGATTACTATCGTGCGCTTGTACGGAGTCCTCAATTAGCGAGCCGAAACCGCACTTGCCCGGTTTTCATTTATCCACACCCTTCCGTTCACTTATAAATGTGTTTTATTCCTTCCAAACTGATGACAAGGTCAAGCAAGTATGTAAGTAGGTACTTTGTGACCTAAAATGTCCCTATAACAATGTGTTTCACTCACCCTACCCTTAGTTTTGAATTTTGTATTTATGCGCAAGGTCCTTTATACATTGAGTCATCCGTATAGATATTCACTACATATAGTATAGATCGCCAACGAGGAAACTACTGAGTTTATATAAAAGGTTTATATCAAGCCAGAAGATGTCTAAGAGACGAAACTAGTCGCTAATTAATAAAAACATAGTGGAACTCGTACACGGAGACTTTTAATAGTGTTGAAATGAAGTTCCATCAAGGAGTCACACCTTACAGTATAAATTATATATAAGGTGAGCTTAATTTACGCAGCCAAATTCTTACTGAAGACTTGGTAAGTACTTTGTTACCGCAAGGTTCGATGACCTTTTTTGTGAGACTCGTAAATTGTTCCTGTCGTGTTCCTTATAAACGCAAGCCCGCAGCCCCGACTCAAAAACTGTGGGAGGTCAAAATTTCATTTTGCGAAATTAGCAAAAAGTGTTATCGATCCGTGCTACTGATCACTTACCAAGCCTCCGATATGAGTTTGGCTGCATAAATTAAAGTCACCGTATCTCTATCTCTAAACATATAAAATACAACGTCTGTCTGTCTGTTTGTTCGCTTATAACTTGAGAACCACTCAATTATTTTGATGCAGTTTTCTCTGAAAGATAAAGCATTTCTTCGGAAAGATTTTAGGCTATGTATCATCACGATATGACAAAAGGGAGCAGCGCAATGAGAGTTTTAGTGAAACATGGAAGGTTCGCCGCCGTAGCGTAGGGGATCGGCGCGAGTTCAAACCCCAACTGGGTTGAAACGTTCTTTTTCACTTTTTACTTTTTTATTTTATTTTCAAAATAAATATTTTCTTTTTTAAAGAAAAGGTGACTAGGGTCTGATGATGGGACTGGAAAATGGATATGAGATCTCCTCAACGGACAACAGCAGACCCTTCGAGCTTGGGCTTATTTGATTGGTATTTATTAGCACTTTGGTAAAATATGGTGACCAAGGTCTGCTGATGGGACTGGAAGGTGGGTACGGGATCTCCAGACCCTTAGAGTTTGGGTTTATTTGATTGGTCTTTATTAACACTTTGGTAAAACATGGTGACCAGGGTCTGATGATGGGACTGGAAGATGGGTACGGGATCTCCTCAACGGACAACAGTAGACCCTTTGAGTTTATGATTATTTGATTGGTATTATTAGCACCTTGGTAAAACATGGTGACCGTTGCATATTGTCGTTCAAAAAATCATATTCTTTTATTTTCCTTATTTCCACGAAAATCTCTTCGAAAGCTAGTATTTTATATAGCGTGCCGTGGCTGTATAAGGTTGTACGTAGGCCTTGAAATAATTAAATAATTTCTAAAGCTTAAGGGGGAACGTTTCGAGCTCGGTGCAAAATGCAAAACTTATGATTGTTTTTCTTACTATTGCATTAAAAGTACTAAATAAATGTGATATATGGCATTTTGCGACCATTTTTTAGTGTCAATTAGGCTTTTCTGCCAAAATTTTGTAATTTTACGTATTACGTTGTAAATGAATGGGTATACAAACTTAAAAGCGTGTTTTATTTAAGTTTGTATACCCATTCATTTACAACGTAATGCATCAAATAACGCAGTTCTGCTAAAAACCCCTGATAATTACTCAACAATAGTCGCAAAATAAGATGAAACTATTTTATTTGATACATTTTATTTTAAAATAAGGTAAACAAAATTATGTTATGCACTTTGCACTGAGCTCGAAACGTGACCCCTTAATGCTCGAGTGTTAATTCAATTATTTTTTACATACACATGTCAAACATCAACAAACATGTTAATGACCTTGGAACATTTATTAATGTTAAATATTTTAAAAACACAGCCTTGAATTCAAGGAACAACTTCATAAAACAGGAACCTAATATTTTTTTCCGAACAAAGCAGCCAAATGGATTTTGTGTAATTTCAAGCCAAAATAATATACCTACTTTAATCTAAAAACTCATTAGCACCACTTTGATTTGTTTGTACTAAAAGACAGCTGACAAAAACATATAACATATATAATGATTTTAATTATATTTTTTACATTTACATTTTTATTGTATATTTTATCGGAAAAATATATAAGGTGTTCTCAAAATATCTGCCACGGCTGTAATGGGAGAGTGTATTGTGTATATAGAAAAGAATAGTAACGATATTTTATTGATCTAACGTCATGAATTTTTTCATACAAAAAATGTGCGTATAAATTTGAATTGATTTAGTTGTTTGAAACCGTCCCGTAGTAACTTAGCTGTTGCCGCATCGCCATTTCATTTCGCAACTCAATGAAGCCACCCCGTACTGTTGCCATATTTATCAAACAAATGCCGCCCCGGTCCGCGCCGGCAGCTCGTCATTCATTCATCAAAGCGCAAGCCGACGACGGCCTACCCCCCTCCCGCCTGCACTACCCCGTTCGTCGCACGCGCTTGTGTTTGTGCCTCAGTTCGCTGTTATCAGTTCGCGCATCCGTGCAGCTTCATACATTTGTCACAGATTTCTACGGGAAAAACCGCGCGTTGAAATTGAAAAAAACCCAGCATTTCATTTCGCAAAACGTCAATGAAGCTATTCATGCAAACTTACAAACAATACCGCGCGTCGGCATCGTTCGTCAAAGCGAGGCCGAAGACTCCCCTGCCCCACCCGCACCCCGTTCGTCGCACGCGCTTGCTTTTGTTTTTGTGTGCCCCGCCCGCCCCAGTTCGTTGTTATCAGTGGTCAGCGAGGTGTGAATTGCGCGCGCATTCGTTAAAAATGCCTCCCAGACGACGATATTCAAATCAAGAATATGTTGAAATGGTATGGTGCTATCGCGAGTGCAATAACATAACCACGCATGCAGCGAACTTATGCCAGCAGGGGTTTGGTGTGCGAATAAGTCCTCATACCATTCTGGACGCCGTGTACACGGCCCCTTTGACCCGCCTCCGGTTGACGCAGAGAAGAGGAAGTGTTGGACTTCTTCCGACGTCATCCTCTTGCAAGCACCAGAGACGGGGCTAGAGTCTTCAACGTGAGCGACAACTACGTGTGGCAACATCTAAATCGGGAAGGGCTATACCCTTACCACTTTACGAGAGTACAAAAATTGCAGCCACAGGACTACGCGGCTCGCCTCGCGTTCTGTCATTTGATTCGAGAAGAACGCCGCAACATTCTGTGGACTGACGAGTCACAGCAAAAACATAGCGATTCTTACACTAACTTGACTGTCCGTAGCCTGTTTTAAGTGTGATGGGGAGTTAAGCATCTTATTACGTCAGTTTTTTTATCTGCAGTAAGCTTGGTGGAATTCAGTAACGGGTAAGTAAGTGCAATTTTTAGCTTTTGCCTGCGTATTATTGTGTAACTAATAGATTCAGATAGTTACGTTACGAACTGGTCAGCTGATTTCAGAGTTCATTGACAGAACAGTTAGAAAGAGATAGCAATTGTTTTCATTGACGAAACTACACTACGCGCGTAGTTTGTGAACCACGTTATGCAGAATAAAGCAAATTTTAATTTCACTACTTTATCTTCTCAAATTGATTTAACGATTCCGGGGTACGAAATTTCTTCACTATTGTAATCTATAAACATAATAGTATCTCCTATTTCATCCGTGGCAGGTATTACGATTACACCTTATATTCAGGAATGGTATACAATTCCTAGGAAATATATAAGGTGAAATTCAATCAACCGACCAAATTCATACTGGAGACTCGGTTAGTGATCAGGAACACGGTTCAGTTATCCTTTTGGCCAAATTCGAAAAATACATTTTTCTGCTCCCGTACTGGTTGGACTAGTTTAAGTACAATTCCTAGTGCAGGCACTAAGGGACAAAATATTTTTTTTTTCGAATTTCACCTGAAGGGTCATTGAAACTTGTTCTTGATCACTAACCGAGTCTCCACTGTAAATTTGGTCGGTTGATTGAATTTCACCTTGTATACAGAGTGATTTTCAAACAAACCCCGATAATTTTAGAGGTTATTAAGAAACGTTAGTAGATCACATTTTAAATGTAAAAACAATTAAAATAAAAGTCAAAATATTATTAAAAAATGTTACTTGGAAATAAAATGTATGGTTATCCTAGCCATTCCCATACGGAATAAAAACCGGCCAAGTGCGTGTCAGGCCACGCGCAATGTAGGGTTCCGTAGTTGCCCGGTACATTTTCTAAGTTGGTCTACTAATACAGATCACGCCAAATTTCTAGTCCCATACATTTAGAAGAACCCGAAGAACGGCCTGTACTCGTAAACCTGTAAAGCCTACTTAGCTGTGATAGTTTTCCTTTTAAATTCATTATTTAAACTACTTCTGTGAATTTTTTCACATATCTATAAACAACCGTTTAGCCAGTAGGGGGGGGACGCCCCACTCTAACAAAAATTTTCACTTTAAAGCTTAATATTTCGCCAACGGATCCCTACATCGAAAAATGGTTTTCACACACCTACAATGTTTTAAACGACCTATCTAACGATGCCCCACACAATGGGATAGACGAGAAAAAAAATTCATCCCCAGTTTACGTGCACGAGAGGTACCCTTAAAAAAATTTTTTTTAAATTTTATTTTACCATTTTGTTGGCGTTATTAATATTTATATTCATGCCAAATTACAGCTTTCTAGTACTGATAGTCTCTGAGCTAAGCCGCGGACAGACGGACAGACGTACATGGCGAAACTATAAGGGTTCCTTGTCGGACTATGGAACCCTAAAAAGTTCAAAATAGTCTAAAATAGTAAGATCAATAATAATAATAACTTCGCCGCCGCACAATTCAATTATTTCCTGAACTAAGGGTGTCCGCGGGTATGATTCTTGGGAAAAGTGGTTCAGTAGGGTCGGTAGAATATGTGGTTTCATTTAATGGTAGCAGTCTATTTACTCCCGGTATTTTAATTTGCTAGAAATATACAACGTGAAATTTAAGTAATTTTGTTAACGAAAACTGGTGATAGTACTCGTCCATACGAACAACGTTTACTATGAAGCCAACCCTGAAATCATAAAAAAATCAGTTGTTTCATACATTTCGGTCGAGTAGGTATTTAACTTTTCTATAGAACAGCAGATATTTTTTTCCCGATTTCAGGGTTGGCTCCATAGTAAAAGTTGTTCATATGGACGAGTACTATCACCAGTTTTCGTTAACAAAATGACTTAAATTTCACGTTGTATAGCTTGAAACTTTTAGGTTATTTCTTTGTTTAAAATAATATATAAACCAATAACTAAGGACAAAAAGATATTTATTGGTAATTAATCAAAAAATATTTATTTATAAATAAAAATGAAAATTATAAAAATAAGCGAACAGAAAGACAGACAAACTTTTTATTTCTGTTTATTTTTCTAATTTTTCCGGATTTTAGTTGTATTTAAGGAATCCTCAGGAAACTTCAACTCGTTAAACTTAACGCTATATTCAAAATTGATTATACAAAATAACCGGTTATTTTGCATATTTGCTGTATTCATCAGTTTTACCGTAACATATGCACGTGCAGATTATACGCAGTTATGTGAGTGAACCTCACTTCGTACTTGTCGTCAGGCCAGCAAGCGAGATGGAGATACGGTGTTGAATGTGCGTGCGAGTGTGAGAAGTGAGTACCGCGTCATGGAGGCCGATAAGCCGGCGCGGGCGCAGCGGCGCGGTCTGTCGTTGTGGAGACGCCGACAGCGCTAGACCTTTCACCAGCTTCACGCCTAAATACCACGTGCTCGCCGGAACAACCTACTAATCTACGTGAGTATTCCAAACGTCGTTCATACATTAACAATCCAGTGCTACGTAGCAATTTATAAAGCTTAACTTGTAAGAAAAGTGATTTTCATTGTTTCATGTGATCAGTGGTCTCAAAGAAGGCTACTGAATTTTTTCCCTGATGTCCATTTAAATTTACTCTAAGATTTTAAAAACTATGACAATGTTAGGTTACAAAAATCATTAAATAATTTTTTTATGAATTTAAATTACATTTAAGGTGACTTTAATTTATGCAACCAAACTCATACTGAAGGCTTGGTAAGTGATCACTGATCAGTAACATATATCGATAATACTTATTGCTATTTTCTCAAAACAAAATCTTGACGTACCTTCTGGGCTTGCGTTTGTAAGGCACACAATAAGAATAATTTACGAATTACACAAAAAAGGGTCATCGAATCTTGTTACTAAGCACTTACTCAGTCTTCAGTAAGAATTTGGCTGCATAAATTAAAGTCACCTTACACATATAACACTTATTTATATAAGGTGACTTTAATCTATGCAGCCAAACTTATACTGGAGGCTTGGTAAGTGATGATGACTGATTGATGAGTAACACGGATTGATAACACTTTTTGCTAATTTCGCAAAATAAAATCTTGACGTCCCATAGTAATTGACTCGGGGCTGGGCTTGCGTTCGTAAAGAACATGAAAAGAATAATTAATTTACGAATTTCACAAAAAGGGTCATCGAACCTTGTTACTGAGCACTTACCGAGTCTTCAGTAAGAGATTGGCGGCATAAATTAAAGTCACTCAGACTCGAAGAGACTCGGTAAGTGGTCAGGACAAAGGTTTAATTAAAGACCATATTTGCGAAATATTAAAAATACTTTTACATCACTAATGCTCTGAAAGTAAGTCGCATATAATAGGCAAATATGCTAAATAAAATGTTAAAAAGATGTTTAAGAGTTTACACAATAACTTAACTAGTTTTAACACATTTTCTGATTACCTGATATTGGCAGAAAATGGTGGCAAAAAGCAAGCCAATGGCCAAATAGACAAAAAAAACTAGTTTTAACTCCTTTTTAAAGAAATATCTGCACGGCCAGAGAATCAGCTTGGCCATTCAAAGGGGAAACGCTGCCAGCCTTCTAGGCACCTTTCCACATGACGCTAGCGATTTAGATAGGATTTTTTATTTTGTTTAGTTTACTTTTATTAGAGATTAGACAAGGATTTTGGGTTAGTTTTACCCTTTTAATTTAGGTAAGTTTTATTTATAATTTATGTATATCCTAACATTGTGACCTATTCTCGCATAATTAAGCAAACCTTAAATTTAGAGTTGAAAAACCTAAAATAATCAAGCTTATTTAACTTTTATCCATCTGCGTTAAAGCTTATTTTGCAATGAAAAGTTTTAGGTTTTGCAGCTCTAAATCTAATATTTGCTACACGAGAAATAGGTGTCATTGTGTTCTCTAATAAAATAAAATTATTTGTGTTATTTTAAAAACAATCACACTTGCCAGTAAGACACGATCATACAAAAAAAAATGCACATGAAAAGAACATGGCGGCAGTAAAATTATTTAGCTAAAAACATTATTTTGTTTTTAAGTTTAAATATTTTTTTTATTATTTGCTCGCATTAGTGATGAAAAGTAGAGTGTTGCACACGGGTGTAAGTGAACCCTCGAACTATAAGCATCCTCGCTCGCTTCGCTCGCTCGTGCGCCTGTTTATCTCGGGTGCAATTGATAAGTGATAACTGACCTCCCTTGTATAGCAAACAATCTGCTATTTCATGCCTCTATACTTGTTCAAGAACAACCTCAACTCTATTAGTTTAGTATAGACCCTTAGAATAGGAGGTAAAAATATTATTTTGCATATTTCATAGGATCATTGAACCTTGGTCCTGACCACTTACCAAGTCTCCAGTGTGAATTTGGCTGCATACACGAAAGGCACCTTTATATATTACCATCTCGTTCTCTTGACTATAGAAATTTATATATGGAAATTTTCCTTTAGTACTAAAACTCCGCGCCTATGCTGCAAAGTTTAATTAAAATGGTTCGTTTAGCGCAAATACTTTGATCCTTAGATCTACATGGAAGTGGTAAATGAGATGAGGAATCAACAACGTGTGTGTCATAGGCGTAGCTGGGGGGATGTTTTGGGGGTTCAAACTTGACCTTCTCATTGCATTTCCAGCAAAAAGTTCTATGCACGCCACTGTCTTTTGTTAACACTAAAGAACTATTTTTGAATGAATAAAATTTAGTTTTGACACCACCAAAACTTTGGAATCGGCTTTATTGTCTGCCCCGGGCCTGTAGGCCTATTCTCAGCCTGTCGAATTAGCCTTCTCGATCGTAAAAACCCATTTTATCAGTGATCGAAGGTTGAACTCCATACATTTTATGACCGAGTTTTGGAAATCTCGCATCGATTGTTTCGCCGGAATTGCCCCCTGCTTGGAAAGTGTAGTTCATTTGTGTTCTGATTGATATTCTAATTTGTAATATTAAACCCGATTTCACCATACTCTGTTAGTTAGTTGACATCCCTGTTATATCATTTAAGGGATTGTTAAAGTTAGCGAGTGTCCCGCCATGCTATAACGAATGTTTAATTTCCTTAATAAGTTGTTAAACTTAATGAATGCTCTAGGGGTTCGTTAGATTGGTGACAGACGATTAGCTTACTGTCACACAGACCCACAGCTGTCGGGATCGGCCATGTTTGCTATTTTTTAGATTGTTGTCATGGCTACCGGCCACTGACCTAACTCGAAGACTCAAAATGTTTAACATTTGAACCAGCAAAACCGATTTCTATTGAATTCAACAGAATAAACGGTATTTCAAATCAGTGGCCTTACCGAACACGAAACTTATAATATGAAAAATGTGCCCGTGACAATGACAAAACAAATAATGACATTTTGTTTTGGTTGGCTTCGAATGTGAGTGAATGATTTTTGAGTCATTCGCTTAATGTTTGATTTACTAATGGCTTGTTACATTTTCCACATGGGACATACAAAATTAACAGAGATGTTAGGGTCCTTGTTAATTTTAATCCCTCGTTAGGTAATGTCTGATTTATGAAATAACTAACAGGCTATGGTGCAATCAGGTCTAAAGTACTTAAAATAAAAACAACAAATTGAATGTAGAAGTAACTGTTTCTTTACTTTAATTTATGGAAACAGGATATGACATTAGCCACGAAGATTTGATCAGATTTGACCAAAAACTTCTATAAATGAGATAAAAAATACATACTTAGTTGGTCAAATATCTATTTGTACCAGTCGATATAAAAACTGTTGCTAATGAAAAGTACAGCTACTTTAACTGTTCTCTAGTCAAGAGAACGAGATGTAGTCGCTAGTCGCAGGCGCAGGTCACGATCTTCATTTTTAAAAAGGGCCCCTATCAAACAGTATAAATTACGTACCTATGTAGTTTTTTTGGGTTATATTTAAAATGTGTCCAATATTTGAGGCGACTTTGATTGATACAGCCAAATTCATACCGGATACTCGATCAGTACTCTAAGCCATAGTACCGATTACCTTTTTTGAAAAATTCAAATAATAATATTTTTTGTGTTTCCATACCTACTAAGACCATAGACTAAATAATACAAGTATTGGTCCATGCTAAGACCAACCCTGAATCTAACAAAAAAATATGAATTTTTAGGGTTCCGTACCTCAAGAGTAAAAACGGAGCCCTTATAGGATCACTTTGTTGTCCGTCTGTCTGTCTGTCCGTCCGTACGTCTGTCTGTCAAGACCCTTTATCTCGGGAACGCGTAGAGGTGTCGAGTTGAAATTAAAACCATATACTCAGGTCTACAGTCCCTTGAAGCTGTGAAAAAATTAAACTTCTAAGTTAACGTAAAAAAATATATACGTCCGTTTATGCCACAAAAAACTTATATTTCGACACTCAAGGGAATCAAAATTTATAAGGTTTTTTCCAGCTGACCTAGAACTATGAAATTTGTCAAGTAATACCGTCTTATACTACAAGTATAGGGAAAAATCGGAAAACTATGCGTTTAGAGTTTATTCATTAAAAAA
The DNA here is from genome assembly GCA_910592155.1 of Ypsolopha scabrella. Taxonomy (NCBI): domain Eukaryota; kingdom Metazoa; phylum Arthropoda; class Insecta; order Lepidoptera; family Ypsolophidae; genus Ypsolopha; species Ypsolopha scabrella. Next base: position 16,293,149 of record OU342970.1, on the reverse strand, counting down.
TATAGTATTTAACGGAACCCTCGGTGGTCGTCCGAGTCGTACCAGTCCGGTTTTTTCGGTTTCGTATTTCAAGTCATTTAAGGTGACTTTAATGTATACAGCCAAACTCATACTGGAGGCTTGGTAAGTTATCAGTAACACGGTTCGATAACCCTTTTTGTGCAATTAGTAAATTATTCTTTTCGTTTTCCTTACAAACGCAAGCCCAGCCCCGAGTCAATTACTATGGGACATCAAGATTTTATTATCGATCTATGTTACTGATCACTTACCAAGTCTCTAGCATGAGTTTGGCTGCATAAATTAAAGTCACCTTATACATATATGCATTATCCCACGGCCACGTTGCAAGTCTTCAGTAAGCGTTTGGTTCTCGTAATCCTCACCTAGTTGTCTTTTAGTTTTTATTTATTTCATGATATTTGTAAATTATTTAAACTATACCCTTTATTTTTCGCCAACATGTTTTTTTGGAATCTTAACCTTTTGTCTCATATCACCTAACTACTAATTAACTAACTACTAATTTTCATAATTTTAATTAGTTTGTTAAATGAGTTTTTAATGTACATTCCTTGCTACGATTTATAGAAAAATGTTGTTATGTTATATATAGGTACATCTAAATTTCTCAAAAATATTTCAAAATAACCTTCGATTCCGTTCCCAACTTAGAGGCACCAGACTAATATATTTAGAAAATATAAGACTGTGACGTATACAGAGTTGGTCGGACGGATAACAAAGGCTCCCCATAATTTTGAGGTTGGGTACTTTATGTCCTTCGCCAACTTCAGGGTAAAGTTGTAAAGGCCAACAATAATGAAAGGCCAATAAAAAAGAGCCCCCAATAATAATAACTTCTTTGCCGTCTGCGCTGTAGCGTGGCCAGATTTTTTTTGCTGGATAAGCAATACAAATATTTCAAGATCACACTAATATTATAAATGCGAAAGTTTGTGTTGTTTGTTACTCTTTCACGTGGCACGGATTTGGATGAAATTTAGAACAGATATAGCTTATACCCTGACTTAACACATGAGACATAGGCTACTTTTTATCCCGGAAAAAAGCATGTCGTTAAACCGATTAACACGCGGGTGGAGCCGCGGGCAAAAGCTAGTATTTGTATAAAAACAGATCTGCTCTAGGGCAAACTATCATGCCCTGGTGGTGTCATAGAATTTATTTTAGTTTTAAAAGTGTATTTTTTTCATATTTACTTATAATCCTCATCCTTGACATTTTATTTGCTTTTCCAACAAAAAATTCTGGGTACGCCACTGATCCCTAATACCTAATTGTTTTCAAAGTTATCCAGTATAGAGAAGTAATAGTACTAAGATGTTTGAACTTTCGTTCATACGCTTATTCAAATGCTAAATCAACAACTCGAAAGAGCCAATTGATAGCGAGATGGTATTCAATTGCTTCCTTGGGTTACATACCTACACTTTAGCGCGTACCTTTCGCGATATTCTAGGAATTGCAAGTTAAAACGAATGAAATAATAATAGTCGGTTTCGCACATTCGTTTAAAGTACCTACTTATATACGTGTATAAATATAATTATATCGATAGACATCACTGACATAATAATTATGATATCTATGATTATTCTTATATATTATTTATAATGATGTGTAGATGAATGCAATTTCGTCCATGAATCGGTAAGTATACTTAATAATATGCATGATGTGGCGTTCCGTTCCTAAAATATCAACAAATTATATATATAAGGTGACATTTATTTATGCAGCCAAATTTATATTGAAGGCTCGGTAAGTGATCAGTATCACGGATTTTTGCTAATTTCGGAAAATAAATTGTTAACCTCCCATAGTAATTGACTCGGGGCTGGGCTTGCGTTTGTAGGGAACAAGAAAAAAATAATTTACGAATTTCACAAAAAGGGTCATCGAACCTTGATACTGAGCACTTATCAAGTCTTCAGTACGAATTTGGCTGGATAAATAAATTTCACCTTGCTTGAGTTTCAATTGAAGGATACTACTGGCGTTGTTGATGTTCTAGGCTTAGTCAAGGAGCAAAACCAGTTCCAGCTATAATAAAGGTACATATAGGTGTACGAGTATTTCTCGACATAAATCTACAATTCTCTGGTGTTTATGAGAAATCCGCGTTGCTTTAATTTATGTATTATGCATAATGTTCCAGGATGAGCAGTGAAGAAGATCCGCCGTGCAGCCTGGTGCTGGCTGACGGCTCCGTCTTCAGCGGCAGGAGCTTCGGAGCTCAGGTCCCGGTCGAGGGCGAAGTGGGTGAGTCATCTAGGCTTGGCCCATGGAGCACGATAATCTTACTGAGTGATTTTGAACTTCAGTATGTTGTCAGAAAGTTTACATTAGGACGCTCGCTTCGCGGGCCGCCGGCACGCATAATCAGTGAATTAGTCGAAAATTCACTGATTTTGCCTTTTAAAAAAAATACATAATATGCATCATATAATCAAAAGTTAAAGATATATTAATCGAAAGTTTCGTATGATTTATGCAAGAATTTTCTCACTCCTTCCGAATGCTTGAAGCTATTTTAATGATTACTATTGAAAATTTACAGATCTAAAAAACTATTGTTAAAAATTTTTTTTGCCGTCCTTGTTTTCATTTGAAAAGTATTATTTTCTCCTATTTTGCGCTATCCGGAGTCGCAGAGATCGTCGTAACAGCCACTTTGCAATACGCGCTGGTATAAATGTTATTTCACTGTCGTTACCGTCGCTTTTTGTACTAGTTGCTAATTTACCGTGGCCTTAAGTTTTCAGCGTTCCGCAAAAGTGGACACCATCATAAAGAACTTAGCCCGTCTGCTCTTGGCGTAACTCATTAACTACTGAGCCTTTCGTTTCACATCCCGAAAGACTAGTGAAGAAATAAATCGAATGTGCCCCTTCCTGAAGGCGCGAACGATCATGTATCAGTGACAGTCAGTAACCGATGGCTCCTCCCCAGTGTTCCAGACCGGCATGGTGGGGTATCCTGAGTCGTTGACGGATCCCTCGTACCACGCACAGCTGTTGGTGCTCACGTACCCGCTGATCGGGAACTATGGCGTGCCTGATGAAGAGGAGAAGGACGAAGATGGACTGCCCAAGTGAGTTACTTGTTACAAGGACTTGGGGTAGAAGCCGTCCGTTCCATCTAGCTGAATGGAGATGGATAAATTGTGTTTTGTTTATCCTATGTACACGGTACCGTCCTGCTGTTCGAAGAATCTTGTAGAAGGTGACTTTCGTTTATATAGCGGAATTTATCCTGAAAATACCTATAGTAAAATTTAGACTTTCTATACTAATTGGGTCGAGGTCGTTCTTGAACAAGTATAGAGGCACAAAGGATACTTTTCGTATTTTGCAAACAAGGTGTCAGGACCAAGGTTCAATGCAATGTTTGCATGACCACTTACCGAGTCTCCAGTATGAATTTGGCTATTTGGTTACTTTCGTTGAAATGACCAAATTCATATTCATTTTGTTCATACGACCCTATCTGCAAAATACCAAAAATATTTATTTGATAATATCAAATAGGGTCGTATGAACGAAATGAATATGAATTTGGTGACCTTGGTTGATATAGCCAAATACTTACCGAGGCTCCAGTATGACTTTGGCTATATAAACCAAAATCACCTCGTTTTGCTATTGACTTTGTTCAAACTTTATGCGGCCAAAGTTATAGATTCTGTCGCTTATTAAATCCTAGGGGTTAATTTATCTACAGGGTGCAACATTACAACCTTCTCCCTGCTTCTAAAAGAGGAGCATTTCTTTGCAGAATTAAGTTTCCAATGTAGAACAAAATTGCCCACATTTTGTTTTTGAGACTTCATTAAATATGAAAGAAGGAATGTTCTTTGTACTGTAGAGATCATTAAGCTTTTGGTGATTATTATTTTTCTAATGGCGTATACCTAGGTATTTCCAAAAAATTATAGCCACAGAATAAATACAATCTCTTCTTTCATGATACTATTTCAATACAAAGTTCCTTGGTGAAAATCATTGGTCACCTACGTCACCCTACGTGCAGTTTTTTTTTAAAGATTTATTTGTCACTATTCTTTTGTTTGCAACAATGGACGTCTCGCGGGAAGCTTTTCGTGCCATACCTACACTTTTTTATGATTATAAACGAGGGTTAACAAGGAATCTCAAGAAAAATTACAAGCTGCTTTTGGTGAGTCTGTTCCTGCATCAGCAACAGTTACTTATCGATTACGTGAATTTAAACGTAGTTTAGAGACCCTAAACCATGACCCCAGACCCGGCTGACCACCAACTGCAGTAACTCATGAAAACGTCATTACGGTAAAGTGTCTATTGCGGGAGGATAAACATATTAAGTACACATCGAGAGATTCAGGCTGAACTGAAGATTGGATCACAGGCAGTTTCCACCATCCTACGTGAACCTTAAAGTTAGGTTAGGAAGCTTGCTTCGCGATGGATACCTCATTCTCTCACCGAAAAGCAAAAATCCCGTCGTGTTGATTGGTGCTTTATGTTAGATAAGTTCCAAGGAAGAACTTCGCAAAACGCATCTTACATTACACTCGCGGGCTTGTTGCTCTCTGAGTTTGCAATTTCCGAATGTTTCTGGTATGGCTATTAAGCTTTAATATTTTAACTGAAGAAAAAAAGTAAAATAATGGCGAATATGAAAATTAGTAGGAAGTGGCGAAAGGACCGCTTGCAGTCCTTTGATTTTTAAAATTATTAAACAGTAAGTCATTATTTAGCTGTTGGAAAGGGAAGCGGTCCTTTAATTTTATAAATTATTGAACCGTAAGTCATCGGAAAGTGCTTAGAAAATGTTTTTTTCTGCATATCGTGAATTCTGTTAAAACTACGCCTACGGGGGTCGCCTCGCTCCGCTCCGCTTCGCTCAGCTCCCTAATATGTACTTACATGACAACCTAACCGCTCTTCCTCGCTTCGCTCGTCGCGTCGGCGCGACCTATCCCTAGCGGTCGAATAAAATTTAAACTAAGGAAACCGCTAACGGCTACGTAGTCACTTTCAAATTGGTATCCACTCTGTATAAATATGATATGTATCGATGCAACCGACTCCTGCGCTGTCTTGAGAGGCACTGACTCAAAGAATATAGTACTCTTCTGACTGACACTGATGACACCAAGAAGCAGAGAAAACAGGATAAAACGAACTTAGCCGACAAAACACGAAGTCGCAATATTTCTCACTATAGCTTGTACTCGTATGTAGTACAATGTACATACACACCGGGCCTAAATATTCTGCTCGGTTGAAGATTACCTATAATTACTACATTCACTTGAACGGCATTTCGGTCCTCTATAGAGGCTGGATCAGCCGAGAGGGTTCAATAAATGTCACGTTAGTAATGTGCTAAATAAACATTTATCCGTACGTTTCAGATGGTTCGAATCCAGCCGCATCTGGGCTGCGGGTCTCATCGTGGGTGAAGTCAGCACGCAAGCTTGGCACTGGCGCGCAAAGCGCTCGCTGGGCTCATGGCTAGCCACCAACGGCATCCCAGGTCTTTGTGGCATAGATACCCGAGCATTAACAGTTCGTCTGCGAGCTGGTGTCACCCTGGGTCGAATTGTCCAGGGCACGGTTCTTTCCGGACCTATGTCACCGCTTGCTGATCCTAACTCGAGGAACTTGGTAGCTGAAGTATCTATTAAGGTATGAATTAAGTAGTCTTAGAATTAACTTTTTATTATTATTTTATAAAATGTTCTTTAAAAAAAACTCTGTTTCAGGAACCAAAAGTCTTCAACGAAAAAGGGAAGTTCACAATTTTAGCCATCGATTGTGGATTAAAGTACAATCAAATAAGATGTCTGACAAAACGTGACGCAAAAGTGATATTGGTGCCATGGAATCATCCTTTAGACCCAAAGAGCTTCGATGGTCTCTTCATCAGCAACGGTCCAGGTGACCCGGAAATGTGCAAAAACGTTGTACAAAATATTAAAGCAGTTATAGAAAACAAAAATGTTGTAAAGCCAGTTTTCGGTATTTGCTTGGGCCATCAGCTATTATCAACTGCAGCTGGATGTAAAACATTTAAAATGGGGTAGGTAACAAAAGTTAATGACAATTTAATATTAATCTGGATAAATACATTAGTAATTTTAAAAAGAATGCACGTCTTATCCTGTTCTAAATTGTTTATTTCAGTTATGGTAATCGAGGTCACAATCTGCCATGTACACACAGTGGTACCGGAAGATGCTTCATGACATCACAAAATCATGGATTTGCCGTTGATGCAGATGCTTTGCCAAAAGGCTGGAAAGTATTATTTACTAACGAAAATGACAAAACAAACGAAGGGATCATCCATGAAGAGAAACCATTCTTCAGTGTACAATTTCATCCGGAACACACCGCAGGTCCTACAGATCTTGAATGTCTTTTTGACGTTTTCATTGATTCTGTAAAATCATATAAGAACAATAAGAAATGTATAGTTGACGACATGATAAATGCAACACTCAAATTCGTCCCTACTATCCAAGAAAGACCAAAAAAGGTACTGATATTGGGTTCAGGAGGTCTATCAATTGGTCAAGCCGGAGAGTTTGATTATTCAGGTTCTCAAGGTGTAAAAGCATTGCAGGAAGAAAAAATTCAGACGGTTTTAATAAACCCTAATATTGCAACAGTGCAAACATCTAAGGGTCTGGCAGATAAAGTTTATTTTCTTCCAATCACTCCAGACTATGTAGAGCAAGTGATCAAAGCGGAAAGACCAACAGGTGTTCTCTTAACTTTCGGAGGTCAAACTGCTTTAAACTGTGGTGTAGAGCTGAAAAAGTCTGGGGTTTTTGAAAAATACAATGTTAATGTTCTTGGTACACCGATACAGTCGATTATAGATACGGAAGACAGGAAAATTTTTGCCGAAGAAATAAATTTAATAGGTGAGAAAGTCGCTCCTAGTGCAGCTGTGACTAATGTTGAACAAGCACTAGAAGCAGCAAAAATAATTGGATACCCAGTTATGGCAAGAGCAGCATTTTCTTTGGGAGGCTTGGGTTCAGGTTTCGCAAACAATGAAGATGAGCTTCGAGCTCTTGCTCATCAAGCTCTATCACATTCAGATCAACTTATCATTGATAAATCATTGAAGGGTTGGAAAGAAGTCGAGTATGAAGTTGTTAGAGATGCATATGACAATTGCATTACAGTTTGTAACATGGAAAATGTAGATCCACTGGGCATACATACCGGGGAATCCATTGTTGTAGCACCTAGTCAGACATTATCAAACCGAGAATATTACATGTTGAGAAATACTGCAATAAAAGTTATACGTCACTTTGGAGTTGTTGGCGAATGTAATATTCAGTACGCATTAAATCCAAATTCAGAAGAATTTTATATCATCGAAGTCAATGCGAGATTATCGAGAAGTTCAGCTTTAGCGAGTAAGGCTACGGGCTATCCATTAGCTTATGTGGCTGCGAAGTTAGCTCTTGGAATTCCTTTACCTGCAATCAAGAATTCAGTAACTGGAGTTACAACAGCTTGTTTCGAACCAAGTCTAGACTACTGTGTTGTTAAAATACCACGATGGGATCTTGCAAAATTTAATCGAGTTAGCACTAAAATTGGAAGTTCTATGAAAAGTGTTGGAGAAGTAATGTCTATTGGAAGAAATTTTGAAGAAGCTTTTCAAAAAGCACTCCGCATGGTTGATGAAAATGTGAATGGTTTTGATCCATATATAAAGAATGTCAATGAAAATGAGTTGAGGGAGCCGACAGATAAAAGGATGTTTGTTTTAGCGGCAGCCCTCAGAAAAGGCTATACGACTGAGAAGCTTTATGAACTTACGAATATTGACAGATGGTTCTTGGAAAAGTTGAAGAACATTATTGATTATTATAGCAAACTTGAAAAAGGAAGTAATGATCCAATTAACATAGGACTTCTCAAAGAAGCAAAACAAATAGGATTTTCGGATAAACAGATTGCCGCTGCAATTAAAAGCACAGAAGTAGCAGTAAGAATATTACGAGAAGAGCATAAGATTTTACCATTTGTGAAGAGGATTGACACTGTTGCAGCTGAGTGGCCGGCTACAACAAATTACTTGTACTTAACTTACAATGGCATTTCCCATGACATAGATTTTCCCGGCGAATTTACTATGGTCTTGGGATCTGGTGTTTATAGAATTGGCAGTTCAGTGGAATTTGATTGGTGTGCTGTAGGTTGCCTAAGAGAATTAAGGAACCAAGGCAAGAAAACAATTATGGTCAACTACAATCCTGAAACTGTAAGTACAGATTATGACATGAGTGATCGATTATACTTTGAAGAAATTTCCTTTGAAGTTGTGATGGATATTTATAACTTGGAACAGCCCGATGGCGTAATTCTTTGTATGGGTGGACAATTACCCAATAACATTGCGATGGATCTACATAGACAACAGGCTAAAATACTGGGAACATCACCAGATATGATAGATGGTGCAGAAAATAGGTTTAAATTCTCAAGAATGTTAGATCGTAAGGGTATTTTGCAACCCAGATGGAAAGAACTAACCGACCTAGAATCAGCTATTGGTTTTTGTGAAGAGGTTGGATATCCCTGCTTGGTTCGTCCTTCATATGTATTAAGTGGAGCTGCAATGAATGTAGCAACTTCAAACCAAGACTTAGAAGCATATTTAAAATCTGCCAGTCAAGTGAGCAAGGAACATCCAGTAGTTATATCAAAATTCATTATGGATGCAAAGGAAATTGATGTTGATGTCGTTGCAGCCGATGGAGTAATCCTTTGCATGGCAGTATCTGAACATGTTGAAAATGCTGGTGTACATTCCGGTGATGCGACACTTGTAACTCCACCACAAGATATTAATCACGAGACTTTAGATAAAATCACCGAAATTGCCAGAGTTATAGCAGAAACTCTCGATGTTACCGGCCCATTTAATATGCAGTTAATAGCGAAGGATAACGAACTGAAAGTTATTGAATGTAACGTGAGAGTTTCAAGATCTTTCCCATTTGTCTCAAAAACATTGGACCATGATTTTGTGGCAATGGCTACAAGAGTCATTCTCGGAATGTCTGTAGAGCCTGTTAATGTTATGGCTGGATGTGGAAAAGTCGGAGTTAAAGTGCCACAGTTCTCATTCTCTAGATTAGCAGGAGCAGATGTAACACTTGGAGTTGAGATGGCTTCAACAGGAGAAGTGGCGTGTTTTGGTGAAAACCGTTACGAAGCTTATTTGAAGTCGTTGATGAGTACTGGCTTTAGAATTCCGAAAAAAGCCATTTTACTTTCCGTGGGGACGTTCAAGGTAAAGTTAAGCTGTTTCTTAATAAAAACGGTTGTTTTTATTACTTACATAAGTCTCTACAAATCTTACAAGTTTTTGTTTTGTTTTCAGCACAAGATGGAACTACTGCCAAGTGTGCGTATATTAAGTAAAATGGGCTTCAAACTATATGCTAGCATGGGCACTGGTGATTTTTACACGGAACATGGAATTGATGTAAGTACCTATTATTTTAATCGCAGTATTTACAACTTTAATCACCAATATCGAGATCAATATAACTAAGAATAATGGGATAGCGGCATTTACTTCGATGGATACTCGTGCGGGGAACACTTGGATTACGGGGATCTGGGATATATTAATCTTGTTGTGCGTTCTAATAAATGTACTATAAAATTAAAAGTATAATCTTTCGGAAATTTCAGGTGGAAAGCGTACAATGGACTTTCGATCATATTGGTGATCCAGAAGATGACAGATCAGACGGTGAGCTGATGCACCTGGCAGACTTCATGGCTCGTCGGCAGCTCGACCTTGTGATCAACTTGCCAATGCGAGGAGCAGCTCGAAGGGTTTCATCATTCAGCACTCACGGATATCGTACAAGACGTCTTGCTGTTGACTACGCTGTGCCTTTGGTTACTGATGTCAAATGTGCGAAACTCTTGGTCAAGGTATTTGAACAAACCTTTTTAAACATTTGTTACAGAAAGTAGCTTAGAGGCGGCTTAGATTTTCATGCGAAAATCTAAAACTTCCAGCGCCTAATTTACCATCTTATCGCATTAAACATGAATGTATCACATTTGCAAATACTACTTTATATTTGTTGTAGTGTCACATTCCTAACTTCATCTTTCATACAAGTAAAATAACTGTGCTGGAAAAAATTGCTATGACATCAGATATATTTATAGGAACATAGAAATATTATTATTTGTCGAAAAAAATACTTCCGTAGTTTTTCTGATTAATGCCGCCAGGTTACCACGATTTTTTGTATTGAATAAAGTATAATTACAATTAAAATATTATGTCAAAACAACTTTTGATCTTTAACCATTAGAATTCTGCAGTTATATTGACACTCCATTCTAAATGATTAGACCGTCAAGTATAATTAACATCACTCTAAATTCAAAGAATACTACAATCCACAAAAACACTCCATACATTTGTCTCGTCTAATCTGGATAAAGGGCTTGACACTTCTAGCATATCTATTGACTTAGCCAAAGCATTTTATTTCCCAATATAATTGCATAAATTAGAAAAGATTGTCATCAGAGGCATACAATTAAATTTATTTATGGATTACCTCAGCAACCGCTCTCAATGTGTAAAAGTCAATAATTACCTATATATTAGCTCTGACCTTGTCCTTAATGTAGAATTTGGAGTCCCTCCAGGGTAGCATCCTTGGCCGTACCTTGTTTTTAAATAATTAGCCGATATATTTAAATGACCTGTGCAACCTTAAATTACAACATGGCATCTTGATATCGTACGCCGATGGCACAGTGCTGGGAAATACTTGGAATGACGCTTACGAGCATGTAGATGAAGATTTCTCTAAAGTGACTAATTGGCTTCAACGCAATTTACTAACTTTAAATGCTGATAAGACTTGCCTTTTCCATAAAAAAAACTCTCAACAACTCCCTCTTGGAAAAACAATCAGAGCTCACCACTGCTCCCCTACCAATCAAAAGGCTTGTCGTGCATGTCCTCTCATCCATAAAACTGATTCAATTAAATATTTAGGCATAATGGTCGATGCTAATCTTATCTTTCGACAACACATAGACCTACTTGCTTCCAGACTATTCCAGAGTCCGCAAACTTATTTTGTTTTTAAAAAACAATTACTACGAGGCATGGGCGTCGGAAAGGGGGGAAACGGAATGGGACAGTAAAAAATGGATTTCGTAGCACGACTAAAGTACACATACAGCGGATATAATCGGCAGTTTTTGTCTGCACAAAAGTACGTGTTTTTTATTTTTTAAGCATAAATCCCGTTGATATTTGAAAGGTTGCCCCACCCTAGACTTTCGTCTTCCGACGCCCATGCTACGAGGCGCTGCTAGCAAGAAATTGCTAAATTGCCTTATATCAATCCATTCTAACGTACTACATTTCATCATGGGGCGGAACTGCTAAGACCACTCTACTAAACCTTGAGAACAAAACGAACGATTCTGAAGGTTTCGTCTCTACGACCATTTTACTTCCCAACTAGAAAACTATATCAGTCTTGCAAAGTACTAACCGTCCACCAACTTTATATTCTGAAAATAGTCCCAATACAGCAAAAATCCACAGCTTACAACCCGGAAATCACTAACAAAAGACCCAAGGACAGAGTCTGTGCTCAGACACGACACGCAGCGTACACGCTTTCGCACATTTTATTTTTATGCCCGTTTCTATACAATATTAAATAAATAAAATAATTATTTAACTCAACTGTAATTGACTTATTTGACCTCACTAACTTTAAATGGTAAAATCGAGTCTCTAAATGGTAATAATATCTGTCCTACGATGAGACGAAAAACCTACTGTCAGTGGTAAATTAGATGTAATTATTATGTTTTACTTAAATTATTTCAAAGATTTATTTAATTTTTAAGCTGACAATTTGTTATTTTAAGTTTTCTTTATGTTCTGTCCATTTTGTACCTAAAATAAAGGCTACTGTTCGTAGTTTAGTTCAGGCAAGACATTTTTACTAGCCCTAAGATTTCGCAAATAAATAAACATTATTATTATTTATTATTATACCAAAAGCGTAATTTGGTGAATGACTCTTAACGTTACCTCAGCATAGCAACATTAAATAACTTTGTACACCCTGGAGCAAGGTAGCTCAAATCGCTTGTTGCTAAAAGTTATCCATTGTTACGAAATAAAACAATATTTTGATAACACTTTCTTACAAAGATTTGTTACTTTATGTTAAGATATTGGTATGAATGCGATAAACAACATTCAACATGTGTCTGCATAAGTTATACAAAGTTACTAAATGTTATCATGTTACAAAACGTTGCCCCGTAGGGTTCCGTAGTTGCCCGGTACATTTTATAAGTTGTATAAGTTGGTCCCTTACATTAGAGGGGACCAAAAGTTTGGCGCGACCTGTACTCGTAAACCTGTAAAGCCTACTTAGCTGTGACAGTTTTCCTTTTAAATTACTACTTCTGTAAATTTTTTCACATTTCTATAAACAACCGTTTAAACGGTAGGGGGGGGCTCCACTAACTAAAATTTTCACTCTAAAGCTTAATATTTTGCCAACAGATCCCTAAATCGAAAAATGGTTATCACATACCCAAAATGTTTTTGACCGACCTATCCAACGATACCCCACACTATGGGATAGACGAGAAATAAAAATTCATCCCCTATGAGTTATAAAATATTTTTTTTCAAGATTTTATTTTACCATTTCGTCGACAGGATTAATATTTATATCCATGCCAAATTACAGCTGTCTAGTACTAATAGTCTCTGAGCTAAGCCGCGGACCGACGGACAGACGGACATGGCGAAACTATAAGGGTTTCTTGTCGCACTACGGAACCCCAAAAATGATCACGGTAAAACATTTTGGAAAATAACATAGATGCATTTTTATTTTTGTTATTACCATGTTTATAAGGACAAAACGCGGATCTTTTGCTGAGAGTACATCTTGTTATTTATGTACCATCGAAGAAATGGCCGAAGACCTACTTTTCGCTGTTATTACCATTACAATACTGGCGAAAAGTAGGTCTGCGGCCATTTCTTCGATGGTACCTAGTCGGTTCTAAAATTTCGTTACTGGCCTTGAATTTATATTTTCGAGCTTCCGATTTTACTTTAATAGTACATCCAATCAGTTTATTTAATTTAAGCCAATCGGTCAGAATGGTATTAATACATAAGTACCTATTTAATTTCATCGAGTCAATTTGCATTTCAACTCATTCTGAAGCCATCACAACCTTTTAAAACAGTTACAGTTTTAATAGGAACATATTTTTATGATGAACTATACTCACTCTCTTTCTAAAATTTAAACCTATGGTTTTAAACGGCCATCAACCCTATTTATAGACATATGGTCATTGGTCATGCATTATATATAAAGTATTAGCAGAACAGCAGGGGCCAGTATCTCATGGAAGTTTAATTTGTATGTAAAAGACGCCAGGCGGTCTAAATTATGCACAACAGTTGAAATAGGGTAGAAAATGCTATTGCCGATTTTAATAATAAAAATAATTATATGACAAAACTTAAAAAGTACATGGTGGAATGTAGTGACCTCAACTACATTTTGTAAATAAAATAAGCTAAATTAACCTATTTGTATGTGTAAAGTGTAATGTAGAACTCACTATCGGCAAATAAACCTTCGTGGCTTACGTCAGATAGTTCTATAATAATTGTTTCTAAGTGTAATGTGTATAAATTGTTCAATAAACTAAAAAAAAAAAAAAAAACCTCTTTAAATATAGTTTGTTATGTCATAGTTAAATATAAAATGAAGGAAAAGAGAAGAGAAATTTTATACGTTTTTTACGACAGAACTTATTATCCTACGAGGCAGCTATAGCTGACATTTGAGCCAAACAAAGCACGTATTATGTAACAAAATATACAGTTGATAAAGTATGCATTGTTCAACAGGCTATGCTCCAGTGTGGTGGTGCACCTTCAATGAAGACACACACGGACTGCATGACATCTCGCAATATAATCAAGCTTCCAGGGTTCATTGATGTTCACGTACACGTTCGTGAACCAGGGGCCACACACAAAGAAGATTTCTCAACATGTACCGCCGCTGCTCTTGCTGGTGGGGTGACCATGATATGTGCCATGCCAAACACAAACCCCCCGCTAGTCGACAGAACCGCCTATGATTATGTCCAAGCATTGGCTAGGGTGAGTGCTCGCTGTGATTATGCTCTATACGTCGGTGCATCAACCAACAACTGCGAAACAGCAGCAGAATTGTCATCTCAAGCTGCGTCGCTGAAAATGTATCTCAACGAAACATTTACAACACTCAAGCTTGACGATATGACAGTCTGGCAGCGACATCTCCAAAACTGGCCCAAGAAAATGCCAGTATGTGCCCATGCCGAAAAGGAAAAGACAGGTGCCGTTATTTTAATGGCAACATTATTAGACCGCCCTATACACATCTGCCATGTTGCACGAAAAGAAGAGATTATGCTTATTAAAGCTGCTAAAGAACGAGGACTAAAGGTAACTTGTGAAGTCTGCCCCCATCATTTGTTCTTAAGCACAGCAGACATGGATCGTATAGGATATGGTCGTTCCGAAGTACGGCCAGTACTTTGTAGCCCTGAAGATCAAGCAGCCCTTTGGAAAAATATGGATGTGATTGATATTTTTGCTACGGATCATGCACCACATGCTGTTGAAGAAAAAAACTCGGAAAAGCCCCCTCCAGGCTTTCCAGGACTAGAAACTATTTTGCCCTTACTTTTGAACGCAGTCCATGAGGGTCGATTAACTATAGAGGATATAATCAACAAGTTCCACAGAAATCCTCGCAAAATATTTAATCTACCAGAACAACCAAACACTTATGTTGAAGTTGATATGGATTACGAATGGACAATTCCATCGTCCATGGAATTCACAAAATCCAAATGGACGCCGTTTGCAGGAATGCAAGTATGCGGGGCTGTTCATCGAGTAACTTTACGAGGCGAGATAGCTTATGTTGAGGGTCAGATACTTGTACCTCCTGGTTTTGGCCAAAATATCCGCGATTGGCCGGCACCTAAGAAACAAACATTTCCATTATATGCAATCGAAAAGACTGAGAAAGAAATTATAAGTCGTCCGAACTCTGCTCTTGATCATTCCGTAGAATTAACCAGATTAAGTGATGTAGAAATCGATCAAATTGAAACTTCAAAACATGACTCGCAAACTAAGTTAAATGTTCATTTTACTGAAATAAGGAGTATGTCTCCATTGCCTCAAACAGTTTCAATGAGACAGCGCTGTGATAGTTCATCTAATTATGCACCTCAAGTGTCTTCATCGCAACGCCAACGAAGTGAATTATTTGGGAAGAATGTCTTAACTGTCGATTTATTTGGCAAAGACATTTTGAATGACATTTTCAATCTTGCTCAGTTCATGAAGACCAGCGTTAGCAAAGGTCGTTGCTTGGATGATATTCTAAGAGGCAAAGTGATGGCCTCGATTTTCTATGAAGTGAGCACGCGTACCAGCTGCAGCTTCGCTGCCGCTATGCACCGATTGGGAGGCTCAGTAATTCATACTGATGCCACGAGTTCATCAGCTAAAAAAGGCGAGACATTGGAAGACAGCGTAGCTGTGATGGCTAGCTACTCAGATGTTGTGGTACTTCGCCATCCGGAACCTGGTGCAGTCTCTGTAAGTTTTTCACATCATCATATTCATATTTTTATTTGTGTTGTTATAAATAAATAAAATATATTAATACTTTATTGTTTTACTTACAGCGTGCTTCTCGGCATTGTAGGAAACCAATAATCAATGCAGGAGATGGAGTAGGTGAACATCCTACACAGGCCTTGCTTGATATTTTCACTATCCGTGAAGAGATAGGAACCGTTAATGGTCTTACCATCACCATGGTTGGTGACCTTAAAAATGGGCGTACAGTTCATTCCTTAGCCCGTCTGTTAACCCTCTATCAAGTGAATCTACAGTATGTCAGTCCACCCGGCCTGGGAATGCCTAAACACATTACGGATTATGTGGCTTCTAAAGGAATACAGCAGCGAGTATTTGAACGTTTGGAAGACGTGCTGGCAGAGACGCATGTCTTGTACATGACGAGGATACAAAGAGAGAGGTTCCAGAGTCAAGAGGAATATGAGAAGGTATACAAAATTTTCATTTTTACTTGTAATTCTTTTCAAATGAAAACCCTAACCGAAGTCTAGTCAAACTCGGTGTCCGTTTTCGTCAATGGGTATGCTAATCCTTATAAAATTAATCTCCCACTAGGTATCGTATAGTCATTAGCCATTTCACTGGATCGGAAAAAGCTAACTAAAGTCTATCTCTACTTACACATACATATTTAAAAAATAGTATGAAATACGTGTAGTTTATAATAAACAGCAATTTTTATATACAAATCCGAAAACCTTGGATTTTAGTACCGAACATTGAAATTTTTGACCGTATTAGTTCATATATATTATTTAGTAAAAGCTTTTATGTATTATTTTTATGAACTAATCCGATTAGTTTATATTTTTTTATCCTTTATTAAATTTAGACCAAGATTTCTCCTAGCGATCTTATAAAGACTCGAAATTTGCAACATTTGGTAGCTGTTTTAATGAATTCACCCAAACTTGCCGAACCGGACCACCATAAAATCAGCTAAATCGGCCCAGCCGTTCTCGAGTTTTAGCGAGACAAACGAACAGCAATTGATTTTTATACACATATATAGGAGATAGGAGATTATGAAGATAACTTGCACTTGACCGGTTTTTTGTTGATACAGGTGAGTGGCGTGCTCGTGGTGACTCCGCAGCTGATGACGCGGGCGCGCAGGCGCATGGTGGTGATGCACCCACTACCCAGAGTCGACGAGATATCGCCGCAGTTCGACTCCGACCCTCGGGCGGCTTATTTCAGACAGGCTGAGTACGGGATGTACGTACGGATGGCGCTCCTAGCAATGGTGGCTGGTGCTAATCCCTTAATTTAATATTTTTTTTTTTGTGTACCGACTTTGTACAACAAGTGTAATTTTTTGCAACAACCGATCTATGCCATCTTGCGGCACGCATCCCGCGCCTTACCTCCAGCAGCGTCAACAAAAGTTATTTCATGTTCCTCTGCTGAGGTAACTTAAAGCAACATTCTGTAACAAATGTTACAGCAAGTCATCACATGTTGACTGTTTTAAAAAGTTTGGCAATGTTACGTAACACGAATAACTTTTTGTGTTCAGACGTTTCCCACTAACACTCGGAAACGTTGCTCTACAAAAGGTAACTGCTATGTAGACAAGAGCTGTTTTAAAATAATGGTGGAATCCTTCAATTCTATTGATTTATTGATTGCCCCCTAATTTTTTGTAAATAGAATCTTTATTTGTGCAAATATAATTATATTGACACTTAAAATGTAGCTTGATCTTTGGGCGGTAATTTTATTAATTTTGAAATTTTATGCATAAGTACCTGTTATAATAAAAAACATTTATTAAAATTTTGTGTATTTAATAGTTACCTTATAACAATCTTACGTAGTAAAATAATTTTTATATAAGAATTTAAGTAAATGTTATGTACCTTTCGAGAGAATTTAGTTCGTAATTTTAAGTTGAACCCAAAGAAGACGAATACTTTAAATTAGTATTAAATAACAAAGTACTAACAGAATAATAATTATATTATGTCTTAATTAGGAGATTCTAAAAAATATTTTCCTTCCATATTTTGGTTTTGTGACCTACCAATCCTATCATTACTAAAACTTTTAAATTAATAGATAGTCCTTTTGCTTATCACAGCCCCAAATCAAAGCTTGGACTCTTCCTCTGAGTCAATTTCATTAGCATCACTTAGCTTTAAAGAACCTTTTCTAATGTGGTCACTCGTAGAACTATCCATGTGCACATCAACAAATGTAAACGCTGGAATACCGATGTCAGCGTTTGGAGAATCTTGATTGATTATGTTTTGGTATTTGGGGCGCCCTTTCCGTGGTATCGGTACATGAACACGATTCATATTGCTTTCCCTACGGGGAGGCAACTTAAATCCACCTTGATTGACCAATTTCCTTTGACAGTCAGCTAATTTGTCCCGAATTACATCTAAATATTCATTAGCTGTAGTATCTCCTGAAGGCTCATCAAGTAACAGAACACAGAGTCTGTGTGCCTGTTCCAAGTAAATGACAGCCTGTTTGATCGATTCAAACTTCTCGCTTGAACGTGCCATTGCTATGAAATGTGGAATGAAAAACTCCAGCACCAGTCGTCGTCTTTCAGCTTCCATTTTCTTTGGTAATATAACCTGTAACAAAATTATGAATTTTAGCTTTAGCTTGCTTACACATGATAAATTATAAAATTACTTCGTTAAAAAGCACATAATTACATTCCTCCGTATTTCTACTTCAGTCTTCACTGTTGACTTATGTTTTTTGGCGTTAGCTTGCCTTCTTTCCTCCATTTGACGGTGCTTTTTCTTATTCCATTGATATTGTTTGTCTTGTGTTTTGGTTCTAGTCCAAAAACTCGTTTGTACATCCCGTTCATCATCGCTATCAGAGCTTTCAATGTTATTTGGAATGACATCTGGAATATTAGGGTTCAATAATCGCAGTGGATTCCTGTGAGTCAAGATGCTATATAATTTTTGAGCATTAAATGCAGGATAGAAATCTTTCTTCATATATTTAAGTTTATCCACTGCATTCAGAATGTGCATAACAGGAGCTTCAAGAATGTCTGCTAACCTTCTTTGTAATTTCAGTAGCAATGGTTTAGGTATGCTTTTGAAATCGTTACAGTTACTGATAAAATAATTTGGAAACTTAGCATGTCCGAAATGAACATAAAAGCTTTTCAAAAATAGCCTCAACGTTTCACCGAGTCTGTCTTCGGGCCATTTCGCATAATTATCTTCACATTGCCAGAACAGGTGGTTTTTAATATGGCTCGCATCAATGCCTATTTTGGATGTCTCATTTTCCATAAAAGTCTTGTGCAACGCCAATGCAAACAAGTAGCATCTTATATGTGAATGTGCCAAACAACTTTCAAGATAACGTTCTGCAGCAGGAAAAGTTATTCTCCATTGCATTTTCTGTTCGGGATTGGATCCTCTTTTGGGTCTGAATCCAACCGGCTCCAACAAGCATCCAAATCCAATAGCTTTATTTACCATGTACTTTGTTGGCCATTGGTAGCTAAAATTGGTTCTCGGATTTTGGATTATTCTCCTTTCCCTTATTATCCACTGATTTGCAGCGTTTGGCCAAGCAGCCAACAGAGCAGGCACAACTTCATAACTCACTTTTATATCATTTTTAAATGAATCACAGTAAATACTTGCCCCTTGTGTCAAAGCATTACTTATTGCCTCTTGCGAAAGTCCAAGGCTTGTTCCAAGTTTGATCATAAAATTATCTACGAAGTTAGTCATAAAACTGACAGAGCTTAGATAGTAATGCGTCTCGTATAGCTTTCTTACGCTAGATGCTCTTGGTGCTATTTCATCATATTCTTTCTCGTCGTCATCACTATTATCGTCATCAATTGATTTTACTTGCACTGAATTCCAACATTCATCAGGCACAATTCCTGAACTAGCCGAAAAGTTAGACTGTAAACTTAACTCTATAGGCTTGGGTGTAGCTGATTCGGTAATAGTGGAGTACCCATAATCAGACTCTGCTTCACTAGACTCGTTGTAGCGGCTGCTAGAATTAGACCGATATCCTGATGTTTCGGTGTCTTCCGCAATAGAATTTGCAAATGAACTTCTGGCGCTAGAATTAAATTGTGCTACTTTCATTTCTTTACAAGGTCCACTTAGTCTTCGTGAATTTTTTGTTTTGAGTATAGATTTCCTAGGTTTTACTTCAATATCGTGGATGTCTTTGTTATCATTTATATACTCTTTACTCAATATTTCGCTTTCTTCGGGTAAAGAACCGTTTAAATGTGCAAGATTTTTTATGTTTGAAATATTACCCTTTTCCGCTTGGGTGCTAATGTGCTTAATTGGTCCACTGCGTCTCCTTGCATAAATATCCACTTTTTCATTTAAATTTATTTTTGGTTTTGGCATAGCATCACCAACTCGCGGTTCATTTAATCTCATCTTAATTTTTTGTAATAAGGCTTCTCCTTTACTCCCATACGTCGGATCATCTGAATCAATGGACTCTTTTTCTGAATCGGTATATATGCTGTCATCGGATATATTGTTTTCAATAAGACGAGGATCAGACTGCTTGCTTCTGAAATTACTTTCTAATACTTCTATTTTCTTTAGTTTAACGTAGCCTGTAAAAATTAAACATATTTTTATAATGATTAAAGTAAAAACTTAATTACATTACTACAACGACCTGTGATCATACCCGATTCTCTGCAATCCTCGACCCGAAGCTTGTAAAAGGGTGCGTCAAGTACAGCGCTGTAGTCGGAGGTGTCCCCAGGCTCACACGCCTCGATGTTGTCGTATATGACGAAGAGCCTGGGCGAGGAGAGCGGCTCGAGTTGGCCGCGCCGGCGCATGAATCTGACGCGGTCGTGCACGCACTCCTGCAGCTGGTCCGCAAAGAACACATGCTTGTGATGACGCACCATAGCCTCATCAATTGCATGCTCGCGCTCATTCATAGGATTGTCCTTTATGTGTTGCACTTCTCTGAAAATACATCAATTTAACATTACTACGTGATTTGATTGACAGTGGCCGTCTTATGGCGGTATGTGAGTACACCAAGACACCAGAAAACAAACTGCGTTTTTAAGATTCTCAATGTAATTTTTCGGAAGTATATACTCAATTATTTATTGCATTTATGTTGTAAATAAAGGTCTTAATATAAATTACAGTTTCAACATAAACCCGGATTGGGCACAGCAATTTTAAACTTAAAACTAAATAAAAACAACTTATAAACTCAAAAGATAAATAAAATTCAGACATAAATAGTAAGTTATACAATTAATATTAAAATCTTCTTATATTATAATTTTTCTTCTAAAAATTCTTTAATCGTATAATAGCATTTTTTAATTAGATAATTCTTTAGTATTAAATTAAATTTTTGCAGATTCTTTTCATCTTTTGTATCTTGTTGTATATTTTAACTTATTATATTATCGAATTATCAGAAAAATTATTCTCCTTTCCATGAGTCGATATTGGTTTCAATTATTAACCTATTTTTTTTATTAGTATTATAAAAAAATCATTTCGTTAATGTACAACAATATTTAATTATACGTAATTTTAAGATTAAAAAAAACTTCCAGAAACACGCGCGAAAATTCGCGAGCAAGCACTTGCGAGTATTCGAAGTACTCTAGGCTCCAATACATTGCGTCCACATGACTCGTGCGTACCTACGAGGGGTGGCTGATATAAAATCTCCTTTGTTAAAGAAAGTTTAAAAAATGTTACTGGCCACTATATTCTCGTATTCTTTGTTTATTCCTTTTTTAAAAATTATGACACTTATTTGTTTCTACGAGTTAAATTTTTTTTTGGCGCGTCTTTGTTTTTATCAAGTTGCAATAAAATTAAAAATGGATAAAATTGAGTATCGCGCTGTGATTAAATTCCTCGGTAAAGAAGGGAATACGCCGACGCAGATCCGAGAGCGCATGTTTAAGGTGTTCGGAGATTCATGTCCTTCCGAATTTGTAATAAAGTTTTGGTCAAAGCAGTTTAAACAAGGCCGTGTGAGCTTAGAAGACGATCCCCGTAGTGGAAGGCCCATTTCTGCAGTTACCGCAGATAATGTGGAAAAAGTGAAGAAACTGATCCTTGCCGATCGGCGAATTAAGCAGTGGGAAATAGCTAGAGATGTTGGCATTAGCAAGGAACGAGTTCATGAAATAATTCATGAACATTTGGGAATGTCCAAGGTGAGCGCACGTTGGGTGCCTAAAATGTTGACCCCGTTTGATAAGCAAAGGCGTGTGGAATGTTGTCAGTCATTTTTAGACTTGGTAAAGGATAAAGAGGAAGAAACTATCTTGCGAATAGTGACCTGTGATGAAACTTGGATTCGTCAGTGGGATCCCGAAAGCAAACAAGAATCGATGCAATGGAAATTTAAAGGGGAAAAACCACCAAGGAAGTTTAAGGTCCGGCTGTCAGCGGGCAAACTAATGGCAACCATTTTTTGGTATGTTGAGGGGATTCTTATGATAGATTACCTGCCAAAAAACACCACGATGAATGCTGAATACTATGCGAACTTACTTGACCAGCTACGCAAAAAAATAAAAGAAGACAGGAGGGGCAAACTTAGCAAAGGCGTTTTGATTTTGCATGATAATGCACCCGTGCACACGGCCTTTAAGGCGCGGTCATCTCTGACAAAAAACGGCTTTACAGAGATCAACCACCCACCCTATAGTCCAGACCTGGCTCCCTCTGACTACTTCTTATTTAAAAATTTAAAGAAAAATTTGAGAGGGCGCAGATTTTCAACAGACGAAGAGATGAAGGACGCTGTGAATGACTATTTTGACGAACAAAATAATAATTATTATTTTAATGGTATGCTGTCACTTATTGACAAATGTCGTAAGTGCATTTCAGTTGCAGGGGACTATATTGAAAAATAAAAAATAAATTATTAATCCATGTATTTTCTTTCATAGTCAGGTAGATTACTTTTCAGCCACCCCTCGTACGCGCGAACCAACAAAGACCGGACAGATCTGGACAAGGCCTAACTTAAGCTTAAGCTAAGCACCCGAATAATTGGTGACCGTTTATTTTATTTTATTATTTATTCATTCGGAAAACTTACAGCACAATAAATTAAAATAAACTTACAAGTAAAAATGCAGAAGGCCATTTACAAGTTTTCACTTATAGATACGGGTTAGGTATTAGAACGAAGTTTTTTTTATCTTACGTAATTAAATTAACAAAATGTTTTTTTTATAATATTTATAAAAAAAATTGGTTTAAGTAAACATAGTAACTGTTAATTAGAAGCAATAATTGAAAGTGTTTGATTGTTACGTTGACACTCGGAACATCTCTAAAATCAGAATCGGCAATATTTATTAAAGAGAAGAGTGTTTTTTATTATTGACAATAATTATTTTTCTTTGCACCTATCAATGAGATATTAACTTTAGTAGCCCAACTTAAATATAGTTTTTTTATATATTTCCCGTATCATATTTTTATCATCATAAAATATTATTTTTATACAGATTAGATGTAAAAGGTATACTTGATCTGGGCATCAACTCGTTTATGTATCTATTTTACAAATAAACATTTTGAATCTTTAAATATTAGTTTACCTATTTGCCCTAAACTGATTAAATCAGACCTAAACATTTAAATCACTGGCATGCTGATAAAATATAAACATGATGTCTTGAAGAGGTATACTTAATGAGTGTGATATTATATCATATGTATACAGATATGTAAATTCAAAAAGATAATATTTTCTCTTTGATTGGTGACGACGCAGATATAACTACCTACTTATACAAATAAGGCTTATTTCCGGGACTTTCTGGTACCAAATCCGCTGGATTTTTTTTATAGCGATTCCGTATTTTTTATTTGCCTTTAAGTGTGGGTTATCCTGATTTTGTCTCTTTTCAAATTAATTTAAAACCCATAAATAGCGAAGATAAAATTTTGTAAAACATATATGTTGATCTTGATATTTCGGCCATTCGATACACGATTACTTACATTTTCCTTGATCCATTGAAAACGCAAAGATAGGTGACTATGATAAACTATGATCTAATTATCATTTCATTTGAGCTATGTTAAGTTTTTAACAGTAAAACTTATGATAAAATAAACGTCTTAAAAAATGTAATATAAAACGGCCATCACATGAAAAACCCAACCCTTTAATTCAAAGTAATAAATAAAAACAACTCGAAACCGCGAATTTTCTAAGAGCCGCGCTTCCGCTGAGCAGGATGACCATGTGTAAAACGAAAGCGAGCAGGACAGATTTCGATGGATAACCTCGCCATAAAGACTTTGACGACGACGTCACATCTTGGAAATTTAGGAGGAAGCGTATTTATTATTTATTAGTCCGTATGTGTATATGTCGTTTTAGGATGGTGATTACTGCTTTTTCGCGAAAAAGCGCGCTTTTTAGTTTGAAACAGAATTATGGCGTAAACACAATCCCATTGCGCGATCATACTAAATTATGTTCTTGTAAAACAAATTATATACACGCTCTTACTCTTCGTCGTTGTATTTATAACTTCTTGCTGAAAGACTTTCGTAATTGTTTTAATCTCGCTATTTCGTGGAAAAGCGGAATATTTTCATATAATCGCGTAATGGTTTACGTCATAATATGGTATTTCACAAAAAGCGACTTTTTCGCGAAAATTCAGTTTTCTCCATTTTACGACGACATAATACAATCGGTACATAAATGTCTACATTAATGAATCCTGGTATGAGTCGTATGACTTAAATACAGACTTTAGATTTTAATTTTGCGGTTCTTTCCACTTATCTTTAAATATGCGATATCTATGCGCTAAATACCTACTTATATAAAATTAAAAAAAAAAAGTTAATTGCGAGTGAAACTGAGGGGCCGAAACGGTTCCGTTTTGTACTTGAAAAATATATATATCGATGTCGCCACCATCTGGTTAAATCAGCTTTCTGATTGGATGCCTAGGATACTAACTAAATGGTGGCATCCAACCATAGCTTAGGCTTCTCGTTATTTAAGTTAAGATACCTCAACGTTTAACGAGATGGCTTGTCGAAAGTTAGCCCCTTTGTACACGGCTGAATCCAAAGCCGCTGCGTTATTTAAATTTAGTTCCTTCATGTTTTTGCCACTATAGCGCTAGTAGACCCATAACAAATATGGCGTCAACAGCTGATAAAGTGTTTGGGGATTTTGGTTTAATAAATAATAAATAAAGGTTAGAGCGCCTTGTTTGATTTTTTCCGCATATCGTGAATTCTGTTAAGACTACGAGATTTGCCTCGCTCCGCTCCGCTTCGATCAGCTCCTAATTATACGTACATGTCAACCTAACCGCTACTCCTCGCTTCGCTCGCTTCAGACGTCTTTCAGTCCTCTCGTTAAACGTTGCGTTGAACCATTTGGCTTAACAACCTTTAGGAATTTAGTTGAATGCTGCCATTTAGTTAATATCCTAGGCATCCAATAAGTAAGCTAATTTAACGAGATGGCGCCCACACCGAGATCGTTCACAATTAGTGCCATCTTTATTGTAGTTTTGTAACCATTAAACTTTCATGCTTTTTTTAATATTCAGAACTATACGACATTATTTTTCCTACTGTTTCTATTAGCGTCTTTTACATAATTTTTGGTGAGTGTAGAACTCGTTTTACGTTGAAAATCGGTCATTGTGCTTTGAGTGTAACTCAGGCGTAACTAACCTTTTTATTGTTCAGTACCCAAAGGGCAAAACTGAGCTCTACTACTTAGTGTCATTCTGCTGTCCGTCCGTCCGTATGTCACGGGTCTATAGCTCGTTACAGATCTGAAATTTTAAATATTTTGTATAGAGTGTTGAACCAAGACCAAATATTTTATAAAAAATAGTAAGTACTTAGTAAAAAGTCGTGTCAGTACATCAAATATTTTTGCAAAATTTTCAATGAAACTGATTATTAACACAGAGACTAAAACCACAGTTTTTAGAATTTTGGTCTGTCTGTCTGTATGTTTGTTCTGCTTTAACTCGAGAACCCTCCACTTTTTTTATTACCATAGTAGTAACCCTGGTCACCAGGCTATAAGGGGTTTACATAAAATAAGTAACGCCAAAGCTGAAAACGGGACAGAGATTGAATAAACGCGGGCGGGGCCGCGGTCGAAAGGCTAGTTTTGCATAATTATGCTTTTATATTTTTTTATATATTGTAATTGATTATAATTTCATATGAATACTATACCTATAAGTATACAGACATTTATAACCTAGGTATAAATTCTAAGGTCTCGGGCTAATTTAAATCAACTTTTTTAAGTTAGATAATATAAAACTTAATTAATTTTTAAATGTAATAAAATATTATTTTATTAAAATCATAGGTCATCCATCATTAGACATTCATAAATTTCAAATTTCATTAGCTTCGTGATTATTTTGTGACTCGAAAGATTTGTATGATGTCAAATAGGGCAAAAATAGAGCAACGGATATTTTAGCTCCGCCACACGGATTTACGAACTGGCCATAGAGTCATAGTGGCGTCTGCCACGTGATCTCTGGGAGTGTATTTTTGAATCATTCGAATTTCAATTCGCATATGAATCCGCATGATTCGCATACGAAAACTTAAAATTAGTATTCCATTCGTATGCGAATTGAAATTCGAATGATTCAAAAATACACCCCCTGGCCTACGTGGACCCCTCCAGCATTACTATACAACCTACACGCAAAATAGATTACACACGAAGAGATATTTTCAGAGTTCATTCTCTTCATCTAACGATTCTGCAGAACTACCTATTTCATAATTTGTGTTAAGGGGGTATCTTTTTACCTCGGTACAAAATGCACATCATAATATTGTTTTCCTTACTTTTGAATCAAAAGTATGCAATAAATGTGTTTTAAAGCAACTTGCGGAATAGTTTAGATATTAACGATATTAACGATAAAGAATAATTACATTTTGTTTGCATTACATTGACAAACTTAAAAGCGTGTTTACAGTTGTAATGTAATGTAGCTAAAATGTAACGCATAAAATTGAATAATTTTCATGTGATCACCTAACTATTAAGAAGCAGTTTGCGCGAATTGCTATAAAACGCATTTATTGCAAACTTTTTATTCAAAAGTAAGGAAAACAATATTATGATGTGCATTTTGCACCGAGATCCTCCGTTACCACCTTAACAAACGAAGCATATTTTTGGAGATACTACAGTGAAAAACAGCAATTTTAATTGCAGGTTTTAAAATTTGGCATCTTATCATCTATGCTCGTCATTTTACATATAAAAGAAAACCGTTGATCGCCCGGCCGATTGGCCCTCCTATTGATCCTGACTTGACAAACCTCACCTCACCCCTGTATTTACACCGCCGTCGTAGACGAAGGCGGCAAAATAGAAACATCACATCAGACACTCTACACACCGCAAGCACTACATTAACACCAGACACTCTGCGCCGGCGCAGACAATTCATTCTACGCAACGACACACGTTATAGATACGCGCCTGGGTTCTTCTCACCAATACATTCTTCACAGCCACCTGTAGCTGCAGCCCCTGCCCCCCAGCGGGTAACCATTACCTCTTACATAGTAAATAACTAACACCCCAGAGGAGGAACTCTCTGTTTCCCTCTAAAATCAAGGCAAAATTGTAAAGGCCAAAGGCCAACATTTGCAATCATTTCCGCAGCACCGGAGCCGTAGCAGAAGTAAGTTTGGGTCGCTAATCTAGTAAAAGTATAATAAACGATTTTAAAATTTTTTGTTAAATACAAAAAAAACATGACTCAAAAACGACACTGCCGGATTGGGGAAGTTCCACGGGGGGGCGGGATACAAGAAAGATATAATGTATAGGTAGTAAATGTCAAAAAAAAATAATTATTGAAGCCTATTTTACATAAAAATTTAAGAAATCTAAACCTAATTTTTTTAAATCTATTTGTTAAAAAATACTATGAATTTCCTCGCCCCCCATGGGGGGGTGGTTCCCCCTCCCCCCCATCCTCCCCCCGACTTAAATACATATATATAAGGTCCTGTATATAAGAGTCCTTCCAAATAACGCGCAAATGAGGAACAATTGAATGAAATAAATTTTGGGCAAATGCTGAAAGAAAGCTAATTTTGAAGCATTTTCTCATATTTCCAGTGACAGACGGACAGACAGACAGCAGAGGCCTAGTAATGGGTTCAAATTTGGTACCCTTCCGGTACGGAAACACTCACTCTAGTCGGACATCTGTGAGATTTATTGGTGTGGGTGACTTCAGCAGGTGACGATCAAACACTGAATTCGGTTGTTTTTTAAACATCGATGTGCTATTTTTGTCCGATTTTTGGAATAAATAGATCAATTTAGAAATTTAATTTCAATATTAAATTGTTTCGTCCTATTAAACCGATTTTATAAGCATTTTAGTTTTTACAGGAGATTACGTCATCATATTAGGTTTAATTTCAGATCCTTGCCAAACTTTAGGATGCTTGATGACGTCACTGAGGCCAAATGAAAGACATCGCTTTTTATTCAATTAATAAAGGATACGCACGCTTATTTTAAAATCTGTAAATTAGAAACAGTTAAGAAAAGCTATTCCTCGAAACGGTTTTCGAATCGTAAATATTGATGAAAAAAAGAACAGGCCAATTAGGTATTCTGCTTGATAACATTATTATGGTGGCTAGCAGATCTAGTGAGCAAAACTCCTCGTTACCCGCACCGTCACTGAACCTCCCACAAAGAACAGGCCAATTAGGTATTGTGCTTGATAACATTATTATGGTGGCTAGCAGATCTAGTGAGCAAAACTCCTCGTTACCCGCACCGTCACTGAACCTCCCACAAAGAACAGGCCAATTAGGTATTGTGCTTGATAACATTATTATGGTGGCTAGCAGATCTAGTGAGCAAAACTCCTCGTTACCCGCACCGTCACTGAACCTCCCACAAAGAACAGGCCAATTAGGTATTGTGCTTGATAACATTATTATGGTGGCTAGCAGATCTAGTGAGCAAAACTCCTCGTTACCCGCACCGTCACTGAACCTCCCACAAAGAACAGGCCAATTAGGTATTGTGCTTGATAACATTATTATGGTGGCTAGCAGATCTAGTGAGCAAAACTCTTCGTTACCCGCACCGTCACTGAACCTCCCACAATGAACAGGCCAATTAGGTATTGTGCTTGATAATATTATTATGGTGGCTAGCAGATCTACTGAGCAAAACTCCTCGTTACCCGCACCGTCACTGAACCTCCCACAAAGAACAGGCCAATTAGGTATTGTGCTTGATAACATTATTATGGTGGCTAGCAGATCTAGTGAGCAAAACTCTTCGTTACCCGCACCGTCACTGAACCTCCCACAAAGAACAGGCCAATTAGGTATTGTGCTTGATAACATTATTATGGTGGCTAGCAGATCTAGTGAGCAAAACTCCTCGTTACCCGCACCGTCACTGAACCTCCCACAAAGAACAGGCCAATTAGGTATTGTGCTTGATAACATTATTATGGTGGCTAGCAGATCTGGTGAGCAAAACTCCTCGTTACCCGCACCGTCACTGAACCTCCCACAAAGAACAGGCCAATTAGGTATTGTGCTTGATAACATTATTATGGTGGCTAGCAGATCTAGTGAGCAAAACTCTTCGTTACCCGCACCGTCACTGAACCTCCCACAAAGAACAGGCCAATTAGGTATTGTGCTTGATAACATTATTATGGTGGCTAGCAGATCTAGTGAGCAAAACTCTTCGTTACCCGCACCGTCACTGAACCTCCCACAATGAACAGGCCAATTAGGTATTGTGCTTGATAACATTATTATGGTGGCTAGCAGATCTAGTGAGCAAAACTCCTCGTTACCCGCACCGTCACTGAACCTCCCACAAAGAACAGGCCAATTAGGTATTGTGCTTGATAACATTATTATGGTGGCTAGCAGATCTAGTGAGCAAAACTCCTCGTTACCCGCACCGTCACTGAACCTCCCACAAAGAACAGGCCAATTAGGTATTGTGCTTGATAACATTATTATGGTGGCTAGCAGATCTAGTGAGCAAAACTCCTCGTTACCCGCACCGTCACTGAACCTCCCACAAAGAACAGGCCAATTAGGTATTGTGCTTGATAACATTATTATGGTGGCTAGCAGATCTAGTGAGCAAAACTCCTCGTTACCCGCACCGTCACTGAACCTCCCACAAAGAACAGGCCAATTAGGTATTGTGCTTGATAACATTATTATGGTGGCTAGCAGATCTGGTGAGCAAAACTCCTCGTTACCCGCACCGTCACTGAACCTCCCACAAAGAACAGGCCAATTAGGTATTGTGCTTGATAACATTATTATGGTGGCTAGCAGATATAGTGAGCAAAACTCTTCGTTACCCGCACCGTCACTGAACCTCCCACAAAGAACAGGCCAATTAGGTATTGTGCTTGATAACATTATTATGGTGGCTAGCAGATCTAGTGAGCAAAACTCTTCGTTACCCGCACCGTCACTGAACCTCCCACAAAGAACAGTAACTCTAGTAATTCTGTTGCGTATTTCTTGTCAAGAAAACAGGGGAATCCCAGTAAAAAAGTCCCTCAAAATACCGTCATTCGATTCAACCAAAACTTGTATTTAGTTGATATTTTTTATCGTACTAGATATTGTTATCAAATCATACGAAAAACATTGGCTTTACAAGCAATAAATACATAGTTATCTGTGCCTATAAATATATGATATTTAGTTTTACAGTCACTATATGGGGTACGGGACTCACTGTGTTTAGGTTTTAGGGAACACATACTAATTTTATCCAGGGAATCCCAGTAAAAAAAGTCCTTCAGAATACCGTCATTCGATTCAATCAAAATTTGCATTTAAATTATATATTTTATCTTATTGTTATCAAATCATACGAAAAACATTGCACTTAGTTTTACACCTTACAAAGAAATAGTTTTTCTGTAACTATAAAAAAGAGTTTTACACAGACACTATAAACCATTACATAACAAAAGCTGGATACGGTACGTCCTTATATCGTCAACTGAAAAATGGACCTCCTTAATAAACAAGTGCCACCGACCGAATGACAGAGATAGAGCGACAAGCTTCGATAGTGGCGCGAGCAAGACAAGCTACACAAAACAGGCCCATCGGGCCTATATTTGCAGTGGCGCGCGAGAAGTGTAGTACCGTATCTTCCTTTTGTTTTAATAGTACGGGACTCACTGTATTTAGTTTTTAGCGTTCCGTATCCGAAGGGTGCTCCGCTGTCTGTCTGTCCGTCTGTAAACAAGGGTCTACAGCAGGCCTACCATGAGTGTTGCTCTCACGTACCACGTTACCGACTGCGTATAACGTTTTGTATCAGAAATTCTGGTTCCTCTCCTAAGCTGCTAGAGGCGCTGCACAATTTCTCATATTAATATTTTACGTAGTCGCTAGCGAGTATCGAGACCTAAACTCACGGTAGGCCCCACAGGTAGTCAGTTGAAATTTTCACAGAATATCTATCACTGCATATAATATAAAAATGAAAAAATATATCACAAGGGGTGTACCCATACAAAACCCCTCTAAAAAAAATGTTCTTTTTCAACCTCTTCTTAAATACGGCAGTAAAATAATACACGGTGAACGGTGTAACATACAAGTTTCAAATGTGATCATACTGTAGAACATATGCTGAAGTAAAACAACAAATGATGAAAATTAAGGATCCATCCTCAAAGGGAGCTGAATCGTTTTTTGTCAGGCGCTCTTTGTTTTTTGTCGCCTTTGTTATAGTTATTTACCATAATGTTTTAGGGTTCCGTACCCGTAATAAATAAATAGTAAAAGTTCCAGACCAACCTTTCATAGTTCTCAAAAAACTGCACTGACAGAAGGATGTTGTTAAGGAGGAAGGCATCAGAGTCGTTGCGCAGCTGATAGCGCATGCGCTCCAGAGCCTCGATGTCGTAGGACCGCACGTGCACCGGCGAGGGCGCTGGGCCGGGCCCGGGGGGGACCGCGGGGGCTACAGGGGGCAGGGGGTTCTCCTTTATACCCTTCCGCTTATTCAACGGGTCCAGGTTCTTCTTCTTCAGCTCCTGGAGTTTCTGCTCCTTGAGTCGCTCTCGGTCGAACAACTTGTCCGGTTCTTTTTGGATTTTCTTCGACTTCGTATTACCCATTGCGACTGCACTTAATTATTTTAAAGTCCACGGTTTAGTTATTGAAGTCAAATTATCAGTATGATATTATAAACAAACACATTTTTTCATGCACTATTTTAAATCTACATTGACTCAAATTTAATGAATAATCCTTGGGAGGTGCTTGAAGCAGCATGCGGCGCACGAGTATGCTCACTTGCAGATTTGAAGCTCAACTAGTGAAAGAATATTGATACGATGTATATTTGCGATTGTTGTTATCTACTGAACGTGTAATCGTTGGTTATCTTCGTGACCAAATCGATTAATTTGTTGTGATTTCTTCCTGGCGTCGGTCGTTGTCGTTCGATCACTGGTCGGGCGAGTGACTGCCGACTACCTACTGCGTCTTCAGTTACTGGAGTATGACAATGGCCACAACCCATTCAGTCCTGAAAATGCACTCATCCGTCAGGCACGAACAGCATTCCTTCTGCTCACTCAACATGGCTTTGTTATGTCATATAAAATAGTTTCTTGATTTTTCTGATGTGGTTGTTAATACAATGTAATTTTAAGAAGATAATAGGTACGTACGTAAGGTCAATATTTCATCATCATACCTTATTTGTACTAGTTTTTGCCCGCGGTTTCATCAGCGTTAGAGATATAAAAATAAATGCCCTCAGTCGCCCTTACACCGACTTGTTAAAATAAAACCGTTACTAACCTACCCTAAGAAAAAATGTTATTACCCGTCCAACACAAAAAGGCCAATGAAAAATGTTAGCTTTTGATAGAGGCGATTATTGGTTAGCTAATTGACATATTTGTCTAGGACGCGTATTACTAATAATTACGCGCGAAACAGCAGATCGGAGGGTTTTTAGCTAATACTGAAATATTTTGTAGGGAAAAAATACTGGATTTAAGTAGAAAACCTTTAAATTTCTATTACCTATTTTATGAAGAAAAAAAATTGATATATTAAACTCGTTCTTGAAACGAACGTTTGAAAACCAAAAAAAGAGGGTCGAAAACATTTTTTTTTGACAAACGTATAAATCTTAGTAGTGTTTATAAGTAGATCACCTAGACAAACGATCAATAAATCAAATGTATTTTTCCCAAAATTAAGAAAGTCCTACTTTCGTCAAAAGAACCTTCGAAAATCTGGCTTTTTTCATATTCTAGGGTCAGGTACAGCCTTAATAAAGGGAAGATAATAACTTTACAGGAGAATACTTCTCCTATGATAGAGTAAAAGTAGATATAACGGTTAACAATGGTAATATAGGTTACGATA
The DNA here is from genome assembly GCA_910592155.1 of Ypsolopha scabrella. Lineage (NCBI taxonomy): Eukaryota > Metazoa > Arthropoda > Insecta > Lepidoptera > Ypsolophidae > Ypsolopha > Ypsolopha scabrella. The sequence continues at coordinate 16,259,889 of OU342970.1, read as the reverse complement.
ATAATAAAGAAAACCGCATGAAACACGTTGTTTTTCGAGTAACAACGCATCATATGAATCATAACATACTTTCAGATATACAGACAAATTAATATATGATAGTTTTGGCTTCAAGACAATACTAAAACCAAGAAGTATACTATGTATAAAACGACTTTTTACTACTTTATTTATTATAGGTAAAGAAACCATCATTCATATCTGAGAAAAAAACCACAGATGCATACATAGATCAAGATAGCATAACTAATAATTATAATTGACAAAACTTGACTTCTAACATTATAACTCTTACTTTGCCTTTATACATAGGTAACACTAAAAGTTTCCGGAACTGGCCACTTACATAAACAATATTTAAAAATTTATTGCAACATTTGAAAATAGAACTCTTTGGCTGTAGAATGCAGTTTGTTTCATCTGACTGTCTTTTGTTTTTACCTTGTGGCGCCATTTAAAAAATTGTGTGTCTGCATCAACATGGATTTAACTCGGGAAAATTTTCGTAGTATGATTTTCTACGATTTTAAGTGTAATTTGACAGCTCAACAGAGCATCGCTCGGCTTGAAACAGCTTTTGGCAATGAAGCACCATGCAAGACGACTGTTTATAGCTGGTTTGCAGAATTCAAGCGTGGTCGTATCAATCTCAGTGACGAATCTCGCGATGGTCGGCCGTCCACCGCTGTGACCAACAAAAACATCGATGCTGTGCGCCGTATGATTGAAACAGACAGGCATGTGACCTACCATGAAATTCGCGCATCCTTAGAAATAGGCATGAGTCAAATACAATCAATCCTACACAAACATTTGGGTGTGAGAAAGCTGTGCTCGCGGTGGATCCCACACAACTTGACCGAGGCTCAAAAAACGGACCGCGTCACTTGGTGCAGTGCCATGCTTACCAGATTCAACGAAGGTGCGTCAAATTTGGTGTGGGACATAGTAACAGGTGACGAAACATGGATTTATTGCTACGATCCCAAAACAAAGCAGCAATCGAGCGTATGGGTCTTTCAAGATGAGCCGAAACCAACCAAAGTGGCGCGCGTGAAAAGTGCATCTAAGCGGATGATTGCTTCTTTTTTTAATAAAACTGGACACGTGGCTACTGTTGCTTTAGAGAATCGTCGTACCGTGAATAGTGACTGGTACACGACCATTTGTTTGCCGGAAGTTATTGACGAACTCCGTAAAAATAACCGTAAACGCCGTATCATCCTGCACCACGACAATGCTAGTTCTCACACGGCCAGACAGACAAACGACTTTTTGAAGACGAAAAATGTAGAACTCATGAGTCATCCTGCATACAGTCCCGACCTGGCACCTTGTGACTTTTTTCTGTTCCCAAAAATTAAGAACCAATTACGCGGTCAACGATTTTCATCACCAGAAGAGGCTGTCGAGGAGTATGAAAAACACGTTTCAGAGGTCACCACAGGGGAGTGGCACAAAAGTTTTCAAAACTGGTTTGATCGAATGAAAAAGTGCATAGACGCCAAGGGAGATTATTTTGAAAAACAATAAATTAATTTTGTACCTTTAATAGTATTTTTTCATATTCATTCCGGAAACTTATAGTGCGTCCCACGTATCATCAATCATTATTATAAAATAAAACAAATTATATTCAGGCAGACTTCACGCAAGATACGCCGAGCTCTACCTATATATACTCGTACAATACATGCAATAATGCGTGTGTTTTGCTTTGTTAATTACCCAGGGAAAGCAAACTAAAAACGTCAAGATCTCATTGGTTTGCCTGTTTAATATCGACATGCCATCTTAAACAAATCATATTCCTTATATTTAATAGTCTACATTTAACAAGTTTAAATTTCATAATTCTTTGATATGTTTAATAATCGTATAAATTATAGAAAAAAATAATTACACCACCTTAAAAAATCATCTGATCAACATTATACAACAAATAAAAATATAATTTGATACACGTTTTTAGTCTTCTTAATAAAACATACAAATAACAAATCTTTACAAACATTTAAAATTAGACCTATTCGAGATTACGGCACAATTGACATTTGAACATCATATTAACAATCAATTTGAGATTTTCTAGCCAGTGTTTAAAATAATAGTATGTATCCTCAGTGTCATGGAATGTGCCGCAGCGCCTGCGCAGGTGGTAAGCTCAGACCCGGCTCCTCCATGTTGTTGGCTATACTGACACCGTCGTCTTCAGGACTACTCTTGAGGTTTCGATGATTCTTTCTCCGTTTTACTTCACCTAGCTTCTGCTCTAACAATTTCCTGAAAATTTTAATAGTATCAGTTACAAAATATTTTATAAATGGAACTTTAAAAAGGATAGGTATGTAATTAATAACTTTGCAGATCTACCGATATTTCTATTATGAAAATCCTATAAAGCCCTGTTTCAGACGGCATATGTATGTTGTAGACCAAGTGATTAATGAGGGCATTATACGAGTATAAGGTGACTTTAATTTATTCAGCCAAACTCATACTGGAGGCTTGGTAAGTGATCAGTAATACGGATCGATAACACTTTTTGCTAATTTCGCAAAATAAAATCTTGACGTACCATAGTAATTGACTCGGGGCTGGGCTTGCGTTTGTAAGAAACACGGAAAGAATAATTTACGAATTTTACCATAAAGGGTCATCGAACCTTGTTACCGAGCACTAACCGAGTCTTCAGTAAGGATTTGGCTGCATAAATTAAAGTCACCATATATAATGCCCGAGCAGTACGAACGACACCAAATCGAATTGAATGCGACGCTGTCATATTTTACAATTCTAGAACTTACAAGTAAGTGTTTGTATTGAAATGCAGTTTATTTACATATAAAGCCTAATGTACGCTGGAGCCGTGGCAAGTGACCACAAGCAAGGCCCTAAACTGCTACGAGGATTTGTTTTGATGGTAATCGTGATAAAGACATTGACTTCTTTGAGTAGTACAGACAGATATTCTATTTTACGAAGTCCGTTTGGCTATGGTTGTAGTAGTGACTTGTATAGATAAGCGTGTGTTGTGCGTGTGTGGCGCGTTTTGAAGCGCTCCTGAGGTTACGCACACTACAAAGAAGTGTGTGTGCACGCACTACTACAAACATAGCCAAAGGTACTTCTTGAGATAGAATATCTATAAGAGAGATTATAAAAGCTCGTGTTGTAAACTACGCCATCTCAAAAACGGGTTTATATATTAATATTTTCAATTCAAGTGCTCGTAAAGACTGTTAACTTTACCATATAAGTGTTATATTTTTTTATTTATTGAAAAAAAGTTGCCAGTCATTTCTTGTGTAGCATAGATAGACTTGACAGAAATCAGCTGCTTTCAGTTTTGATACGTTCGCTGAGTACGTTGTTCGTATATAGGCTGCGTTCAGTTTGATCGTCGGACGATAGCCGCCTACCTCTGACAGCAAGACCAAGGATGACTCATACCTCCTAGGTCTTTCTGTCAGTACTAGGCGGGTATCGTCCGATGTTCAAACTGAACGCAGCAGCCTACGAACACATTAAACTGTAAACAGCTTATTTCAGTCAAGTTGGCAATATGCGAGCAGAGAAAAAGAATGCCCGCCTAAAGTTTATAAAGAGTATTTATGGTTTGTTTATTTATTTAATTACGTTTCATTTATTTACTCACAATATGCATTGAAAAACGTAGTATGGTAGGTAAGGGCAATAACTTACTCGTACCGCTTAAAACACTCGCTCATTGTAACCTATTGCCTCCTTACCGTACTTATAGCATATACTAATATTTTCTGTTTTATTATTAAAAATAAAGTCGTTTGTGAACCTTGATGCGCGATTTGCAAAATAAACTGTTGCCTCCCTACACAAACGGACTAAGTTTGGGTTTAAGCCCATAATACTGCATTTTAGTAGGTGGGAAGGTACTGAGTTTAGTTTAGGATTGTTTAATTTTTTCGTGTATTTTTGTTTTTATGTTTCTGTTGTAAATATGTATATGACGGCGCGATGAGAAATATTTGATTAATCAAGCAGAAGTCGCCAAAAATAGCAATCTACATAACTATTAGCCATTAAACTATTTGTTGATTCGATACTCTTAAATAATTCATGTTTTGACTTTTCACATTCTAAAATAAAATCATTTGTGATCAGCTTCCTGTAAATAGTGTTTTACAGTAAGAAATAGGAATACGTTTGACTTCTTTATTCTATTTGTAAAATAAATCCGCGCTTTAACAGAACTTCCTTTGAAAACCGGAAACACGTTTGTATTTATTGGATTAAAAGTACTGTTTTGATTTTCATTTTAAGATAAATAGGATTGAGCGCTAAAAACGTGTATCCGGTAAAAAGTTAACTTTGTATTGGAGGAAGACAGAACTTCCTTTAAAAACGGAAGCCAGTTTATGATTTGTTGAATTATAAGTAATATTTTGATTTGTGGTAGATTATAATGTTTAAGTAATTGAGACTGAGCGCCAAAAATGTATATCCGGTAAAGTTAACTGTATTTGTAAGCTATTTTTGGTGGCAGAAATTATCTGGACTTGGTTGAGGGAACAACTGTTGTAATTGTGGCCAATAAATCTAGTGTGTTAAAATACTCTTGACTTTATTCTTAGTACGTTAAAAATGGGAGCCGAGGGAACTGAAGGTCACCCTGTACAGTTAGCCGAAGATTCTACATCAGAAGTTGGAGCAGAGCTACGCCCGTCGATGGATAGTCAAGGTCAGAGTATTCAGAACCCAAATTTGTCTCAAAATGATCAGTGGAAATTAATTTTCGACGCTCACCAAAAGACTATGCTCGAATGGTTAAAAGCTATCAAAAATCCATCCCCGAAGAACGAGAAAATATGTTTGCCAGAATTTAATCCCGAATTAGAAGACGCAAATGCTCTTGCGTGGTGCAACACTGTAGATTTGTGCATGCAAGAACATCCGCTATGCGGTGGAAACCTAATTATTACAATGAGCCGTGCTCTAAAAGGCTCTGCATCTATGTTGTTGTCCCAAAATAGTTTCGAAGGAATTACCTGGCCTCAATTTAAGGACCTTTTTCTGGCACATTTTGATTCTGTTGAGACACCGGTTGCTACACTGTATAGAATTCAAAACGGTAAACCTAAAGAGGGAGAATGTTTATCAGCTTATGCTAATAGACTATTAAATTCTCTGATGCTACGTTGGAAATCTATGAATGTAGAACAAATAGCTATAGCTACAGTACTTGCCCATGTTTCCAAAATTGAACCAAGATTGCAGAGGACAGCATTTACTTATAATATTGAAACAAGGGTTAAAATGCAACAAGAACTCATGGCCCTAGCTTACAGAAAAAGACCAGCTGAAATTAAATCGAGTTCTGGTTTTGATTTCAAAAAGCCAAGATTTGGAAGTTTGTTCAAGAAATGCTCCGTCTGTGACAAATCGGGCCACAATACCAATGATTGCTGGTTTCTTAAGAAAAATTACAGGCACACACCGCCAGTTTCAGGAAACGCCAATGCAGCACCAGCAACTTCCGGTCAGAGCTTCCAGCCGAGGTCACCAGCTTCAGTGACGTGCTTCCATTGTCACGAGCCCGGTCACATCTCCCTGCGCTGCCCTAAACGGCAACCTGAGTCCAGAGTCGAGCATCGCGTTAACTTATGTACCATCGAGCCAGCTTCGGATCAACTCTTAAATTCCGGTGAGAAGTTTTCATTTTGTTTAGACTCTGGTGCAGAATGCTCTCTGATTAGGGAATCCATTGCTCAAAAATTTGCGGGTAAACGATACAATAAAATAATAGACCTCTTGGGAATAGGGAAATCAAGTCTTACTTGTTCTTCGCAAATTCTAGCTAAAGTAAACATCCAGGATTATACCGTAGAACTGTTGTTTCACGTGATCCCTGATTCCTATCTTACGCACGATATCATGGTCGGTCGTGATTTGATCAACATGGGGTTTTCTGTAGAAATATCACGCGATCGAATAATTTTGAGGAAGACTAAAGTAGTTAGTGTTTGCGAGATTGGTAGCAAAGTTAAAGATTTTAATGAGATCGATACAGATGTGTCCTTGGATAACAAAAGTAAGTTGATATGTTTACTTAAACATTATTCGGATTATTTTGTGGAAGGTACTCCAACCGGGAGAGTAACAACCGGGCAAATGACACTTCGCCTTAAAGATCCCAACCGTACTGTACAGCGCCGTCCTTATAGATTGAGTCCTGACGAAAGACAGGCAGTTCGTGATAGTGTTAAAGAATTACTTGAAGCGGGTATCATTCGTCCTAGTTGTTCACCTTTTGCTAGTCCAATTATAATGGTTAAAAAACGAGATGGTTCGGATCGGTTATGTGTCGACTATCGGGAACTGAATAGCAACACCGTTGCCGATAGGTACCCTCTTCCATTAATTGCAGATCAAATTCAGAGGCTGGTAGGTGCTAATTTCTTTACGTCCCTTGACATGGCTAGTGGTTATCACCAAATTTTGGTTCATCCAGATTCTGTAGAGTACACCGCATTTGTAACGCCGGATGGCCAGTACGAATATTTGTCCATGCCCTTCGGTTTGCGAAACGCTCCATCTGTTTATCAGCGTGCAATAAATAAGGCTCTAGGAGAGCTAGCTGAAACGTTTGCAGTCACTTACATTGATGACATAATTATCCCCTCACGCACGCCTGAAGAAGGTCTACAAAGACTCCAACTTGTCTTGGAAGCTTTGACAAAAGCTGGTTTCTCATTAAACATGAAAAAATGTATTTTCCTCAAAACTCGTATAGAGTTTTTAGGCTACGAAATTTGCGCTGGTGAAATAAGACCTAATCCAAGAAAAATCAAAGCTCTCACTGAATTGACTCCCCCAGAAACCGTCACGCAGTTACGTCAATTTATCGGTTTAGCCTCTTATTTTCGGCAGTTTGTGCCAAATTTCTCCCTTATCGCAGCCCCACTCTACAAACTTACCTCCGGGAAAGGTAAGGTTCAATGGACACAAGAATTGGAGGATGTTCGTTGCAAAATGATTGATATCCTCACCAACGAACCAGTCCTCAGTATATTTGATCCATCCCATCCAATAGAACTACACACGGACGCTAGTTCCGACGGCTATGGGGCGATACTTTTTCAAAAGGTAGAGGGAAGGCTTCACGTGATTGAGTATTATAGTCGAAGAACCACAAGCGCAGAATCACGGTACCACTCTTACGAGCTTGAGACTTTGGCTGTTGTCAACGCAGTTAAGCATTTTCGCCATTACTTGCAAGGTAGGCAGTTTAAAGTCGTCACCGACTGCAATGCAGTTTCATCCACCAAAAAAAAGATTGGGTTAACTCCACGAGTACATAGGTGGTGGGCTTTTCTTCAATCTTTTGATCTAGAAATAGAACACAGAGAGGGTAAAAAAATGGGACATGTCGATTTCTTATCTCGAAACGCACTACCAAACGAACCCATAAAAAAAATCCCCCAAAAAAAAGTAAATCTTACGGAGATTTCGGATAATTGGCTACAAGCGGAACAGCAAAAAGATAATTAAATTCTTGAAATAATAAAAAAAATACAAAATCATGAGCTTGACAATGATATTGCAAACACATACGAGGTGCGACGAGGGATTTTGCACAGAAAAATAGAGCAGGCTGCACATGCGATGGAAAATAACGCGATTGTTGAAAAAAGGAAATTCGATCAAAATAAAGCTAGCGTAAAAAAGTTCTCAGTAGGTGATTTTGTTTTATTAGAAAATCACGAGAGGCACCAAACAAAACTAAATCCGAAATATAAAGGGCCATTTCAAATTATTGAGCTACTCGATGGTGATAGGTATACGCTTAAGAGTCTCGACTCAAAACGGACATACAAATATGCGCATGATCGCATACACGCAATGCCTGAAAGCTATGTTCCTAACGACCTCAATAGTGCCTTAGAAATAGAACATTATGGAAGTTCGTCAGAAGCATCAGGATGTACCGACGACGGCATAGGTATGAACATTGTTTTATTGTTATCTGTGTATTTATTTGTGTTCTAAAAATATATGGAAAATGTGTTTAATTAAAAAAAAAAATAGAAGTTTGAAACATGAAATGACATGATGTGAAAATGAAATGAAATGCAAAATAATGGTAAACCCCACTATTACTATCCGTTTAATGGCTCTCTTTGACTTTTCTCAGGTAGTACAGAATTTGAGTAAAGGATTTGCTTTTACGGGGGTCCTCATATGTTTGGACCCGCCGGAACAATCTACCTCGAAATTCTCATCGTTTACTTATCATGAGTAGTCCATGAGTTAATGTCGAAGCTCCCTTTGACTATTTTTGGGTGGTACAGAGTTTGAGTTAAGGATTTGCTTTACGGGGGTCCTTCTATATTTGGACCTTCCGGAACAATCTACCTCGTATAAACTCTCATTGTTTACGTGTCCAAGAGTAGTCCTTGAGTTAACGATATACGAAAATAGCATTAGTGTGTGGTTACTTACATATCAGCCTATGTGGCCAAGTATGAATTGAAATATTATCAATGGTTCAAGTAACATCATAAGTTAAGGGAAGTAATGAAATGAAAACAATCCATGTGACCAAGTAAAGAGATTTTTTTTTTTTTACTTAATTAGCCTTTATTAAAGGTTCATGACCTATAATTCACAAAGGAAATATCTTTTCAGACTGCCAGGAGTCACACGAGGACGTGTGAAGCGCAGGACGGCCGTGACGGCGCGATGAGAAATATTTGATTAATCAAGCAGAAGTCGCCAAAAATAGCAATCTACATAACTATTAGCCATTAAACTATTTGTTGATTCGATACTCTTAAATAATTCATGTTTTGACTTTTCACATTCTAAAATAAAATCATTTGTGATCAGCTTCCTGTAAATAGTGTTTTACAGTAAGAAATAGGAATACGTTTGACTTCTTTATTCTATTTGTAAAATAAATCCGCGCTTTAACAGAACTTCCTTTGAAAACCGGAAACACGTTTGTATTTATTGGATTAAAAGTACTGTTTTGATTTTCATTTTAAGATAAATAGGATTGAGCGCTAAAAACGTGTATCCGGTAAAAAGTTAACTTTGTATTGGAGGAAGACAGAACTTCCTTTAAAAACGGAAGCCAGTTTATGATTTGTTGAATTATAAGTAATATTTTGATTTGTGGTAGATTATAATGTTTAAGTAATTGAGACTGAGCGCCAAAAATGTATATCCGGTAAAGTTAACTGTATTTGTAAGCTATTTTTGGTGGCAGAAATTATCTGGACTTGGTTGAGGGAACAACTGTTGTAATTGTGGCCAATAAATCTAGTGTGTTAAAATACTCTTGACTTTATTCTTAGTACGTTAAAAATGGGAGCCGAGGGAACTGAAGGTCACCCTGTACAGTTAGCCGAAGATTCTACATATATATATAAGTCACCTCCAGAAACTAAAACGGTTGAAAGTACTTGTCCGTACAGTTTTGCTATGGAGTCAACTCATGTTCAAAACACAGGAACCATCTGGTCTATCTGTTCAAATACAAGTATTACATGGATAACAAACCGAAATTTAATCATTTTTTTTGTTTGAACACGAAATTGCCCCCTCATCCTGTATATAGTGCACTTGTTGTTTGGTTGTACTCGTATTGATAGATTTCGTTTCCAAATTGTCTAAAATTAGTGAAATTAGTGGTGCGGTCGAAAATAGTGATGTGGATGCAGTGTACGTACTCGGAGATTTTAATGCTCATCCCGGAAAAACTTTTTGTGATGAGCTTGTAAGCTTTTGTTCCGAGCAAGAATGGGTATGCGCGGACTTTGAGAAACTGGGTATGTACTCTGATAATTATACATTTAGGAGTGAATCTCATGTGAATAGTACAAGTTGGTTAGATCATTGTTTGGTCACCAAATCTGCGTGGGAGACAGTGACAAAAGTAACAATACACTATGACGTTTTCTGGTCCGACCATTTCCCACTTATAGTACAATGTGATTTGAAAGCAATTAGAGCAAAGGCAATATGTAGTGAGATTAAGCGTAACGGGGCTGTTTGGGGCGAGAGACTGCCGGCTCAGATAAGTTATTACCATGAACTCTGTAATAAGGAATTTCGAAAAGTTAACCTTCCGGACGAGTTTAGATCTTGTTGTGATAAGCCGTGTAGCAATCTTTCTCACCACAGCATCATTGATAAAATGTATAAAAATATAGTGGGAATACTAACAAAAGCTGCGGTGAGTAGTGACATTGCGAAAATCAAAAGGAAATATAGACATGTGACCGGCTGGAATAAGCACGTAAGTGAGGCTCACAGGGAGGCTAGATCTAACTTTCATCTTTGGGTACTGTACGGAAAACCTAGTACTGGGCCAATACATCAAGCAATGGTTGACAGTCGAAAAGTGTTTAAGGTTAAGCTTAAATGGTGTCAAAATAACGAAGAACAGATTAAAATGGACATTATTGCAACACATAGGGCCAATAATGATTTTAAAAAGTTCTGGAAGAACACAAATAAGCTTAACATTAAACCTGGACTTCCGGTGAGTGTCGCGGGTGCTAGTGAGCATAAAAATATAGCAGATATGTTTAAAAATCATTTTAGGGTTGAATCTCCATTAGGACCATCCAGTTCAAATGTAAATAATTATTCTAGGACTAAAGTGGACATCTGTGAGCAGCGGGAAATCATTCGTTTCTCCGCAAAAGAACTGAAATCTGTTATTCAGAAAATGGTAAGGGGTAAGTCCCCCGGCCACGACGGACTAAGCATTGAACACCTACAGTTTGCAGGTGTCCACTTGCCTCGAGTACTATCTTTGTTTTATTCGTTGTGTGTTGTTCACTCTTACCTACCTGCAGATATGATGAAGACTATTGTTGTGCCAGTAATCAAAAATAGAAACGGCGATATTTCTGATAAAAATAATTATCGACCCATCTCGTTAGCCACGATCATGGCGAAAGTCTTGGACAGATTATTGGATGCTAGATTGGGTCCCGTCTTAAAGCTGCATGATGCGCAGTTTGGATTCAGACCTGGTCTATCGACAGAGAGTGCCATATTAAGCCTTAAGCACACAGTTAAATATTATACTGATCGAAAAACTCCCGTATATGCATGCTTCTTGGATCTGTCCAAGGCTTTCGACATGGTGTCCTATGACATCTTATGGCAAAAATTGAGGGAGACAAATTTACCACCGGAATTGCTTTCCATCTTTGAATATTGGTACAGAAAACAAGTAAATTTTGTAAAATGGTCGGAAACACTCTCGGACTCGTATAGGTTGGAGTGCGGTGTGAGGCAGGGGGGGGTCGCCTCACCCAAGCTCTTCAACCTGTACGTGAACGGACTGATCGAGGAGCTGAGCAGGACACATGTTGGATGTCACATCGATAACGTGTGTGTTAATAACTTAAGCTACGCGGACGACATGGTCCTCTTGGCTCCTTCTGTAAGTGCTCTCCGAAAATTGCTGAAATTGTGTGAAAAATATGCAATTAGCCATGGACTGAACTACAATGTCAAAAAGTCTGAATTCATTGTATTTAAGGCAGGAAATAAAAAACCTAGTATTGTTCCCCCGATTACGCTGAATGGAACTGCTCTGAAAAGGGTCAACTCCTTTAAATATCTGGGACATATTGTAACAGAAGACCTTACTGACAGCAAGGATATTGATAGGGAACGCAGAGCGCTGGCGGTCCGGAGTAATATGTTATCACGTAGGTTTGCTAGATGTACAGAGCAAGTGAAAATAACATTATTTAAAGCGTATTGTACATCCTTATATACAAGCAACTTGTGGATAAACTACACACAAAAGTCCATCAGCGCTCTGCGGGTACAATACAATAACGCGTTCAGGATGTTGTTGGGACTGCCGTGGCGCTGCAGCGCGTCCGGAATGTTCGCCGAGGCGCGTACTGACTGTTTTCAGGCAATATTGCGCAAAAAAACAGTCTCACTTCTGAGCAGAGTTCGAGGCAGTGACAACAGCATTCTGAGGGTGATTGCTGAAAATACGGAGGGTCCTATTATGGAGCATTGGGTTCAGCGTATTAAACATCCCAATTCTTTATACGGGCTAATGCGTTGACTTGTCTATGGATATTTAATTTAATTTAATTTAATTTTTGTAAACTTTTGTGTAACTTAATTTTTGTATTGTTTGTCTTATAATTTTAATGTTTAAAATATGGATTTTTATCCGAAATAAATTATTTTGATTTGATTTGAAAATGTTACGAAGCATGTAAACTAAAAGACGGCAGCGGTGGCGATGAGCACGACCGCCGCCACTCCGACGATGGCGGCCACCGTCAGCGTGGGCGCCTCCTCCAACATCAATATTACGAAGCATGTAGACTTACTGCTGGCGACAGTCGTTGAGTACGCCCAGCAGGAAGACGGCAGCGGTGGCGATGAGCACGACCGCCGCCACTCCGACGATGGCGGCCACCGTCAGCGTGGGCACCTCCTCCAACATCAATATTACGAAGCATGTAGACTTACTGCTGGCGACAGTCGTTGAGTACGCCCAGCAGGAAGACGGCAGCGGTGGCGATGAGCACGACCGCCGCCACTCCGACGATGGCGGCCACCGTCAGCGTGGGCACCTCCTCCACCATCAATATTACGAAGCATGTAGACTTACTGCTGGCGACTGTCGATGAGTACGCCCAGCAGGAAGATGGCAGCGATGGCGATGAGCACGACCGCCGCCACTCCGACGATGGTGGCCACCGTCAGCGTGGGCACCTCCTCCACCATCAATATTACGAAGCATGTAGATTTACTGCTGGCGACAGTCGATGAGTACGCCCAGCAGGAAGACGGCAGCGATGGCGATGAGCACGACCGCCGCCACTCCAACGATGGTGGCCACCGTCAGCGTGGGCACCTCCTCCACCATCAATATTACGAAGCATGTAGACTTACTGCTGGCGACAGTCGATGAGTACGCCCAGCAGGAAGACGGCAGCGATGGCGATGAGCACTACCGCCGCCACTCCGACGATGGCGGCCACCGTCAGCGTGGGCACTTCCTCCACCATCTCGGACACCGATATCCCCGGCTCCACGGTGCCGTCCTGCCACTCTGCGAACACAAACAAAAGATCAGGGTTCGTACTCTTGCAACACTAAGTTTTATTCAGCTACGTTATTCTGTTTAATTTTTATCGTGGTAATGATTTGAACAAATCTAATATCCCTATTATTATCTACTCAGACCTCTACACTAACTCCCAGTATCTCCCAGTTTCTAAATCGAGAAAATCTCGCTATACGATAAATTACTGCGCGCTCCGCTCAACTTAAAATTCTCTGCCGAAAATACCGAAGCAGAAAAAAAGTACGAGAATAAAAATATAAGACTGGCGAGAGACCGACGAAAATGCGTGGAGAAGAAGAGGCCTATACTGTGCCTATGCCTAACAGTGGGGCTGATTGATTGATGAATATAAGTACATACAAGTTTAGACCACTCGTTCAAAGTCAGTCTGTAGCGCCGGGGCTACGTAATAGCAGATTGTTGCATTGAGCAAAAAGTGTCAGAAAGCAAGCCAATGGCAAAATAGAAGAAAAAACAAAGTGAATTTTTAATTGCATCGAGTGTTCGTTTGGAGCCCGAGCTTAGATGGTTTTAAAAATAAAAGGGTGCAATCAAAAATCTAAATTTAGGGCAAAGCAGTACAATAATGGATTTTCATGCATACTTTCTTGGACTGCATGCTTTGCTCTGGAGCAGTAAAGTGCCGCTTTGTTTCCACTATTTAGGCTAATAATTATGAAATTATAGCGCAGTTGTAAGAAAACTCTAGTGTAGTAAATAATTTACCTTCTTCATTCCACGATGTTTTCTGAGTCAGGTCCATTTCTCAAAGATTACTAAGTCAACTTGCAGGAACCTGTAAAAAGGGTTAAATTGGCAAACTTAACATTTTCAATGTTTATTCATGAGGTATTCTGCGCGAAAGAGCTTATTATTCCATAAAAGAATATTTGGAATATAATGTTCGGATTTTTTAGCAGGACAGTACAGTCGATTCTGAAGGCTTTAATTTTAGTTCTAGGGCTCTCAAAACTTACATTTTTCCAAAGTAATATATAGCTTCTCAAGGGCGTACGCAGGATCACTCAGGGAGGGGGGGCATAAAGCCTTTATAATAATAAAGGCATAAAGACAAATAAATTATTAAACATGATGTATATTCTATATCAAATTTATCATTTAAAAAATAGTTTCCGGGGAAACTAGCGCCTAAAATACTCTTTCAAACATAAAGCTGGAGTTTTGGCCCGGTGCCGATGTCTTACAACTATTCTTATATAAGTATAGTCTTAGCTCAACACCGATATCTTGTGCAATTGATTCCGTATTGATGTAATAAAATTAAACACCTAAGAAATAATAATAAAAATATTATACCTACATAATGCAATTAACAAATACAGGAGCACAATACAGGAGCTTTTGGGAACTCGTACACTGTGCAAGCTGTTAGGTTGTGGAACTCTCTTCCGCATGCTGTGCGTAACTATCTCCTCATTCAAAAAGAAATTAAAAGAGCATTTATTAAATCATTGAGTTATTTTATGTATTATTATAATATTATTTATATTTATATACATGTATTGTAGAAAATTAAGTTAGTCTTTTTTATTTAATGTAAAATGTAATTTAAAAATATTTAAATTTTAATTAAGTATGTACAAATGTGACAACTGTTTTCCTCTTTTTATGTATTCCTTATCTTTTTACGGTTTGCTGGAAGAAATCTCTCATAAAGATAAGCTTGCCGCTTTACACTAATTTTAATTTTTAACTTGTGTAATTGCGTTTTTTGTGTACAATAAAGAATGAGAATGAGAAATATGATAAATAAACTAAATTAACCTTAAATCAAAATAATGCCTAAACATAAAGTTTGTTTTCATTGTAAGGCGAGATTTTAATTTCAATACATAACAGTTGACTTATAATCCAGGGCTGCCCCTACCTGCCCCTCCGCGTACGCCCCTGTAGATTCTGTTGTTATAAAGAACTATACAGCACTAAAATTAAAATTAAAGCCGCTGTGTTTGAATTTTGTCGCGTCGGTTGGTCGGTCGGACGACAAAAGTGGTGTCGTATTGCGTCATACCGTGACACTGACAGCAGGATGGCATATACAGGATGATTGGTAATTAGATGCAATCCTTTGAAGGGGTTGTAGAAGAGAACAATTGCAGTTGATTCGACCATATAATGCCTTATGCAAAAGTGAACCATTTCTGAGATATTTTGAATTTAAGCTTTTTGTCTTAAGTAAACTTTTAAAAAAATTATAAAAAAAACCAGCCAATATTTTAGATTTTTTTTATTTGTTTCGCTTTGATAACATTCCAGCTAATAAACAATTACCCTAACATGCACATTATTGACGTAAACCTTGACACTGTGCTCCAAAACAATTGAAAACTCTTGAAAATGGCAAAAGATTTACACAAAAAAGCTAGGTTAAAACAAAGTCTCTGTGCAATTTTCTGTGCGTATTAGCTTAAAAATATCTGCATTTTACTAGCTTTCGAATGAGGTACAAAAATCTCAAATTGACAGAGGAAATATCGATCATTATTTTTTTATTTGTTTCGTTATATACTCCATATAACTAGCTAAGATATTAATGATCTAATTATAAAAATACATACTTTTACTATATTTACTGGCACCGATTCCGAGAAATCTTCGAAAAACCACAAAAAATGCATGTCCCGCCCCTTTATTTCCGAAACAAATGAACCAAAAAATATGAAAAAAATCATTGGTAATTTGGGATTACGTGAAAACTACAGGAAAAATATAACGGGTGAGAAATTCACGATAATAAAATGACAAAGTTGAATTTTTCATCCACGAGTTTTATTTTGAGTACTATATAAAAATATTTGAGTCTCTCTTTTGTGGTACAATTTTTAGTTATCATAAACAGTTATGGGCAAGATTTTAAATACCTTCTGTTCTGACTGTTCCCAAAACTGTCGGATTACGGAACCCTAGGTATGCGAGTCTGCTTCGCACTTGACCAGTTTTTATATATTTTATATACCAAATCTGTCTCGTAGATATTAAAAATAACGACTTTGTACTCGTATTAAAATATTTGATATTTATCTATTCCGCAAAAAGCAGTGTTATCGTAAAGAATTGTTGATAAATGAAATAAGCCGTTTCCGGCGCACAGATTTATCGCCTTATTCGTGATAATGCCGCTATTTTTTACTGTAATTAGTTTAAAAAATAATGTACCCATAATATAATGTAGGTATAGTCTATTAAGTATAGTCTACATCTTATCTATTGAGGTTACATAATTTCGGTAATGTTATCCAAAAGCGTAGACCCACCCATCCATCTCCGCCAAATTACTCCAAAATTGAACTTAGATAATATATATATTTGTGTAGGTACCTAATGTGCGTTTCATCAAATAGTTCCTCTGCTGCAATGTTGGCTCCTCTGTCTGTCGACGACGTCTATCGTGCGACAAGGCTTTTTTGGTGTGGGTATTGGTCATGGCCTAAATCGGAACTAACACCACTATCCTAATAAAACGTAACCCTTGTGTCACAGCTGCACCCCCCCCCCCCCCCTCTCAAGAAGAGCCCTGTCGCACTGTAAACGAGATGGTTGAATAAAACAAAATTATATTATTGTTAACTGGATTGCAAACCGGCGGAGGAACTATTTGATGAAATTTTATAGATTAGATATTGATTTCTCACATATCCTATAGTGTTTTTAATTTTATTGTTTGGCCCCAACAATAAAATAGCGCATTAGGAGCCCGGTCCACGACGACGACAACTTTGATGAAAAGCAATGTGTTAAATATTTTTCTGGTCTCTCTCGCGATGTCTTTGAAAAAACTAGGGACATGCAACACTTCATATTGGCCGTCTAAAATTATTTGATTGAATTGTTTCTCTTTTGCGAGTTATTTTGGAACTTACGAGCCCGCCCCGAATCGTTATTCATAATATCTAAGTACCAAAATAACACGCAAAGGAGAAACAAATCAAGTTTTCATGGTACTTATATGTAAAGGACTACTTCAATAAACAACAGGAAATTGTTCATTATGGTGTGGAATACATTCTGACTAATGAACTACACAAACATACTAGCCTAGGTCACTACGATGATGATAAAAAAAACGCATCCAAATCCGTTCAGTGGTTCTCGAGTTAACATAAAACGGAACATCAGTGGCGTGCATAGAATTTTTTGCTGGAAATGCAATGAGAAGGTTTGACAATAAATAAAATATGAAAAAATTCAAATGTCACTTTGAAAAATCATTATTTATATGACGCCAGGGTAGGCACTTCTACCCTAGAGTACATGATTTCATACAAAAATATTTTTTTTCAAATTGGTTTTAAATTTTTTTCATGTTATTTTAATCATCAAACTTGATCTTCTCATTGCTTTTCCAGCAAAAAGTTCTATGCACGCCACTGCGGAACATATATACATACGTACTCGTACATATAGACAGACAAGAACTCTAAAAATTATAGTTTTGGCTTCAGTACTAATAACCCATAACATTTGAAATTTTGAAAAAATATTCTATGTGCAGTACGACTTTTTTACTACCTTATTTATTAGTACAATGGCAACATATTTACTTTGACTTTCCAAAACTTATTTATTATGATATGTTAGTAATCTCGTATGTCTAGTAATTTTCAGAATTTACCTACCTGAGACGATTTTTTGCATATTTATAATTTCACTATATATGTATCTAAAAAATAAACAAATTTTGAGCGTTTACAGCATAATTATACAATACATGTTATTTAAAATCTATAGTAATAATAAAGTAGAAAAAATTTTTAAAAAATAGAAAAAAGCGATGTATTCGAATGTCTTCAGGTTATTTCGACACTTACTTTAGAAAATAGCAAAGTTTTGCACACACACTTGGTTTTCCGTGACCATTAAACACCATGATTATTAAAAACCATTCAAAGATTCCCATCAAACAAAATGTAATTTTTTTATACTCCTCCTTTTACGCGCATAAACTTCTGCGGAACATTATATTTCTTGACAAAATATGTAGCAGGTATGTAGTAATAAAAAAACGCTGATTAGAAATGATGTAAATTGGGTGATTATTTTTGTTATTATTTTGGCTCTCAGATTCTATAAATGATATAAATGTTAATCAGTATAAAACATCTGATAGTCTTATCGTTCTGGTTTCGGCTACTGGATGCCCTAAGTAACAGTTATTGTAAAATTCTAGAAGTACCTATTTTTTTTTATAATTTTTAAATTTACTAAATGTAAACTTAAATGGTTAATTTTGATTTTTGACATATTACAAGTATCACAACTGAATTAATAAATGTAACAAAACAATTTTCATTTATTGTTTATTATTATACGTATTCAAACTCTTTTTTATTTTGATTAACATTTATGACAACGACTATAGTAAAAAAAATCGGTCAAGTGCGAGTCAGACTCGCATACGTAGGGTTCCGTAATTCGACAGTTTTGGGAACAGTCAAGAAAAAAGTATTTAAAATCTTTCCCATAACTGTTTGTAAAAAAAGAATTGATTGTACCACAAAAGAGATAAATATTTTTATACCGTACTCTAAATAAAACTCGAGGATGAAAAATGTTATTTTGTCATTTTACTATCGTGAATTTCTCAACCGCTATATTTTTCCTGTAATCTTTACATAATCCCAAATCACCATGATTTTTTTAGATCCACCAGTTTCGGAAATAAGGGGGGGGCATGCATTTTTTTGTGGTTTTTCAAAGAATTCTCGAAATCGGTGGCAGTAAATATAGCAAAAGTATAAATATTTTCATAATCAGCTTTCTTAATATCTACAATTTGATACCCATATTGTATTTTTAAAAATATATTTTTTTATTTCATTTACATTTACGAGTACATTTACGAGTATACCGGGTGTAAATAGGCTGCTACCACTAAATGAAACCACGTATTCTACCGACCCTACTGAACCACTTTACCCAAGAATCATACCCGCTGACACCCTTAGTTTAGGAAATAATTGAGTTCTAAACAAAAATGCGTGAACCCTAACGCAACGACATACTGGCGAGTTTAGAGAGAGTGTCGTCCGTGAAACTTCAGCTAAGGATAAATTATATTTTATTTTGTATGTATTTTTAAATTTAAATTTGATTTCAAGTTACAGGAATGGAAAACGTTTTCTGTACATCGACTGATAACTTTTAATTATAGTTAAGTTTTTCTTTCCTTTGTCGTTTTTAGTCAAATAAATAATTGTTCCCGCCGGACAAGTGCGCTTAGTGTGGGAACCTTTGGTAAATGTACTTTTTGTTTATTGGATATTATCTTATTGTGTAAATTCTATTTGTGTTATTATTTGTACTTCCGTTAATAAACGATTTCTATTATTATTAATTATTCTGGCAGTTATTAATATTGCTCTTTAAACTCAGCTTGACCACGCGAAAATGACACCAAATCTAGTATATCTAGCTCGGAGTGAGGCGCGGCGTATGCAGTTCCCCCCCTCCCCTCCTCCAGGTCACCTATATAATACCTCCTCATGTCTACCGTGCTACATCAGCTGGAAACACTCCTAGCTACACCTGTCCCAAGCGGTTTCTTGCGTTGAAAGCTTACAAGGTTCCAAAATATCGCATTAACAAGGCCGCTAAGTAGACTTACTATGGACAACCCCAACCCCTTTAAGAACAACCCCAAGGCAAATGGAAGGAGCCAACATTGTATTTTACATTTACACAGAAAGGGTTATTGAACCTTGTTACTGATCACTTACAAAGCCTTCAGTATGAACTTGGCTATATCAACCAAAGTAACCGTATACATATGTTAAAATGCGGCTACACCTTGTTTTAACCGGTCAATGTAATACAAAACTTCGGGGGTCGCCTCGCTCCGCCCCGCTTCGCTCGGCGCCCAATGTTTATTAACATGTCAACCTAACACGCTCCTTCTCGCTTCACTCGTCGTCGCACCTACTTTTTGACTTTTTTCGGACTTTAGCCGACTTCGCGCTTTAACCATAACATATACATACGATACCTTTAAAAATGGTAAATAAATTATATTTTTGTTCATATTGACAAGAAGTACATATTTGATGTGACTTAAATAAATGCTTGCAAGTGTTACTGTAAACATATCTTCACATTCTTGATAATGGAGCTACATCATTGCGACTACGAGTTGTCACGTCCGCCCTGGCCGATAGTAAGCTACCACAGCTGGGTGAGCGATAAGAAAATATACGGAAATATCACGGCACTTCGAATGAATGCGCTTCCCCTACCCGGCATCGCACTTCAACCCCGGTTTCGGTACTGGGCGGTTTCCTCAGACGTCGTTCGTTACGTAATGGGATTCCTGAATAAAAAAATATTTTTTACTGTACCTGTGTTTTAATCGATAATTAATAAATTTAATTTTTATTTTTTTATTTTTATCATGAATATTCATTTGTTTTCCCGTAAATTGAAGTCAAAGTTGGACTCAGTCAATAATGAGTTATATAAAGAATAGTAAGTAAGAGAATATAAACCAGCCTTTTAATTGAATAACAGAATTTCTTAATTGAAAATTAATGACAATTGGTCTCAATAAAAGTATCAAATTATGGTGTATCTGCTAACTTAAATGTACAATAATTCGGTCCAAAATACAAGGTTACGTCAGTTTAAGGTACTCATCACTTTACAACAATATATTTTATGTTGTTTATATACGACAGGGTAATGATATTTACGAGTATATAAAAACTTAAAAAGGGTCTCCTAACTTCTTCTTTAGTATCTTAACATTGTACATTATATATAGCTTAAGAGTTATCACGAATCATCTCGCCCAATGATTCGATGATTCGAAAAGGCTACAACACCGTAGTGGACCACATTCACACGCTAAGGCAGGTTATACAGAAAACTCGAGAGTATAATCAGCCCTTATGTCTAGCGTTTGTGGACTACGAGAACGCCCTCGACTCCATCGAAACTTGATCTGTTCTGCAGTCCTTGCAGCGTTGCCAAGTTAACTGGCGTTACGTGGAGTTGTTGAAATGTCTGTATGACTCCGCTACGATGTCCGTCCAAGTACAGGCTGTACAAACAAGACCGATACATCTTCAGGGAGATGTTATCTCCCCAAAACTGTTTACCGCCGCGCTGGAGGACGTCTTTAAAGCACTAGACTAGAATGGATGAGGCATAAACGTAAACGGAGAGTACATTTCACATCTTCGCTTTGCCGATGACATCGTGATAATAGCGGAATCGCTGCTGGAACTGGAGGAAATGATGCGCGGCCTTAGCGATTA
Source organism: Ypsolopha scabrella (assembly GCA_910592155.1). NCBI lineage: Eukaryota > Metazoa > Arthropoda > Insecta > Lepidoptera > Ypsolophidae > Ypsolopha > Ypsolopha scabrella. Next base: position 16,238,514 of record OU342970.1, on the reverse strand, counting down.
TTCGAGACAAGTGAGCCTGCGGATGAATTTGGATAAGACTAAGGTCATGTCCAACTGTCACGTCATCCAAGGGCCACTAACCGTCGACAATGTCAGCATCGAAATTGTTCAAAAATATGTTTATCTGGGTCAAGTGATACAGCTGGATAAAAACAACTTTGACGCCGAGGCTGACAGAAGAATATGCTTGGGTTGGGCAGCATTCGGAAAGTTGCGTCACATATTTACGTCGTCAATGCTGCAGTGCTTACAGGCTAAGATATACAACCAGTACGTCCTTCCTGTGATGACGTATGGCTCTGAGACGTAATCTCTTACTTAAATAGAATCCGAAATGAGGAGATCCGTCGGAGATCGAAAGTAACCGACATGGCCTGCAGAATCAGTAAGTTGAAGTGGCAGTGGGCAGGCCATATTTGTCGCCGACATGATGGCCGCTGGGGCCGAAAGGCTTTAGAATGCTGACCACGTACAACAAAGCGTAGCGTAGGCCGACCTCGTGCCCGCTGGACCGACGACCTGAAGGACGTTGCGGGGGGCGGCTGGATGAGGAGGACGGAGGACCGACATGAGTGGCGAAATTTGGGAAAGGTCTATGTCCAGCAGTGGACGAACACGGGCTGATGGATGGATGGATGGATATAGCTTAAATAGAAAATTCAATGTAAATAGTACAGCCAAAGTAGGACACGTCACGGTGATGGAAAGTGGTGTCACGTATAGGAACTACCTATAAGGCACGACTTCCATTGTATGAAAAATAGAGCAACAAAACCGCTTTTTAATTAACTTTTCGGTCTATTGGCTATGACATTCTGACTAAGACATAACTCTGCTCAACAAAAACACTTATCAAAACTTATATAAAGATTCTTAGTGCTATAAAAAAATAACGCCCACTATAAATTATTATTCTAAGCCAATAAGATTGATAAAACATACTTTATAATATTTTATGAACTTACTTGACTAATTAAAAATAATCGTAATGTGTATATGCGATTCTGAGCAAGACTTCTCTGCCAAACAACAAAAACACTTATTAAAACTTTAGTTCTGTAATAAAAGTATTAGATAACATTTTGAGGTAGGTAACAATTCTTAGATGATAGCTCAAATCGTTAAGGTACTTAACTCTACTAATTATACAATCTTAACGGCTATGAGATTCTGAGAAAGATATCTTTATTAACGTCAATCTCATCAGCAGGACCACTAAAAGGTTTTCTAACATTGTTACTGGTAAATAATTGTCCTATAATTGTTGGATTTAGTGGTTCTTTTTTGAAAAATGTACTTATGCAGTTTTCCCGGAAAATCGTTTTCGAAGTGGTCTTTATACGCTTTAGCAGGACCACCTCTACTTATCATACCTTTAGGCTGCATTCATCTATCCATCCATCCATCAGCCTGCTTCGTCCACTGCTGGACATGGGCTTTTCCAGGATTTCGCCACTCTTGGCAGTCCTCCTGGAAGAAATGCCATACTCACACACGCTAGGCAGGCGGGTTGGTGAGCGCGGTGCTGAAACCCTTGCACCAGTGACGCCGCAGCCCATCACCAGTCTGTTTTATATAAGGCCCGGCAATTGGGGATGGTTATACCGCCATCCATCGGTCCCAGGCGATGGTGGGCCGCCTGGTTTTGCCTGAGAGCCATTCTCTTACTCTCCCCCGAATAACTTCGGGAGGATTTGCGAGTAAGATGGTGGTACCTCCACAGTCGAGCCCGCTCTACCACCTTAATTCATGTATGCATTCATGTAGTATTAAATAAAGACAAGACGGACTGCATGGACTAATCCACGGTTGAAAGGTATAAATTTGCGGTTTTATTTAGTCCACATGACAGCTCTACTTTGCTTTATTTACCTTTTCATTGGAGTCACAAGCCTTATGCAGATGAATTACAGGATAGAAAAATCAAATAAAAACAAATTCTCTGAGAAAAATAAATTTCAAGCGCCTGTCGCGGGCGAACGACTTATCCAGTTTGCCTCAGAGAATTTTTTTCTAATTAAATTTTCCATGTTGTAATGCACTATAATAATATTATGAGAACACTAATGCACTCTAATAATACAGAGTTTCGCTGTTAATCATAGTATACAACGTGAAATATATATAAGTCATTTTGTTGACGAAAACTGGTGATAGTACTCGTCCATATGAACAACTTTTACTATGGAGCCAACCCCGAAATCGTGAAAAAAATTGCAGCTGTTCCATAGAAAAGTTAAATACGTACTCGACCCAAATGTATGAAATGGTTTTGAAAGGGTTGGCTCCATAGTAAAAGTTGTTCATATAGACGAGTGAGTACTATCACCAGTTTTTGTTAGCAAAATGACTTAAATTTCACGTTGTATATGAGAAAATACCTTATTATGAGAAAATCTACTTCGAAGTTAAATACCCAAAAATAATGTTATTCTTGGAAAATGTAGTTATGATACATAAGGTTCGTGTAAGGTAGCTGTGATATAAAAAAAACCGGCCAAGTGCGAGTCAGACTCGCATACCTAGGGTTCCCTAATTCGACAGTTTTGGGAACAGGCAGGAAGAAGGTATTCAAAGTCTTGCAAAAGACAAAAAAAAATTGATTGTACCACATTTTAAATTAACATAAGAATATAGATTGTCTATGAAAGTGTCTTTACTTCACGAGCTGTTGACTCATCAATAAGATAGGCAGTTAAAGCAAATCTTATGAAATACCTAATTAGAAATTTCATTAGTAGCGGAAAGTCTTCTAGTTTTGAATGGAATCAATCAATATTAAAATCGCCAAAGCAAGCAAATATGATAGCTGAGGACGAGTTTCATAAGTGAGCGTAGCAGTATTATCATGATATTGTACTCTGTGGAGTGTTGTTTTTCTTTCCATTCCACGCACTCTGTACTGCTTCGCCTTCCTTAGTAATTTAACTCCAGCGATCAAATGATATCGCGATGTAGAGTACTTCCAGCGCTATGTTAATTGTACTCTTGCATTTTGAGATGGATGATATCTAATATGTTATTTAATATATTTGTTAGTTTTTATTTTTATTAATGAACACACAGAAATAATATAAAGTAAAATGTGCTATATTTCGACCCCTCAGTGGGGTCGTCATAGGCAAAATGCAAAGGGACGAAATATAGCATATTTTACTTTATATTATTTCTGTGTGTTTATTAATAAAAATAAAAACTAACAAATATATTAGATAACATATTAGATATCATCCATGTCGACCCCTCAGTGGGGTCGTCATTAGGCGAAATGCAAAGGGACGAAATATAGCACATTTTACTTTATATTATTTCTGTGTGTTTATTAATAAAAATAAAAACTAACAAATAAACGCCATTAACTGGTTTTTTGAAGAAATTCTATTTATTAAGCTATTATTATCTAATATATGTATATTTATTTTGGTCCTCAAGTTTCGGAAATAAGGGGGGGACATGCACTTTTTTGTGGTTTTTCAAAGATATCTCGAAATTGGTGCCAGTAAATATAGTAAAAGTATATATTTTTCAATCAACTCTTTAATATCTACTATTTGATACCCATACAGTATTTTAAGAATTTATTTTTTATTTTTCTCACTTTTGTATCGGAAATATTTTGAACAATTTCAAAATTTTTTTTTGCGGTATTCTGTAAGCAAGTGAGTGCTATTTTTGTGGAAAATTTCAAGTCTTTATCTTTAGCGGTGCTAAAGTTATGAGGCTGTGACATACGGACGGACGGACGGACGGACGGATGGAATGACTGACAACGGAGTTTCGCCATAAAGGTTTCTTTTGTACCTTTTAGGTACTACGTATCCCTAAAAATGTATCGTTTATTTTTTAATGCTTATCTATTAATTCACTCTTTCGAAATAAGTTCACAATGTTGCTGTATCGTTTTATGTATCTACATCCCTACTACGAGAACGTAAAGCTATTGTAACTGACATGCTGCAAGACGGCTGCATCTCCAGCGTTGGTATCAGGATCTAGGTTTTTTTTTTAAATGTTTTACTTTATCTGTATTATTAACTAGTCTTTGCCCGCGGCTCCAACCGCGTTTATTCAATATTTGCCCCGTTTTCGGCTTGGGTGTTATTTTATGAACATACCTTATAGTCTATGTGTTGACCAGAGTAACTACAATGATAATAAAGAAAACTGCATCCAAAACCGTTGAGTGGTTCTGGAGTTATAAAAGCGTGTATTCAATCTTTGCCCCGTTTTCAGCTTGAGCGTTATTTTATGAACACCCCTTATAGCCTATGTGTTGACCAGGGTCACTACGATGATAATAAAAAAAACCTGATCCAAATCCGTTGAGAGGTTCTCGAGTTTAACGTGCGATAAGTGTATTTATGTACCTACATTTCAAAAATAAAGTATTCATTTTATTCCATATTCATTCATTTCATTTTATTTCAATTAAAATGGAACATACATACATACAGACAGACAAAAATTCTAAAAATTGTGGCTTTGGCCTCAGTAGGATATTAATTATGGAAACGCGGTAAGTGTCAGGACCAAACTTCAACGAGCCTTTATGCTAAATATAAAAAAATGTGCCTTGACTTGGCGTTTTTCATAATAACTGTGCTTCCTTTACTCCTATCTCTCACTCGAAAGTCCAAATGTTTTTATTGTTTGCATACTCCTCTAATTTATTTATGCGTTATATATGAACAGATAAAATTTTACTGCACTCGTAAAACGGACACCTGACACACCTGTGTATCAGTCACGTAACTAATTTGATAATTAGCTGCTCTCTTTGTTAAACACAATTGAAGTTTTTAATATAATTCCGAGAATAACGGATTTACAACATTACATTCACTTCTTATCCGACTTCAAAAAAGGAGGAGTTTCTCAATTCAACTGTTTTTTTTTTGTTATGTTTCTCCATAACTTTATCAAATCTTAACCGAATAGAATTTTTTTTTGTTTTGGGAGGGTTTGCTTCGTCGGTCGGCGCATTCCCCATAGTAAATAACACAAAAACCAATAGTAGAGCGCCGACTTCTAGAGAACATGTGTTTCAGGAAGAAAGAAGTCGGCAAGTGTTATTTTGGTACCATCGGCCGTAAATAATTATTTTAAACTTTTTAGTGAATGGCTGCTATAATATTTGAAGTCAATTGTAATTTTTTTGTTAAAAGTTTATTTATATATACGTACAATACAAATGGGCAAAAAATCAAAAGTTTAATTTATATCAATAAGTGAACTAGCATTTCGCCTGCGACTCCATCAAGGGGGCAATTCCGGCGAAACAGTCGAAGCGAGATTTCTAAAACTCGATAATAAAATGTATGGAGTTCGACAGATAAAACTGATTTTTACGGTCGAGAAAGCTATTTCGACAGACTGCGAATTGGCCTACAGATCTGAAGCTGAAGTCTGAAAAATGCTATGGAAGGTGACTTTGGTTGATACAGCTAAATCCATACTGGAGGCTTTGTAAGTGATCAGTAGCAAGGTTCAAAAATGAAATTTAGTCCTATACTAATTGACTCGGGGTTGTTATCTTAAACAGGTATAGGGGCACAAATATTATTCGTATTTTGTAAATAAAGGTCATTGAACCTTGGTCCTGGACACTTACCAAGTTTGGCTATATCAATCAAAGTTACCTTATAGTATAGTATAAGAAGATTCCCGACCGGGAAAAGGAAAGAACCTGTAGTTCAAACAGTGTGACAGATGGACAGAAGACGGATAGCCCGGCGGAAATATTAATACAATCAATAAAAAAAATCGAGATGAGTTTTATTAAAACGGATTCTATATTTATTTATTATATACTTTTTAACTGATCTTGGTCGTGGACTAGATAATATATTTGTAACTGACGTGAATAACTTAAAGGGGGAACAAGACGAATCGCTTTTGCCAACGTATATATCTTCAAAGACGCATGCAAAAAAGCATGCTTTATTTTATAACAATTTCAACAATGTAAATAATTTTAATACACTTTTTGCAAAATTTAAAATGTAATTTTCCTATTTTAATAAAATTTATTCCATCCAAGTTTTTTTACATTGTTGGAATTATTATGAAATGATAAAGCATTTATCATTAAATAATTAAAATATATCATGTATAAAATAATAAAAATTTATCATCTAAAACGTGATTCAAAATCGTAACAGTAGTTCTCGGATGAGATTTCGTGATGATTACAAAACACAGACACTTTCCACAAAAAAAACGCAACGGATGACGTAACATGACATGACAGATGTGCGGATGTTTAGATTGCCGTGAGAATAGGTAGATCCTTATTTATACATAAACTTGTAGTTCGATTGTACTTATAAATATTAACTGACCATCACAATTAGGCCAATTGCAAATGCTTTATATATTACATGAATTTAGGGGCGATTATTGGTTGGGCCTAGTTGTGATGGTCAGGCAATAAACTGTTTCGAATAACATATTTGTAGCAATTATAGAGTTTCAAGCGTGTTTTCAAAGATAAATAAATCAAACGCTTGATTTGCTATGGAAATTCCGTACCGAATTGCGTCATAAGCGGGAAAACAATAATATTTCTTAGAGGACATTATTCGGCTTATTTTCTCGTTGTAACAATGGTTGGGCAACCAAACTTTTGCCGTCGGAGTCTATTGCTTAATTTTTTTACCTATCTAATTAAAACTTCATTATTTTTAACATATTCGAGCTAAAAAATACCTAGGAAATTTGATTTAAAGGAAGGTCAAGATTGAGAGGCCTGAGTAACAAACTAACTTTCGCGTTTGTTATGCTGTTTGCTAACCTTCTAGCTTCACTGCTGGTTGCTGTCCTACGAATTGGCAAACTAAATGACATCAATATCCATCAGTGTCAGACTTGACTTTTACCCTTTTTGATTACACGCGGACAGAAAATATTCTTACTCCAGAACTTACTGAACTGTACCAACATTTTATATGGTTGGTACCTATTCATTTTTATTTACGTGGTGGTGTTAAGTCCAGTGTGCGATATTTCACATGCACGTGCCTACAAGTATTATTTGTAGGTACCTAACAGTAAACAAGCGAGGTTTGCTCTGTGTGACGTGGGATATCGACAAACATTCGCCAGAAATAACGGCAACACCTGGCCATAAACAACACCGTTGAGAGACTTGCTTATTTATCGGTATTTGATCGCGTCACGTAACAAGGACTCGCCACAGGTTCATCAGAGAAAACTGTGTCATGGACGAGGCCTAAAGCGTACGGTGAATGTTTGCGTTGCGCCTTAACTAAAAAGGTTTAGATTAGATAGACTAGCGCAAATAAACATGGAACAATGAATACAAATCCAAAAAATATTTAAATTTTATAACATTTATCATTTCGTCGAGGTATCAACACACTAAAAACGTTGTCAGTTAAGAGATCAAAAAGAAATATTCCTATCCCATACAACTCCTATTTCAAGATATACCTTAAAACTCAATTAACTCAAAAACCTCAAATGAAACAGTATCTTTAAGCAAACTAATAGTAACAGGCAAGACATTTACAGGCTTTATTAAAAACATTTTGAATAAATGTAGGTATTAAACTTAGTAATAGGGTCTCGTTAGTTACCCTTTGGGTGCGGAACCCTAAAAATGAGTCGATTAAAATAAAAATTGTCATGAAAATGTTCTAGTTTTACAAGGGGTACGGTTTCCATATTCCCAGGATATGTTCAAGATTTAAACGCTTCGTCAAATAGGACTGCACCACAATCGCGGCAGGCAATCAATGATTCTCTAACAACCACAAACTACTATGATACCTTGTGATTGCGTGAATCAGCACAGCACAAGTACACAGCAAGCAGGTAAAACAAACTTACCATACAAGAAATGACACGTGAGGACGACTTTCACTAGCCCGAAAGCTTCGTCACTGTAACGAATCACTGATGTTTATTTGGCACTATGTTTTCCATCACAAATCCAAGGGAACGGTCGCTATACAGACTGAGGTCGTGAAGTGAAGCAACGTGCCTGTAGCACGCGCAGAGCGCTCTGAAGCGCGCCACTCACTGCGGTGCGGGGCTGAGCTGAGAAACATTCAAGATCGGTCACCCACCGCACCGCACAGCCTACCTTACTGCATCATAATGACCTGATACTCTTTTCCTAGTAGATGCCAAGTGAATAGTGCATTCTAAAGGTTCTTAATGGGCCGGGTGGTCAAGTCACAAATTTCCACTCAACCACTATTGAACTTTACTCGCAATCAGAACGTTTCGTAATAGTACTACCCTCTAACGCTACCTTACAATAAAATTGAAAACATCCTCTGTCTGTCTAGGCACGGCCGACATTCAAACTTTATGCAGCATTTTAAATGTATGGGAATTTTATTTTGCGCTTTCTGCGAGTTCCAACACCTTGACCTCGGTTGACAAAATGTCAATCAATCAATCAATCAATCAATATAATTTATTTGTCCAACATAGGTATGTTAAAAGATGGAGTTATGAATGTGCTAAGTTGCACCGCGCCGTATTTTAAAATCAATGCCTATTGTCGAAAACGTACTCCGCTTATCTAAGGATACGTTCGCACTTGAAATGACGTCACAATTCGTAAATAGTTCAATTTTGGTAGTTAATTTTTTATGTTTTTGGTGAATAGCAACCATAGTTGGCAACCGATTCAAAGATACGTAATAGGCCGCAGGTGATTTTGAACGTACTAAAAGTCGGCCGTCCCTACAAAATGGATGGGTTCAATTATATTGCGAGATAGGGTTGCTTGCAATGGCATAGGTATTTCACAGAAAGATTCATTGAACCGTGGTTCTAACCACTTACCGAGTCTCCAGTACGAATTTGGCTATAAAAAAGAAGTCATCTTATATGTTTGAGTTGTTAAATTATTTAGGACGAATCCAGTAAGTTGAAGTGGCAGTGGGCTGGCCATATTTGTCGCCGACATAATGGCCGTTGAGGCTGAAAGGCACTAGAATGGAGACCACGCAGAGCAAACTGTAGCGTAGGCTGACCTCGTCTCGTGCCCGCTGGACCGACGACCTGATGGAGGTTGCGGGTGGCGGCTGGATGAGGAGGACGGAGGACCGTCAAGAGTGGCGAAATTTGGGACAGGCCTATGTCCAACCGTGGACGAACACAAGCTGATGGATGGATGGATTCCAGTAATAAGCACTCACACACTATAAACCGTACTACTACAAAATCGTCGTGTATTCGTCTCAAAAGGCGTATATCCGCCAGTGTCTGATATAGATATGATAAAATCATGCATCTTTACTTGATATTATCAATTTGGGGTTAGATATTCATTTAATTAAAATAACAATAAAGTTTCATTTAGGTGGTAGAGCTGATGCCGAGCTCGACTGTGGAGGTACCACCATCTTACTCGCAAATCCTCCCGAAGTTATTTGGGGGAGAGTAAGAGAACAGCTCTCAGGCAAAACCAGGCGGCCCACCATTGCCTGGGACCGATGGATGGCGGTATATCCATCCACAATTGCCGGGCCTTATAAAAAACGGACTGGTGACGGGCAGCGGCGTCACTGGTGCAAGGGTTTCGGCACCGCGCTCACCAACCCGCCTGCCCAGCGTGTGTGAGTATGGGCATTTCTTCCAGGGGGACCGCCAAGAGTGGCGTAATCCTGGAAAGGCCTATGTCCAGCAGTGGACGAAACAGGCTGATGGATGGATGGAACAATAAAGTTGGGACTCGTGCCCTAAGGGATCCGTATACTGTTAATCTCAAATTAATCAACAAAAAATTACTTATTGTTTTTACGAACTATGTAGTAAAAAAAATTAAAACAATACTGCTAAGTAATGTAGAATCTGAAGACAATGATTTATGGATTTATTCATTCACTTGTATCGGATTTGATGATCAGTCTGTTGTTAAATTGCATGAAAATACGCTTTGAACGACCTATATTTTATTTATTATTAGATTACATACGTTAAAATAAAAACCTGATTTTTTTACAGGGCTATGAGGATATACATTCTCATTTCAAAATCCCGATATTATATTTTACGGCGGCTGCTGCCAGTGGCCGTGTGACAACGTCGGTGAACGCCGCGCCGCGTCGTCGTCGTCCTAAGAACGACACTCGCCTTGATAATGCCGAAATTGTCTCGGTGAAACAGTTGGCATATAGTCAACAATATTTATACGTGAGTGTTAAAACCGCGCAATCCGCGCTAATCAGCAGTCTATTTACTTCCGGGGTACATCGTGAAATTTAAGTGGTTTTGAAAACGAAAACGAAAACTGGACGAGAACTATCTTTGTATTGACAAACGAATTTTACTATTAAAACACACGTGTAATCGTAAAAAAAAAGCTGTTTCAGATATTCTGATCGAATAGGTATTTAACTTTTCTATGGAGCAGATGATTTTTTTCGCGAAAGTTGTTGGTATATATAGATGAGTGTAACACGAGCACCTCTAACCTGAAGGACCATATCGAGCAGGATAGTGCTTGATACAGTGCTCTGTCTCACTCTGTTGATCTACCTAAAAAGAGACAGACAGTGGTATATCGAGCTGTCAGAGCTCGACATGGTCTACCATGCTAGGTTTTTTACAGTATTCGTTTCCAAAACCACTTAGTTTTCACCGTGCATATTTTTTGACTCATCCTTATTTTCTTATCTGCGACATCCGTAGCAATATTCATTTTTACAGACAGACGTTACTTGGCGATTTTATTGCTATATTTTCTTATCGTGACGTCATGACTGTCAAAAGCAACACTTATTCTACACACTTCTCATCATCATCACTTCGAGTTCGAATCAAAGCCCGACAAAGACATCAACGTGGACGCTGAACTTTTCAAGATAAAGATTCTCTCTCTAGTATTTTAAATAATATTATCCTCATTTTTAGGAATTTAATTTAGTACAAAGGAGATACAAAGCTAAACTTCATTCCAGCTTTAACGCTTTCGTTTGTTAATTGTGTATCCTGCTCTGATCAGCTGCCACGTACGCAAAACTTAAGTTATTTTGAATTTGCGGCTGTAATTAAAAAAACCTCTCAAATTTATAGCTTTAAAAATATATAAGGTGACTTTAATTTATGCAGCCAAACTCATACTAGAGGCTGGGTAAGTGATCAGTAACACGGATCGATGACCCTTTTTGTGAAATTCGTAAATTATTCTTTTCGTGTTTCTTACAAACGCATTCAAAGCCCCGAGTCAATTACTATGGGACGTCAAGATTTTATCTTGCGAAATTGGCAAAAAGTGTTATCGATCCGTGTTACTGATCACTGACCAAGCCTCCAGTATGAGTTTGGCTGTACAAATTAACCATGTTTGATAAATTCCACCAAGTGCCGACAATCTCAACTATCAACTTCCTGTACAAATTAAAGTCACCTTATATGTCTCAACGTTATTTTGAGATTTTTTTAGAGCTTACTTGGTTATTTTTCTATCGAGTGAAGTTAATTAAATTACGTTTTGAGATCTTTAAATGTTTTAAGTGTGACCTCTATTGTAATTTTTTTTATTTGTTTTTTAATTTAAAACGGATACACCACGTATCCGAAACAATGAACTATAATACGCTTGCTGTGTAGACGGCTAAACATAAAGGAACTGAGTTAGCCTTGTTAGTCGTATGCACCCGGATAGATGGGCGAAAATCAATCCTTGTGAATCCGTACATCCCTAACAGAGTAAGAAAAAGCAGAAGCTGATAAAATTTCTTCTAAGGATTAGAGTTACTACTTTTTAATAGTTCAAAATATTCATGTTTCGATTTTCTTTATTTTTGTTTATTGTAATAGATAACCTATTGATAATTGTAACCTTTATCAATTAGGGAGACTATCGCACTAATATTACAAATGCGAAGTTTGTGTGTGTTTGTATGTTTGTTACTCTTTCACGCTGAAACAGAAAAAAAAACAAAAAAAAAATTCTGCGCTCCCCTCTGCCCATATAATTTTAGAAAAACACTGTTTAATAATAAAAAAAGTATTTTATTGCTTATTAAAGTTACACAAAAATCATAGAAAACTAATTTGGTAATACGTATTGGAGTGTGATGGATGAGCTTGCATCGATTTTACACTATACCTACCTACGAACGTTGTTTCTTGTTTATCTGTCTCTAAATAAGGTCCTTAACTACACAGGTGGCCCACGCCTCCCACTTTGAGAACCCCTGCTTTAGAGACAAATAAACAGTAATAATAGACCTTTATTCCCAAAAAATATATTACAGTAAATTTATTAATTATAAACACTATATGCATGCAATAATAATCAAATCAATAAATAAAGTAACAAAGTAATAACATGAATTTTTAGTTAAAACTAATAAAATAAATGAAATACAGTTTGGATTAAATTGCATGTCATCTTGATTTGGGCACCCAGTGTAGGGTAAAGGCCTCCTCCATAAATTGCCAGTTTTTCCTTTCTTTAGCAAGTCTGGTCCAGGTGTGTCCAGCTACTTCCACTATGTCATCACTCCAGCGTTGTTTAGGTCTTCCAACGGATCTGCGGCCATCTTTCGGGTACCAATGTAGGATATGTTCGCTCCAGTGACAGTGACAATAGGAATTAAACAAAATATGTATTTGACTTTGCATGGGGCGTTCTGGAAACCAATGCGTAATTATCTAATAATTACGTTGAACCAGATAAGTGCAACGCAACGCCCCTTCGGGTTGTGAGTATTGTATTGACACATATTTGTTGTCTGTATCCGAACGTTGAGCCAGATCAGTACTTCCTTATCAACTATTTATTGTAATTCAATGTGGTCTATTGCGACTTTTTATTAAAATGATAATGGATTCTTGGAATGTTTTTATGAAGCTTTGTAGGGCTTGTATTGGGTCTTTAAACGGTTTTTGTTTTAATATGCTGAGTCAACTACTTATCTGATCAATGTAAAACTTGGACACGTGTTTTTTCAGACCTTTGTCTTTCCGTTGTCAAGTCGGTTACCTAATTGGACACATTTTGCTCGATAGATTTTATTTTTGAAAATGATGCCTTTTTAAGTTATCACTTCGTTTTATGTCTAAACGGCTTGAGTTTTATGTCTGAAATTACTGCTATAACAAGAAAACACGGTTTATTTTCCGATGTTAGGTGGAAAAACTCCTACATCAAATACTTTTTCGTAAAATCCAGAAAAACCTCAAAAATTCACTGATTTTGCGTGCCGCCAGCGCGCGAAGCGAGTATTCTAATGGAGACTTTCTGACAACATACTGAAGTTCAAAATCGCTCAGTAAGATTATCGTGCACCAGGGGTAAGGCCATAACTAAAATATTATTCGATAACAGTAAGCTATTAAAAAAATTATAGTATGCTAAAGGCAGGGCCGCGCCGCCCCTGTGTGCGAAGTGTGCGGCGCACACAGGCGCCAAGACAATAGGGGCGCCGCGCCGCCACTGCCACCTAAATTATTTTTGTTACCTATATGATTGTTTTTTGTAGTGGAGTATCGACAAGTAAATAGGTACAATAGGCGCAACATAGGCCTTGTAAACAACAAAACATCTATAACGCTTATTGAACAAGTCTCTCAATATTTAATGTTTATTATTATTCACGTTTATGGTTTCATTTTACGTTTAGGGTTTTAGTTTACATTCCTTACGAGCTCAACGTTAAAACGGCGGCAGTTCTTTGAACCAGAGAAAAAGTACCAGTTATTTTAAACCGTAGAGGCGCCGAGTTTGTATGAGTATGAGTGAGTTTCTGAACGCAACCCGATGCGATGCGTGCGACGCAAGCGGGGGTGGGGTCACGGGTATTCCCCGATTTTAACGAACGAGATAGCTAAGGCAAAACAAAACAAATGAACAATCATTTGATTGAAAGTGTGTGTGTGTAAGGTGCGCATTGAATTTTTATAATCATTGTTTGGGTGTTACCTACTGATTGTTTTAACGTGTTTTCACGATGAGTGATAGTAATCATGATAAAAAAAAGAAATTATCTGGTTACCAGAATCTAATAAGGAAAAGAAAACAAGAAGAAGAACGTAATAAAAATGCAACTAAAATAAGTAGATATTTTACGGCTCAACCATCCACTTCGACACAATCATTAGAGACAGAAACCAGTCATGATATCAACAATATCCATAGAGGAGGCCATACTAGACCATATAGACATACATGAAACCATTAAGGATTTCGCAAACAAAAAAGCGAGAAAAGTGGAAATATTATAATTTAAGTAATGTTTGTATTCTTGCAAATGTTAAGACTCTTGTTGTTTTTTTAAAACATAACATAGGTGGGTAATAGTCATATTAGTGTTATTATTCTTAGAAGAAAGTCAGCTTCTTTGTTATTCATATTTAAGTATTCAATTCTTTGTATCAATAAAGCATGTTAAAATTTTGTTCGAGTTTTATTTTTCGCTGTAATTGGCAAGCAAAAGCGAACGGGATTTACCTATTTAGTATCCTAATTCCTAAATGTTCCACAGTTTTGTACACTTAGATATTAATGATAATTTTATCTAAGTACTGTAAAACTGGAGAACATTTATTTCAGTCAAAATTAACAATTAAAAATATTCATTCAAAAATTAAATTCGTTTTTTATGATGATTCGTTAAAAAAGAGGCGCTTCATAGGTTTCGCACACAGGCGCTGCCAAAGGCATGAAGAATCGCAATGACTATAATCACAGGGCTACCACCGTTTGAAAAGAGCATGTCCAAAAATTTTGGAAAAGTCACCTTTTTTTAATGAAATAAAACAAATAATAAAAAAAAATTGCTACAATATTGATTGATTTTTTTTAGTAATATTTCTGTCAGTTATTTTTTTCAGTTACTTCTTTCCTAATTCCTCCTATTCTTCAGCTCCGGTTTCCTCAAGAATTATCAAATTTCGTGCCAAGAATTAACTTCAAATTCACCATTTTGAATGATAAGCAGTTTTACTCGTCTGTCTGTCCATAAAATCAGTACTCAAGGTATTTAAAAAATCATGACAATTATCTTCTTCAGTTCTGTGAAATTTGTGGGTTACTTAGAGAGTGCCGAATTGTTTGTAAGGCCATTTTAGAGCCTTATTTTTATGGCTTTGTTGTTATCCACCATTACGTTTTTAGGATTCCGTAACCGTATTGTGTAGGGGTACGGAACCCTTGGTGAGCGAGTCCAACGCTCTTGTTTGGCCAAATTATTTTCGTTAGCTAGTATTATATAATTCTTTCATCTGTGGTAGAGGTTGATTGTCTAATCCGGGAGACCCTACATTTAATCGTTAAAACAATTTAAAAAAGAACCTTTTTCGCCCCAGATATTTTAACTTTGTGTTGATTACTGTGGTTACAAAACCTTCAGTCGCCTTCTCCGTTCCGTCCGCGTCGTCCGTCGTTGGGTAATAAACTCTTAGATAACATTAATTTATACTGGACCAAATCAGCTTCCGATTGGCTTAGGTACAAGCGTATTTAATGCCTGACTTTTACAATGAAATTCTTTAAATAAATAAATAAATTATTGGTTTGTTATTAAACGATCTTCTAATACATACACCATGCGTTAAGGTTTTTAAAATGGCCCGCGGCGAGGAACAATTTAAAATTAGACTAACATTTTACCGGAAAGTTGCGATTTGTTGTTTTCATGCAACTTCTTTGCCGATCTGATTAAAGGAGCAAGTGAGTGAAAGGTGAACACTAACAAATAAACAGGGATGAAAATCGATAAAGCCGAATCACGAACCAGGGTAACCTAGAAATATTTGCAAAATTCTTTGTATATAGTTATTAGTGGAATTGATTCAGATGTCTTGGATCTGAAAGTTTGTCACGAGATTCCCATTTTTGGAAATTATGAAAATATTACATTGTAACTTGCGTCGTTATTTTTGTATACAATACACATCAACCTACGGCCCGCAAACGAATGAGCATATTGTTTGGGCCACGACTTCCAAAAGGTTGCCCATGTCTGTTCTAATAAATACATTTTTTGTCTTTTGTAAAACAAAATCATCCTATTATATAACAAGTCAGCGATCACTATCATCTAACAATTACTATTGACTCGTATTTAACCAATTACTTTCCAAAATTATATTAAGGCGTTCCAAAAAAAAATTTTGTTTGCAAAAATTAATATTGTTGTCCATAAAGATAAAATATTTACCAACGGGTAGCTATGTCGCGGAATTCTTAATTTTAAACCAAAAAGTTAAATATTTATGGTTTCAACTACAAAAATTTTTAGTAAATAATTTCAGAAATGCTAGAACACGTCATTAGTTTACAACAAAATGGTTACAAATAAAACCAATTTTCTGGGTTTAAACTACAAAAATAATGAACTCCTATACAAACTTTAATCCCCTATTTTACCCCTCAGTCGGGGTCCATCCATCAGCCTGTTTCGTCCACTGCTGGACATAGGCCTTTCCAGGATTTCGCCACTTGACGGTCCTCCTGGAAGAAATGCCCATACTCACACACGCTGGGCAGGCGGGTTGGTGAGCGCGGTGCCGAAACCCTTGCACCAGTGACGCCGCTGCCCGTCACCAGTCTGATTTATATAAGGCCCAGCAATTGGGGATGGATATACCGCCATCCATCGGTCCCAGGCAATGGTGGGCTGCCTGGCTTTTTTGCCTGAGAGCTGTCCTCTTACTGTCCCCCGAATAACTTCGGGAGGATTTGCGAGTAAGATGGTGGTACCTCCACAGTCGAGCCCGGCATTAGCTCTACCACCTAATGAGTTCGGGGTATTCTTTTATAAATATTTGAATATAATAATAATAAATATCATGATAATATATAATAAATATTAAATAGATATAAATATTGTAGTCTATCGGACGCCCGCGCCCCGTAGCGTTGCTTGGAATCCCGCTTTTTCACGATCCTGCGGGAATTACCTAAATCAGCAGATGTCGACGTCATACAACGAATCCAAAGCTCAACCAGACAATATAAAGCATTAGCTCAACGTTTTAGATCCAGTCGTTTGGTCCAGGCGTTGATACAGTCAGTCAGGGTATTATTTTATATGTCGCAAGGAAACGAGGATATTAGGGATTTCGAGAAATCCCTAGAGATACCACGAAATCACGGAGGAAATCGAATATTAGAATGGATTATCTTTTCAAACTAAAAATAGTACCCAGTGATGAGTCGGTTCACTAGACTGAATCTTGCAGGAAGACACAACAGTGGATATTGACGATAACGCTTGTACAATATTTGTGTGAAATCTAGTACCCAGTGATGAGTCAGTTCACTAGACTGAATCTTGTAGGAAGACACAACAGTGGATATTGACGATAACGCTTGTACAATATTTGTGTGAGATCTAATACACAGTGATGAGTCGGTTCACTAGACTGAATCTTGCAGGAAGACACAACAGTGGATATTGACGATAACGCTTGTACAATATTTGCGTGAAATCTAGTACCCAGTGATGAGTCAGTTCACTAGACTGAATCTTGTAGGAAGACACAACAGTGGATATTGACGATAACGCTTGTACAATATTTGTGTGAGATCTAATACACAGTGATGAGTCGGTTCACTAGACTGAATCTTGCAGGAAGACACAACAGTGGATATTGACGATAACGCTTGTACAATATTTGTGTGAAATCTAGTACCCAGTGATGAGTCAGTTCACTAGACTGAATCTTGTAGGAAGACACAACAGTGGATATTGACGATAACGCTTGTACAATATTTGTGTGAGATCTAATACTCAGTGATGAGTCGGTTCACTAGACTGAATCTTGCAGGAAGACACAACAGTGGTTATTGACGATAACGCTTGTACAATATTTGTGTGAAATCTAGTACCCAGTGATGAGTCAGTTCACTAGACTGAATCTTGTAGGAAGACACAACAGTGGATATTAACGATAACGCTTGTACAATATTTGTGTGAGATCTTCGCTATCGATCTTAGATCTTCTACGTTTTCGCAAGAACAACCAGTGTTGCCACTTTGCCCTTTTCAAGTTACATCTAGCACTTTTACAGTGATATAGATCATATAGAATAAGAACTTTTATGTTTAATTGATTAAATTTTAAATTGTAGTAAAAAATAATATTAAAGTTTATTAAAAACTTTATTTTACTCGTATTCCGAAAACGATGAAAATCGTTTTCTTTTTGACTTCTTACTAGATTCGGTTTTGTGAAATGACTATTCACTAGATGTTTTCACTTAGAAGAGGTAATCAATTATCGTATTCGACATCTTCCAGTTTTCGTGATATCCCTAGGGATAGATAAATGCAACGTAAGTATCTCTGTCTAGATTTGATGCGGTTTTCACTATAACGTAGTTAGAAAGTTTTCTTGGGGAAGGTTTTCGCCTACATAATCACGTTTTGGCCAAATGAAGCTGATAAGTATTTTTCGTCGTTTGAAGTTGAGTTTATACGCGCTATAACAAAAGCTGACCAAAGACCAAAAAATATCTACAGCTATAAAGGAAACTTCAGCGCAGGCAAGACTTATAGTAGGATAAAATTAAATTATCCATTATTTACGTAAAAAACGACTTTCAAACATGGTAAAAATCACCTCATTCGACTTTACTATCTTTCCGCCCGCTAAAGAAGGTAATCCTCATGTAAATTGCTTTAAACCTCTTGTCTCGAACACTTGGAGATATCGAGCTCTTACAAGTAAAGTATCTACCAATGTACATAATTACTCGTATAGCAGAGATGCGTACTGCGATATAATCTAACATATATTATATACTCTAAATACTGTACATCAAAAAACAATATATAAGAACAATACAATGTTTAATCAAAATAACTCTCGATATAATATTTATTCACACACACACACACACACTCACAACCAATGATAATATTATGGATGTTTAAACTGTAATATTATTTTACAAACAGAGCTATTACAGGCTGTCAAACTGACGCGCAATCAATTAGCACACGATTAGAGATGGGATTCCACTTGGAATCTTTCCCGATTTCGAAAGATTCCGAAAAGATTCCCATTGAAACCACCCGACGGGTATTTATTCGGGTATTAACGTTTTTCACTACTTTTAAGTGGTATATTAGGAGTTACCTCACGGTTTTTATATGAAGCTAGGACCATCTTAATGTATTACAGTTCATTAGTACATGCTGAACAATAAATTGGAAAATGAAGTCATTTATGTGATTTGTGGTAAAAATTTACTACGATCAGTTTGTCTTAATCTGTTTTTTGTGATTTGTCAAAAAATACCTAGGTCAGGGGTGGGCAAACGGTCGATCGCGATCCACCGGTCGATCGCAAGGGAATCTATGGTCGATCGCACGCAATCCTAAAAATGTACTGACGTGTTGGGCTAATTCCAATAACAGTGGTCTTTTCACCAGTCAAAATACCAGTATTTAAAGTGCGTTAGACATCCTCCAGCTTCTTCCGGTGTGTCTCTAATCGGAGATACCGTCCGGTAAAATCTTCGACCGTATACGAAGTCCTGTCTCCGTCTAAAAGAGCCGCACCGATTTGTTTTAACTGAGAGAGAGCCTTGACAGCCTCTCTGAAAATAGCCGCCTGTTTTTTAGTAGGCATTGTGCAATACAATTTTATATTATTATATGTAAAAACGTGCGGATGCTATACCTTGACTAGCGCCAAAAAAAAAAAAAAGAACTGAATACTGAGCTGATTAATCACGCAAGTAACGCAATGTGTAGCCCTACGAGAATACACAAATAACCTACGCACGGAACCCTAAACGTAAACTAAAGAGAATTTTTTTTTTTTTTAATTTGTGGCGTCTTACGCTTGTGCTGAAAAAATTGAACAGCCTTTATATGTGGCCGCACGAGGGAATCTTTGAATAAACAATAGATATAGGTAATAATATACATACATATAGCGTGTACATTATGTACGTACACACTTACATACTATACAAATTCACTTATGGAAGAGAAAGATGCTCTTTTAGTCTTTTTTTAAAAATACCAATTGTTGGACAGTCACGGATGTTTTGGGGAAGTGAGTTCCACAATCTGATAGCCACGACATTAAAGTACTGGCCGAAAGCACATGATTTGTGCACTGGAGTTTTAAGTAGAGAGACAGTACGTGTCCGAACCGGCCTGTCTCTAGAAAAATGCAGTGGTACGAATCGTTCACGAAGATAAGAAGGGGAGCGAGGATTTGTGAGAATACTGAAAAGCTGAGTGAGAATATAGAAATCACGACGTTGACGGATAGGTAGCCATTTAAGTTCTTTGCGGAAAAGGGAGACATGGTCGAATTTACGTAAGCCATATATAAAACGAATAGCCAGATTTTGCAGGCGCTCGAGCTTATTTAGTAACTCTTCGTTGGCATCAAGGAAACTGACATCGGCATAGTCGATCAATGGAAGAAGTAGAGATTGCGCAAGGGAAATTTTAGTTTTAAAAGGCAGGAAGTTCTGGAGGCGCTTTAAAGAGTGAAATGCTCTATGCACTCTTTTGCTGATCTCATTGACTTGAGGAGTCCACGACAAGTGGCAATCAAAAACAACTCCTAGATTCTTAGCGGTTTTAGAAAAGACAATAGGTAGCCCATTATAAACCACAGCTGGTAAAGTATTGTCACTCAATTTCTGTAACATGTACCGGCTACCAAGTAGCATGGCTTGCGATTTGTTTGGGTTAACAACAAGTCCAAATGATTGAGCCCAATTTTGTATTTTAGTGAGATCTTCATTCATCTTTATAACGGCAGATTTTGCCTGATCCACTGGAGAATGGCAATGGAACTGCAAATCATCTGCATAAAGATGGTAGAGAGAAGATAAATTGTCGGTGGTTGAGTCAATAAAAACTGAAAACAGGAGAGGAGAAAGAACGCCACCTTGAGGAACGCCAGCTGTGAGCTCACACCACCCCGATGTAACATCATCAGAGCGTATGCACTGCTGGCGACCATGAAAATAAGTATCAAACCATTCTAATACTAGAGGAGATACGTTAAGAGAGCTAAGGATTCCTAACAGTACGTCAAAATTTACACAGTTAAACGCACTGCTAAAATCTAATAATGTTAGCACTGTCACATTTTTGCTGTCGATTGCGAAACGAATATCGTCTGTAACCTTGAGTAGAGCAGTGACCGTGCTATGTCCGCTACGAAACCCTGATTTTATTCATAATGAGGATTTTACGACATGAGGTTAGATAAAAGATATAAAAATGAGTTAGAAACAAATTTTCTGACAAAAATTAATTGCTGACGGGACTTGAACCTGTAACAATCGCGAGCCAGCGAACCGAATTTTGTAACTTTAATTAATAAATTGCTGTAGAATTAGTCGTGCCCCAAACTATTATGTGTGCTGTAAGTAGGATAGGTAATCATAACACTTTAATTACGAGATATAATCTGGTATGCACAATGATAATGAAGATTATGATAATGATAACTTTGTTAGTCATTTTATCCTTGTTTTCGCTAGTGAATGCATTTTTGGATTTAAAATTGTTACTCGTACCTACCAATTTAAATTGAATATAAGGTGTCAGCATCTTATCAGTTAAGCTGGATAAAATTAGAACTATATCCGGAATATATATATTATAAGGGGACTTTGATTGATATAGCCAAATTCATACTGGAGACTCAGTAAGTGGACAGAACTAAGGTTCAATTACCAAAACGCAAAATAAAATTTAGGCTTGAAAGGAAGAAGGAAATGGTGGATGAATGAAAAGGATCTGGCCAGCATATTTTATTTGTTCCATTAAATAGGTGTCCAAAATTTTCATTTCTTTTTTTAATTTATTTGTATAATAATTAAATTGCTAGGTAATTTTAATTTTTAATTAGTTTAGTTTAGATTAAATTGTTATTTAAGTTTTAGAATATTTACTGCATTGAAAATAAATCTAGATTGCTTAAATAAAGAAGGAAAGGGCATTTATTTCAAATGCTACACCAGTTCAAAAACCAAATACACTCGATATTTTATATTATAGATAGTTTTAAACTTCTAACTATACAGCTAAAGGTATAAGATGCAGCAAACAAAAAGGTCTCTGACTTAGCAAAATGCCACGGCAGAACTGTGACGCTGATCTTCCATCAGAGGCCGCGAGTTGCGACACATGCGATGTAACTAAATCTAACAACTAATTTAAACAGATTGTCTCTGTGTTTGTGAAGACTCCTATACTTATTGCCACGGGGTTGTTCTTAAACAAGTATAGGGGGCACAAATAATATTTTTCTTATTATGCAAGAAGTATAAATGAACCTTGGTCCTAACCACTTACCGAGTCTCCAGTATGAATTTGGCGTACGCCCGGAGTAGTAAAGTAACGCCAATTATACCGAAACAGTAAAACAATACCTATTGTAAGTGGTGTTTAGCACATTCTAAATTACCTTTTTCCTGATATAGTAGCATCTGTGCCATAATGTGGGCCATTGAGACACGAACGAGTGAGTAAAAGGCTGCACGAGTGGGCCAATGGTTTAGATTCGTTGTAGCACGACTTAACTTATTTGACAACCGTATGTTAAGCGTCTTGTCCTTGTTTTCCCGATAGGAAAGAAAAATACAGAATGCTTAAATTGAGTTTAGTCCTGTCAAACGAGTTAGGTCGTGCATGTTACACCGAATCGACAATATTTATGTTCAGTTTGACACAATAATACTTTATCTACGACTCGTAATTTTTTAGCTAACAATAATGAGAAAAAGAAAACGCGGGATACTTTTTCTTTTGTTTATACAGTCCTTTATTAAGCTTAGGCAAGGATCATCGCTGTTTGCGGACTAACCCCTGTTGAAAGTATTTCATGGCTCCCACGAGGCTGCATGACAGAGATACTTTGCCTAGCTTAAAGGTTAAGAAGAAATATCATCAGTTGCTGATTGTATATTGAACGATGTAACAATGAATTGGCCCCTTCTTTTTACTAATTTTTACGATTCAAAAACCGTTTCGGGGTACAGCTTTCCTTATCTGTTTTTAAGAGACAGATTTTACAATAATCTTACAAATCCTCTATTAAATTAAAAGTGGTGTCTTTCATTTTACATCCAGTAACGTGAAATCATCACACATTGAGCACATTCCGTAGACATATTTATTTCTCCATTTATAGACCATTTTTATCGACGTCACTAATAAATCGGTAAAAAATACGAAAACATTTATAATCGAAATTACATTCCTAAATTAATCATTTATTCCAAAAAGCAGACAAAAATAGCCCGATGACGTTTAAAAAGAACCGAATTGAGCCAATCACAGCGCAGAATATTATCATCAGATCGTGTTTTGCAATACTGACAAACGTATTTAGGTAAAATCGCTTTTGATGTTGTAGATATGTAGGTAATATAGATAACATTCGCGTATGTCTCCAAATCCGTGGTCTCCAACTACGCCACCACGACGCCCTCACCTGAGGCTGAACAGATATTTAAGATGGTTGCACTGTAACCCAAGTTATTACAGTCATGTTAAGGCGAGGTTATCCAGCGAAATCTGTCTTGCTCCAACGCTTTGGTTTACACATGGTCATCCTGCTCAGCGGAAGCGCGGCTCTTAGAAAATTCGCGGTTTCGAGGTGTTGTTATTTATTATTTTGGAATTAGAGGGATGGGTTTTTCATAAGACGGCCGTTTTATATTACATTTTTAAGACGTTTATTTTAATACTTTCTTTTGCCCGCGACTTCGTTCGCGTGGGTTTCGGATATAAATTCGAATCAGACTTCCCATAGATTTATATAATAGCCTTTGCCGTTTGCGTCTATTCAATCTTTGCCCCGTTTTCGGCTTGGGCGTTATTTTATGAACACTCCATGTAGTCTATGTGTTGACCAGGGTAACTACCATGATAATAAAGAAAACCGCATCCAAATCCGTGGAGTGGTTCTCGAGTTATAAAATTGTTTATTCAATCTTTGCCCCGTTTTCAGCTTGGGCGTTATTTTATGAACACTCCATGTAGTTTATGTGTAGACCAGGGTAACTACGGTGATAATAAAGAAAACCGCATCCAAATCCGTGGAGTGGTTCTCGAGTTATAAAATTGTTTATTCAATCTTTGCCCCGTTTTCAGCTTGGGCGTTATTTTAGGAACACCCCTTAAAGTCTATGTGTTGACATTCAAATCTCTTGATTGGCTCTCGAGATATAAAAGCATTTATTCAATCTTTGCCCCGTTTCCGGCTTGGGCATTATTTTATGAACACACCCTATAGTCGATGTGTTAAGAAAGGTGACTACAATGATAATTAAGAAATCCGCATTCCAATCCGTTGATGTGTTCTCGAGTTATAAAAGCGTTTATTCAATCTTTGCCCCGTTTCCGACTTGGGCGTTACTTTATGAACAGCCCTTATAGCCTATGTGTTGACCAGCGTCACTGCGATGATAATAAAAAAAAACGCATCCAAATCCGTTAAGTGGTTCTCGAGTTAAAACGGAACATACAGACAGACAGACAAAAATTCTAAAAATTATTGTTTTGGCCTCAGTACAGTACCAATAACCCATTTCATTTTAAATTTCGCGAAAATATTCAATGTACAGACACGACATTTTTACTACTTTACTATTAGTATATAGATATAGATAAGTTTTACTGTTCAAAACTTAACATAGCTCAAATAAAATGATATTTAGATCATAGTTCAGACCTATCTTTGCGATTTAATTGGATCGAGGAAAATGTAAGTAATCGTGTATCGAATGGCCGAAATATCAAGAACAAAGAGTGAAATCCTTCCTACTATATAATATTATAAATGCGAAAGTTTGTGCGTGTGTGTGTGTATAGTTGTTACTCTTTCACGCTAAACGGCTGAACGGATTTGAATGAAATTAAAGAACGAATATAGCTTATACCCTAACTTAACACATAAGCTACTTTTTATCCCGGAAAAATGCATGGTTCCTGTAGGATAGATCAATATCATTGAAAAATTGGGTGTCTAATCAGCGCGGTCTTTATCGTTTCTGGTGATATAAGACAAGGCTATGTTATCTCATCACACTAATATTATAAATGCGAAAGTTTGTGTGTGTGTGCATGTTTGTTACTCTTTCACGCTGAACGGCTGAACGGATTTGGATGAAATTTAGAATTGACATAGCTTATACCCTAACTTAACACATACGCTACTTTTTATCCCGGAAAAAGCATGTCGTTAAACCGAATAACACGCGGGCGGAGCCGCGGGCAGAAGCTAGTATAACATATATTTTTACAAAATTTTATTTTTGCTATTTATTGGCTTAAAATTAATTTGAAAAGAGACAAAATCGGAATAACTCCCCTTGAACTATTTGCAAAAATGCATTTTTTTGGTACAAAAAAACTTGTTGGTACTTCGCTTTTATAAACAATGCGTCTATTAAAATCTACCCCTAATATAAAATGTGATAATGATAAGTATCCATCGCATGCCATTATTGTGAATCTATTGGTAATTCTCTTCTCATACTAAGTTTCGTTGTCATTTTCATCACGTAATAGATAATTATCCAATAGGTTTTATACCACAGACGGTGTTTTATACTTAAAAAATAAACTCCACGAATTAGGGGTAAGGAAGGCCGCATTCAAGAAAGAAAACCTCTACTTGTGAGAAGTAATTAGGGGTTTTGTTCTAGTTCTAGTCACAAACGTATTATATATACTTAACTAGAACTTCTTTGGTGAGCTGATGATGACGGTTACAGACGACAATATGATATGATAACTCATAGAGGAAACTAACCAAGCTTCCTCTATGTGATAAGTTGATAAGCCAACAGCTAGGTTAAATCAACAGCGTTCATGGTTCTAAAATGAGCGCTACGACGCTATGTGAGACTTCATACCTACAAAGTTATATAACAAGACAAGCTTTATTGTATAGTACATGATTGTGCTATTCTGGTGAGAGCATCAAAAATTATTATGTAATAATAAATAACCACCTGCTTAGTAGTTACCTTTTTGCTATGCAGGTTGTAGAGCCGAGTGTCCCACTTTCGCGAGTTCCTGAACTCGATCTCGGACACTCGGATGTTGTTGAAAGTAGTTTCGCTGCTCGCCGCCGCCTGCGCAAGCGACGAGCACTTGTGAAACTGTCGTACTTTGGGGACAGATCCCGGCCTAGCCATGCGAAGTATTGCTATTAAAATTTCTAATGAGTATGGTTATACCCTTCACCCTCAAAAAGATGTTTAAATTTCTCAGCGGTCAGTCTTCCATGATGAGAGGGACGGATTGAGGGCGAAAGAGAAATAATTAGGCCAAGCGCGGAATCCAAAAACATTATGGCAAGTAAATAACAAAAATATACATGCCAAAGTAACATGAAGGCTACAAAAAACAAGGCGCTAAAATGGTATGACCTGACAAATAAAATGGGCGCCGTCTGCGTACGAACTACTACGAACCCTATTTCTTATTTAAGTAAGAGCCAAAACCAATAACGTTTAAATAATGCAACTTTTTCAAAGTTTCTTGTATAGGGAAACTTATATTTTTTTTAAATATATTGTTTTATTTGTCGTGATAGATGCTACAGTAACACGTATTCTGTGAAAATTTAAACTTTTTACCTATTACGGTTGAAGCTGTAGACCCCTGTGACAGACGGACAGACAGACAAACAGCGTAAGCTTAGTAATTAGGGTCCCGTTAGGCATCCTTCGGGTATTTTTTTTTATTTAAATACAAAAACTAAAATAGCTGGCAAAATTTTCTTTTACCAAAACCTAGATATTGTGAGATCCATCCAATAAAATATTCAAAAATATGTTTCAGTTCTATAACTGATTCCTATTCGTCAAAACGGGGAGTCTGCCCGGAGGAGAAAAAGTGTGTTTTGCGAGATATGGACGAACGGACGGACAGCAGAGTGACATTATAGGGCTCCATTTTGCCCTTTGGACGAAACTCGTTCGACTTACCCAATTTGCCCATACAATATTACATTAGTGGCGTGCGTAGAACTTTTTTCTGGAAATGGACTGAGATGGTCAAGTAAAAATAGTACATCACGATACGAGAGCGATGAAACGTTTTCTGACGAGTGTGAGTTTGCGGCACGAGCCGAAAGTGAGTGCTGCAATCACACGAGTCGAGAAAAAGTTTCTCGCACGAGTATCGTATAATATTTTATAGCAAAAGTGCGGAAAATGCCGACTTTACGCAAGCGCAGCGTGCGTAAAGTGGTCAGTTTACGCACGGTGTGCTATAAAAATATTTAAATGTCACTTTGTAAAAATCATTACTTTGTATGAAGCCAGGGTAGGCACTGCCTACCCAAGAGTACACGACTTCATAATTTTTTTTTTCATATTTGTTTTTAAATTTTTCTCGTGTTATTCTTATTGCTTTCCCAGTAAAAAGTTCTATGGACGTCACTGATATTACAATAAGTATTTAACTTTAGTGTAGAGAACATTCATTTATTTACGCGGGAATATTTCCGGAGAAAAGGAAAGTTTTTCGGTATGATCAATCAATAGACTATTGTGTTTTTTTTTCTGGCTACGGTCATTTTTCATAGCGCCATTTTGCTACAGATCTACTATTGTGATTTCATTTAAATTTAATACCTATCAATTCACACTAATGTGCCTAGAACCAAAGCATAAAATAGAATCATTGAAAATGTGACGTTTTATAGATCAATAAATGGTAAGTGATTAAGCGGAATGGTATGACTTGTTTAAATGAGCACACCCTTGATATTGTACGAGTAGCATGTGACGGCGTAGGTTAGTGATCTTACCGACATTGTTTTATCAGCCGGTTACTGACTGTTTTTTCCAAGTACATAGGTATGCTATTGACATCATTCAGCAATTACAACAAGTGTTTGAATATTATAAGCAAAGATAAGTGATTTATTACAATATATACATATTTAGTGCGAGTGCCAAGTCAATCTATTTATTTAAAACATAAAAGATATTTAATATTGATATAGTCACTATAAAATGTTGTTAGGTTATCAGTCCCCTAAGTAGGAACTGAATAAATTAACCGACTTGGATTTACATGGATCTCACAACTTTTTACGGTAGAAGAACTAAGTTGCGAGACTTGTTTTTTTTTACAAGTTTGTTTTTGATGGCATGGCATTTACTTGCCTACATAATACGGTACAAAAAAAATAAAATTGTTCAAAACATTTCCAATACAAAAGTGAGAATAATAAAAAATAAATTCTTAAAAATACAATATGGGTATCAAATTGCAGATATTAAAGAGTTGATTGTAAAAATATATACTATACTTTTACTATATTTACTGGCACCGATTTCGAGAATGTATGTACCCCCCCCCCTTATTTCCAAAACTGGTGGACCGAAAAATATGAAATATATTATATTATAATATTTTTTGTGGTTTTTCAAATATTTTAATTTCAAAGATTACGTGTCTGTTTAGCGTGCTGAAAATGACATATTTCGCACTCGTGCTTTTTGTTTTTAACTGACGCCATCTAGGGGAAACCAGCGACATCATTTAGTAACTATGTAAACCTTTGTTTTAGTGTCGTTTTGTTGGAAGTAACCGGATACACTAAAAACTGTACTGATGAGTATTTTCAAACTTTTATATTATTATTAAATATATTATATAATGTTAAATTGTAAAAGATGAATTAAAAAATTCAAAACAATTTTATAGGTCATAATTTATATTATATTCTAACTATCTTAGTAATTTATTATGAAAAAATCTTTAGAAAGAGACATTGGTCTTTGTAGTACAAATTGGCGCCAACCAGACTGCGTTTCGACTTGTATCTGTTTTGATTGGCAACAAAATTGCTTTATTTTATTATTTCATATAATTTTTCGCAGGTGTAAGAAAAAACGTCGTTTGATACACATGCGAAAGTGTTGATATTTCTCGTCCCGACTGTTTTTTAAAAACTCAGTCGTGACTCTAAATATCAACCTTAATGTACTATTTTATAACCAGCTCTTTCATATCTACAATTTGATACCCATATTGTAGTCTAAGGATATTTTTTTTTATTTTTCTCACTTTTGTATTAGAAATAAATTGAACAATTTTTTTTACACCGTATTGTGTAGTGTAGGCACATGAATGCTATTTTCGTAGCAAATTTCAAGGCTTTATCTTTAACGGTGCTAAACTTATGAGGCTGAGACATACGGACGGACGGACGGACGGACAACGGAGTCTCACCATACAGGTTCCTTTTACCTTTCAGGTACTACGGAACCTTAAAAATGATTAAAGTTCAACGCCAGTGTGAGCAGAAGAATTGTAAATGAACGTCTCCATTGGTATCTTGTTTAAATACCATCCGTACCAGGCACGGAGCGTCCGGCGTCATACAGAGCGACGCGTCGCGGCGGCCGCGGCACTCAGCGGAGAGCTCCTAGCGAGCAAAGTGTAGCAAACAAAACTCTACACGATCAACACATCGGTAAACTCTGTTTAGAGTTGTTTAAATCGAAACGTATCACATACCTTAGCAGCCCACCTGTGTATTTAAATTAAATAAACAGACAAGGTTAACTATTTGTGTCTGCAAATTATGGCTGCACATAACGAAAGTGTGTAAACAATAATTGCAACAACTCAAACCGTATAAAACTTTATTTAAAAAAATGCGTTTAGTTTTTGCTGTGCATTAGTTACATGTAGGTACTTATACTCGTATGAAATTTTAAAGGGTTTAGTTATAGGTTTAATGCTGTCGAAACTAAAATTTATTCATTGATCATATGATCCATATAAGTAATTAACTATATAGGTATTCAAAGGCTCAAGAAGTCATAAAAATAATATTTATTTAATGATTGATTGAAATATTTATAGCAAATTATTTTACAAAAAAAATTCTCTTGGCAGTACTAAAACTAAAATTAAAGATGTAATTATACTTATAACCAAATACAAGTAAGTTGTGGCAAATATATTACTTAGTTTTTATTTTGCTTATGTTTTATAAAAAATCCTTAGACCTCCCTATAATTGTAGTAAACTATTATAGTAATATACGGTAGTAAACGTATCATTGGTACAAAATTAAAAGTTAAAGCTGTAATTTCATGGAATTTTAGTCAAACTAGAATACCCTATCTATTTCTAACTTATGTTTACCGATATCCCTTATGATATTTGTATGATATGTACGCGTCGAATCCATGTAGTATTCCAACCACCACGCCGATGTACTGAAACGAAATAAAGTAAGTTTGTTTAACATATATTTTAATTATATTACAGGTACACCCTGCGGCACGAAAGTCTAGCGGTGAACGAAACGCGCAGGGTACAATTGGGGAGCCAATCAGCGCTTACGCATGAGTACGTACGCCCCCTCTGCGCTCTTCTTCCTCTGCCACGCACGACACCTTTATTTACGGTCACCGCTAGACTTTTGTGCGGCAGGCTGTATCAGTTCGAAGGTTATGCTACACGCTTGATTTCCGTATTCGTGCGGTTACCAAAATGTTTTATGAACAAGTTAACAACATACTGATAACAGATTATATCAACTAGGAAACGAGAAAATCTAATAGCTATAGGCTATATTTAATATTCAAAATCATAGATCTCTTCTTAGCAAAATGAACAAACAGTACAGCGCTACAGACCAAGAAGTCCCCTGGCTTAGGAAATGGTAGCACTGCATTTAATGTTGCCAATGGCTCACGCAGCATTCACCCTACTACACATTCCTAATATTTACTTAACTGCGTTTTTTTATATATTAATTAGACTACTCTTTAATGAGAATAAAATGTACAGAATGAAAAAATCTAGATTATCAATTGTTTATTGATTTGTATTTCGCAAACAATACATATGATATAATTAATGGTGTGAATATCTATACATGTATTATACTTGCTATTATACTATAATTGTACGCGACATGGTGGGAGTGCGGGTGATTAGATACGAGGGGTGGCTGAAAAGTAATCTACCTGACTATGAAAGAAAATACATGGATTAATAATTTATTTTTTATTTTTCAATATAGTCCCCTGCAACTGAAATGCACTTACGACATTTGTCAATAAGTGACAGCATACCATTAAAATAATAATTATTATTTTGATCGTCAAAATAGTCATTCACAGCGTCCTTCATCTCTTCGTCTGTTGAAAATCTGCGCCCTCTCAAATTTTTCTTTAAATTTTTAAATAAGAAGTAGTCAGAGGGAGCCAGGTCTGGACTATAGGGTGGGTGGTTGATCTCTGTAAAGCCGTTTTTTGTCAGAGATGACCGCGCCTTAAAGGCCGTGTGCGCGGGTGCATTATCATGCAAAATCAAAACGCCTTTGCTAAGTTTGCCCCTCCTGTCTTCTTTTATTTTTTTGCGTAGCTGGTCAAGTAAGTTCGCATAGTATTCAGCATTCATCGTGGTGTTTTTTGGCAGGTAATCTATCATAAGAATCCCCTCAACATCCCAAAAAATGGTTGCCATTAGTTTGCCCGCTGACAGCCGGACCTTAAACTTCCTTGGTGGTTTTTCCCCTTTAAATTTCCATTGCATCGATTCTTGTTTGCTTTCGGGATCCCACTGACGAATCCAAGTTTCATCACAGGTCACTATTCGCAAGATAGTTTCTTCCTCTTTATCCTTTACCAAGTCTAAAAATGACTGATAACATTCCACACGCCTTTGCTTATCAAACGGGGTCAACATTTTAGGCACCCAACGTGCGCTCACCTTGGACATTCCCAAATGTTCATGAATTAT
The DNA here is from genome assembly GCA_910592155.1 of Ypsolopha scabrella. Lineage (NCBI taxonomy): Eukaryota > Metazoa > Arthropoda > Insecta > Lepidoptera > Ypsolophidae > Ypsolopha > Ypsolopha scabrella. The sequence goes on along the minus strand of OU342970.1, from coordinate 16,206,799 downwards.
TTCATGAACTCGTTCCTTGCTAATGCCAACATCTCTAGCTATTTCCCACTGCTTAATTCGCCGATCGGCAAGGATCAGTTTCTTCACTTTTTCCACATTATCTGCGGTAACTGCAGAAATGGGCCTTCCACTACGGGGATCGTCTTCTAAGCTCACACGGCCTTGTTTAAACTGCTTTGACCAAAACTTTATTACAAATTCGGAAGGACATGAATCTCCGAACACCTTAAACATGCGCTCTCGGATCTGCGTCGGCGTATTCCCTTCTTTACCGAGGAATTTAATCACAGCGCGATACTCAATTTTATCCATTTTTAATTTTATTGCAACTTGATAAAAACGAAGACGCGCCAAAAAAAATTGAACTCGTAGAAACAAATAAGTGTCATAATGTTTTAAAAAGGAATAAACAAAGAATACGAGAATATAGTGGCCAGTAACATTTTTTAAACTTTCTTTAACAAAGGAGATTTTATATCAGCCACCCCTCGTAGATACATGTCAGTATGAAACGGCCTGCACTCCATAAGTAGTTATCTGTACTAAAACGGTATTTTTATTTCTTGTTCTAGCTCAACAACGTTTGTTTTAAGTCGTCAAGCTCCAGTTTTATACGTTTTTGACTTTTTTTCCGGGCGTTTTTAATGACGTTTTAATTTTGACGTTTTTAATATGACCGCTTTTTTCCGATGTGCCTGCAAAAGTAGGTGAATAGATAATTATTATTTGCCCATAAAATTGGCTTTATGTTTAAAGCTGGTATCCTTATTTTACTAACCCGTCATGGCACTGACACGAGATCGAACCTGATCGGGAGTAATCACGGTGCATTGTTTGCATTTTTTCTTTCACAAAAGGCGTACCTTCAACACAATCTCTTTTGAACTATTGTTCAACGGCTTTGATAATTTTGAAAAATCTGACTGTCAACAACATGACAGAAAAAGTTTGACAAGCAGTGATGCCAACATGACGGCAAGGGACAAGTTATAATGAATGGTCGCGAAGCCTAGCCAATGCTACTATTCACTTTGACAAAAGAACAATGTTCTAAAATGTTCGGTGTTTAAGGTGAGATAAGCAGTAAAAAACTAGATTTTAAACTACTAAGGGTTCTGAATTTGTTTTTTATAAAAGAGACAAAATGATAGCATAACCCAAAACGTGATTGCAAACTAAAGGCTGTTTTTTTCAGTTCAAAGCAGTAATCCATTCACACAAATAAAATTAAAAAAAAACAATAATGACTATTGTAAACATATAAACCTAATATCTTAAACATAGAAACGCTTTTTTTTAAACGCTATTGTTTGAATTGTATATCAAATTTTATTCAATAAAAAACAGCATTATTCAACCGTTTCTTGATTCACCGCACTACTCGGACGCGCACTTTTTCACATATGTTTATCTCTTTCGTTGTACGATGGACCTATTGCTTCTTATTACAAACTACAGGCATCACAGTGGTACTGAGGAGGGCGGTATATTTCGATGTTTGTAAATCACAACATTAAAATGGCTTTTTTACGTGTGTTTTCCTTCGCATGTTTACGTGTACTTACATTCGAACTTTTTCCCGGTTAGATTTTTCAAGAACCTTGATGTGTTTGATTACCTATCAGGTATCATTATTATACTCTTGCATAATTATTGATGTCAAAAATGTACAAAATCACTTCCTTTGTCATCCCTGCAAATATTTATATCGATGTCCCAAACACCCTGTTATATTTGTTTTAAATCTACACTAATATTATAAGATGTTCGTGAGTTTTTATGTAGGGGGTAATCTGCGGAAATACTGATCCGATCCTGAAAATTCTTCCACTAATAAGAAGTTACATTATCCCTGAATGCTATAGGCTATAGTTTGTACCCCGGTAATAAGCAGTTCTCTCTGTATATATCCATTAATAAAATTCAAGCTGGTATCTCTGAATCTACTGAACAATTTTGTTGTATTCGGTTCAATAGAGGTTGAACCACGGTTACCCGCACAAATTTAATTAATACCTATGTCTCTAGGGAACTGCTCTTACCCAGAAAACAAACTACATTTCAACAGTGAAAGAATTTAAAAAGTCGGTTCCGTTGTTATTAAGGACTCTTATATGACCCTGAAGAACTGCCCGTTCGCCCCAGGGAAGAAACTATTGTCAAGTGAAGAGTATAACCATTACAATAGTGAAAGAATGGCTGTGTCCCTGGGGATCTGCTTATTTTCAGAAAACAAACTATAGCCTATGTTCAAGTAATGAGTCTATCCATTATAACGGTGGCAGAATGTTTATATTTTCAGCAATTTCAGAGATTACCAGCGCAAATAAATTAATGGCGATGTCCCTAGGGAACTGCCCGTCCCCAGAAAACTAATATAGCCTATGTTACTCGGCAATAGTGTTGCTTTCTATAAGTAAAATATTTTTAGAATCGGTTCAGTAGTTCCAGAGATTACCACTTACATACATACAAACAAATTTTACCTCTTTATATAATAGTGTAGATAGTGTGGATTTAGAATTAACTTACATATACTGCAGTCATTGCAGGGTACGCAGCATACATATTGACCAGTGCATATCTCGGATACAAGTAGATATTAACGGCAACTCCCATGTATGACGACGCTGATAGGTACAGGAAACATGCCACCGCATTGAACAGACACTCCTGAAAATAATATTTGCAGTTTCATTGATCTTCTATTAGTAACACAGAGCGCCATCTGTTGAGAAAGATCGGAACACATTCATCATTCACAAAGACTGAGCACTAAACGGAATTTATTCGAGCTGTTCTGCGTTACAACCGTTAAATTCATTTAAATAGTCTTGAATTGCAGGCGACTGTACTAACTACTTACAAATATAGATTGTCGTATGAGGTTGTGCGATGAGGGGGAGAGCACGTAGCAAGCAATGAGGAGCGAAGTGGTCAGCAGACAGGCCGACGCTGTGGTCAGGAACCCGTGGAACGCAGACCCCATGCTGCTGGCTTCCGACATCCCGTACTTCACAAGCAGGCTCTGACAGAGACCGCCTAGCATCTGGGGAATTTACCATCAGTGCATGGTTTTGTCAAAAAAACTACACTCTTACAGTGAAGCATCATCTATCTGTACGCCTATCTCTCTGCTTAAAATGTACACCCTATAGTGGAGCTTTATCTATCTGTCCGCCTATCACACAATTATTGTAGTGAAGCTTCATCTACCTGTCCGCCTGTCTCTTTACCTATAATGTATACCCTTACATGAATCTTCATCCATCTGAACGCTTATCTTTCTGTGTAAAATATACATCCTATAGTGGAGCTTTATCTATCTGTCCGCCTGTCACACAATTATTATAGTAAAGCTTTATCTACCTATCCGCCTGTCTCTTTACCTATAATGTATGCCCTTACATGGATCTTCATCTATCTGTCCGCCTATCTCTCTGTGTAAAATGTACACCCTATAGTGGAGCTTTATCTATCTGTCCGCCTATCACACAATTATTATAGTGAAGCTTCATCTATCTGTCCGCCTATCTCAGTATGGAATCTACAATTTTGGGGCTAATGATTTTGATCGTGTTCAGTTCAGTGTTAAAACATTCTTTGAGTTGAAAAAAATTTGCGGTAAATTTGTTAATTTGTTTTTTTGTTGTTTTATGTAATAGTAAGATCTACGAAGTTTATTTCACTATATGTATTACCAATTTCAATGGTAAATTCAATATTTTGGTTTATAGAATTAATGAAAACCTAGAAATCATTAAAATCGTCCAGAGTCAGAATCGTCCAGGTCAGGCCAAAGGCAAAACACACCATCCACATATTTATATTTATAAGTAGGCCTACCATGAGTTTTGGTTATGATTCTTATGATACACATTACCGTCTGCGTAAAATATTTTGTATGAGAAAGTCTGGTTCCTCTCGTAAGCCGCTAGGAGCGCTGCGCAATTTCTCATATAACTATTTTTCGTATTCGTTTACGTGTATCGTGACCAAAACTCATGGTAGGCCTACAGTAAACAATGAAACCCTTGAACTGCATGTTAGACGTTATCTGTGCCTCTCGTGTTCATAAAAATGTTCGCACAAAGGGATGATAACGGACTCCCCATAGCTAAACTCTCTGTTATTTATAACATTAATATTAAAACAATATAATTTAAAACAAAATCATTCTGTTCCAAACAGACAGAAATAGTGTGTTCCATATTTATTATCTGCTGTGTGTGGTTCAACTATTGATTCAATGAGAAGCTCTTTCATCGCACTGGTGTGTTGAAGTAAAGGGTGTTTTTTTTAGAGGTATAGAACTTTAAGTTGGCAATACTTTTTTAACTGGCGGCCATTTTGTCAGCTGTAAAGTGATTTATGTTTAGTTTGATTTGGCATTTCAACATGAATAGACTGACGCCTGAACAATGCTTCCAAATTGTGCAAATTTATTTTGAAAATCATGGTTCTGTTCGAAAGACGTATCGCGCATTACGTCCAATTTACGGTTAACATAATCGTCCATCAGAGCAATTAATTCAATTAACTATGAAACGTTTTTGCACCACGTTTACTCTAAATGATAATACGCATCCACAGAGATGTCGTACAGTGCGTACAGAAGAAGTCATTGCTGCTATAGAGCGTAGCGTAGGGGAAGACCCGAATCAGTCTATCCGCCACCGTGCACAGGAATTGGATATGTGTCCATCCCCTTTATGGAAGATTTTGCGATTTAACGCCACTTGACTATTTTCTGTGGGGATATGTGAAGTCACAAGTCTACGCTGATAAGCCCGAAATGATTGACCACTTGGAGGACAACATTCGGGGAGTTATTGCTGATATACGGCCACAAATGTTGGAAAAAGTCATCGAAAATTGGACCTCCAGATTAGACTACGTCCGAGCCAGCCGTGGCGGACATATGCCAGAAGTCGTATTTAAATTATAATGCCAGAAGTTTGTCTTTAGAATAACATAAATTTCATATCAATAAAAAAAATCATCTTTGTTTTATTCCATTTCAAAGTTCTATACCTCTAAAAAAAACACACTTTATATAACAATTTTGTGGTTAGAAGTTAAATGTCTTATTTAAACAAACATGTTGAATAAGTTATGTGAATTAGTTCCACCAAGTGCCGCCAATCACAGCCATCAACAATTAGTAAAGATTAATGAGCATTTTTTTATCGTAACATTTATTGAAAGTTCAATTTGTCTTGGTAATTTTTACTAGAAATATGGTTTGGTATTTGAAAGAGAATGGTTTGCTGCTATTATAGACTTACACAAATGTAATTGTGATTAAGCTTCAGCTGAAATTTCCAAATTCTTAAACGTACTGAGTATCTCTTAAATTCAAAATCTCTGCTGATTGCAGACGCAGGACTTCCCAGGAGCGACTAACCTCGTGAATCAAGGGTTACAGCAGTGCAGTTGCTTAACGACTTCGAAGAAATCCTCTCCTCAAACAGATAACAATGGCAAGAGAGAAGCAAATTCCGCCTAAGACCAAGTCTCGCATATAGAGTTGCTAGGCTCTAAAATACAAAAGCCGAACTCAGCATTGTATTAGGCTGGAGATTTTGCCCTAGAGTCGGACATACACGGTTTTTAACAGCCAAACGTACCTTTTTTAAAGCCGGACATTAGTTTTATTATAAAAAACACGTAAGTGTATTTTGATTAGGTATTAATTAATAAATTAATCACACTTTTGTTACAAAATGAACCAGTTTTAACTAACAACAATCAATGACCAGTCCTGAGTACTATCATCATTTGGACATTATGATATTAACAAAGTGAAAACTGTTCAGTCTTCTGTAGACTGTAGATAAATTCAAACTGACGACTCCGTTACACTCACAAAAAGCCTAACGAAATCCGGACAGGCCGGACACGTAAATATTTGGCCGGACACGGTCTTGAAAAGGCAACCCTACCCGCATACTAAAAGAAGATTAACTCGGGGCTTACTGTCGTCAGAGAACAGAGCAATACACTCTAAATTCAGTTAAAGGCAAATTCTATTTAATAACGGAAAAAATTAAGAGAAACTCAACCGACAAAATGATTGCACTCAGAGAAGGCTTCTGTGAATATTCTGATGTTGGAAAAAAGCTTTCACCCTGCTTCCATCCATCAGTCAGTCTGTTTCATCCACTGCTGGCGGTCTTCCTGGAAGAAATGCCCATACTCACACACGTTTGGCAGGCGGGTTGGTGAACGCGGTGTCGAAACCCTTGCACCAGTGACGCCGCTGCCCGTCGCCAGTCTCTTTTATATTTAGGGATGGATATACCGCCATCTATCAGTCCTAGGCAATGGTGAGCCGCCTGGTTTTGCCTGAGAGCTGTTCTTTACTCTCCCCCGAATAACTTCAGGAGGATTTGCGAGTAAGATGCTGGTATCTCCACAGTCGAGCCTGGCATCAGCTCTACCACCTTAATCCTGCTTCAACTTAGTTTATTATTTCATAATTATATCAATTCTTCACTACACTTTCATTTCATTATTAGTTAATAATGATCTCATTTCTATTTTACTTCATTTATTCTATCCTGAACTCTATGACCGATTATAACGTCAGTTGATAATGCATGTACTTACGGCTTCAGCTAGCTTAATGAGTCCATGCTGTGTGGTGAGGTAGCCCAAGTTGAAGCATTCACAACATCTACAGCAGCAGCACTTGATGCCCTGACCTCCACCCCCGCCGCCGCCGGGCGCCACGCGGACTATCGTTGGACCTCGAGTCATTTCTAACAGAAAACTTCAGCCGGACCTTAGGAGCTTCTTGGGAGCACAACTCTTCCGATTTCACTGTGTACAGTTTTTTTTAAACCTTCACCTCTTCGTTCCCTTTGCGTGTACAAACTGGAATCCTCTCGGCACCAGACAGGAAATTCTGAATGAGTTTAAACACTTGAACGTTTACACGGTCAGTGTTAGTCACAACACATTATTTTTAGATATTCGCGGGCGGCGTAAACTAACTAAATAACAGTTCACCGAACTTCTGTCCTGAAACCTAAATACCGCGAGTTTTATTGACACACTTATGGAAACAACAAGTTTTATACTCGTAAATACAGATTTGTGTCAAAGTGAAAATCTATGAGTTTTCTTTCAATACTTGGAGTTTTCTTTCAATACTCACTAAGGACATGTCTCTACTAAAGTTGGAAACAACTTGACATGTCGCGTGCCACGCTCTGCGCGTACGCATGTAAAAATAGCGCATCGTCGACACCCGTCTCGTGCGCCGCTGAGGGTGCCTTCTATTTCTGTAAACCGTTTGTTTACAATCACGGAAACCCATTCGATTCATAAAATGTTGTTAGTAATAATCGATGAGTATTTATTGTCTTGGTACAGCCAGTGCCAGTGTAACAAATGATAAAAATTGGAATGTCGAATAATATAAACGTCTGATCCTAATCCATAAACCCGTTGATTCTTTTTTTAAATACAGCTTTCAAATTTTCGAATAAATGATGCATGCTTGAAGGAGATTTTACACTCAAGAAAAAAAACAAAGAAAAATATGTAAAATTTTATTTCATTTTCAAGATCATGCCACTAAGTACATATTCCTAACTCTTAATTTACCAGGCTAGATAAATAATTGATTTCGTCCGAAATCAAGCCACCGCCGTCGCCGCCGAATATGTATGCCTTCAAAACTTTTTTTGTGGCTTAATCTGATATACAAAAAAATTTGTTCCGTGACTTTTGAAAGCACAATAAAATTAACTTATAAAAAATTAATGTACGGGTAATGTTCTATGAATATTTTTAGCCTCATAAAACAAACTTTGTTAGTGTGATCAATAGAACATCTAGTTTAAGTTTTGAAGCTATCTATGTTTAATATGTGCGTTTGTCATATTATATCACAATTAAATTATTTCCCTAGTGATATAGCTATATTTTTACCTGTATACAGAGCGCATAGTTATATAGTATGTCCAAAAAGGGTTAAGAACTATACTCTATTAAACTACAATGAAAATTGAATAAAAAAAAAATGAAAATCACCAATTTGGTTGTTTATTTTTTTATAAAAAATTCAACACTGGAAAATTATTTATTTAGCAAAGATTACATTGTCCAAATGCTGACTGTTGCTGCTGCTTCTTCTAATATTGAACGAAGATTGTTAACAACGCGGTGACACATTAGAAATAGACCTTGTTTCTAATGTAATTTGCGTCAGATTCGTGGACTCGGTCCCATAAATCCTGCTTTTCAGATAACCCCATAAAAAATAATCTAACGGACAGATCGGGGTTTCTAGCTCTATATTAGTACAGAACACTCAAAACATTATGGTGAGCAAATAACAAAAATATGTGTCATAGCAACACTGAGGCAACAAACTGGTAAATAACTTTTTTTTAAATATATTTTTTCGAGGTTTTTGTATGGGTACCTCATACTCTGTACCCCCCTTTGGTTTCAACTTTTTTGAATTTTTATTATTTGCTGTAATAGAGGCCAGAGTAACCACGTATACTGTGAAAATTTCACGTGGCTACCTATTTTGGCTGAAGCTACGAACGACGGACAGACAGCGGAGGCTTAGTAATAGGGCCCCGTTTTGGCAACCTTAGGTTTAAAGATATTTTATTCTTAATAAAGAAAAATAATATATGTTACTTATTTATGAAGAAATCCTAATTAATTAATTAAAGTCTCGTTCAACCGCACATACCATAACTGAAGGTTATGATATTATACTCATAGATATCATAATAGTATTATTATTTTACACTTCGGGTACGAAACCATAATAAACAACCAAATAGAATATTATTTATTTTTTATTTGATTTTCAGAGAGGTAATGTAGCACCTCTGGGCACCCTAACGAGGGGCAGCGACCTGGACCCAATTTTTTATCTATAGCTTTCAGATTTATTTAGTTATATTTTAGATTATTAATTATTTGTAGTTAATTAGTTTTTATTGTAAGATATACTTTTATTCATGAAATAAATAAAGATTGGTGATCTATTCCACTTTCAAACAGCTCCTACCTTTTTTGGACATATATCAAGACAAGACTATTTGGATCTAAATGCGACATACGAATATAGATTTAGGTGAGTCATTTCACTATGGCAGATATTCACAAAATGCTTGGAAGCTTTTTATACTTACATAAGGGCACTTACTTAGAGGGCACTCATACGAGTATGTACTTAATTAAATATGTATAGGTAGGTATAACAAAATTAATCTTGGGGTACGGATTGGACTCCTTTCGAGATTAGTAGAGAGTTTGTTTTTAATTGATTTTTCTATCTTGTAATGCACAGTGTTGCCAAGTTAGCCACTTTTTGGCTAGATCTAGCAACTTTACGGGTTAATTCAGCCACAAAAATTTTTGGAATTTGAATACAAGTACCTACATAAAAGACAGCTACTTTTTGAGGACTAAAGCTCCATACATTTAACCACTTTGGGCGAAAAAAACACCCGATCTGGTAACTTTCTGAGCTAAATTTAGCTACAGGCTGTACTTGGCAACACTGGTAATGCACTGTAATAATACAAATAAATCTCTAGTAAAAGCGAGTCAACGCGGTAATTAAAGCGTCTTGGGCACCCTGTCATACGGCAGCGACAATCTCGATTAGCCTTTTACTGTAACTTGAGAGAGGTTTAATTTTCATTTTATATCAGCTACAGTTAGGTAATATTTTAAGGTTCTTATATTTTTAAGTTAATTAGTATCTTATTATAATTTATTTAAAGTTTACCTAAATATAAAATTATATTAATAATAAGTTAGGCAAAAATATAATAAGAACAATAATAATACAGATACTTATATCTATGCTATGCATAGATCTAATAAATTAACACGATAACACGTATCACCATCTTCAGAAAAATAGTTTTTTATAAAAGTAAAAAAGAATTTCATAATGTATTTATGTATGTTTAGACATTATCTATTGTATGGACTCGTTGTATCTGACCTATTTATATTATACTTAACCGGTCTAGCGCGTCACGAAAAATAACTATTAATGAATATTAACACATAAGGATATACATACATTGAACATTATACTACTTTAAAAAGGCTTCATCAAGCCAACAAGATTTGCAGCCTCATTCATCATAATAAATCGTTTGTGGACCTACCAGGGACATAGAAATAAAAGTAAAGTAAAGAAATAAAAACGAACCCCATTTGGTCGATTATTACTCGTTAATTTGCAAAGCCTTCTTAGTTGTGATAGTTTTCCTTTTAACTTCGTTATATAATACTACTTTCGTGAATTTTCTCACATATCCGTGAACATCCGTTTAGCCGGCAGGGGGACACTTGAGTGTGCGGGACGTATCATAATAGTATTAAGAGTCTCTGAGCTAAGCCGCGGACAGACAGACAGACAGACGGACGGACATGGCGAAACTATAAGGCTTCCTTGTTGACCATAGAACCCTAAAAAGGGCGGAAACGCTAAAAAGTGGTTAGATAAATTCAAAAACTTTAATATTTTGCTATCAATATCTGCATATTACGTAATATTTGCCTTTGTCATTAATTTATATTGGCAATATTAGGTGAAATTAAATCAACCGACCAAATTCATACTGGAGACTCGGTTAGTCATCAGGAACAAGGTTTTATGACCAGGTGAAATTCGATTATTTTTTTGTCCCATAGTGCCTGCAGTAGGAATTGTACTTAAAACTAGTCCAACCAGTAAGGAGCAAAAAAATTATTTTTCGAAATTGGCCAAAAAGATTACTGAACATAGTTCTTGATCACTAACCGAATCTCCAGTATGAATTTGGTCGGTTGATTTAATTTCAGCCTATATTATTTATGATTTTTCAAAGGTTTTCTATCTATGTCTTAAGTGGGTTACTTTTTACCTCGGTACAAGATGCACATCATATTGCTTCCTTTACTTTTGAATAAAAAGTATGTAATAAATGTGTTTTAAAGCAACTTGCGGAAATAGCTTATTAATAAAAAAGTCTTCATAAAAAAATTACGTACTTTAATGTATTACATTTTGTTTGCATTACATTAACAAACTTAACAGTGTGTTTACAGTTGTAATGTAATGCAGCTAAAATGTAACGCATAAAATTGAATAATTTTCATGTGATCACCTAACTATTAACAAGCAGTTTGCGCGAATTGCTATAAAACGCATTTATTGCAAACTTTTCATTCAAAGGTAAGGAAAACAATATTATGATGTGTATTTTGCACCGAGATCCTCCGTTACCACCTTAATCGCTATAAACTGTACTGCTGCACCTTATACCTATTATTATTAAAACTTAGCTTGTTAAATATAGCAAATGACTCTTGACATCAAAAGTTACCCAAGTAAATTCATTTTTACTCCCTTCCCTAGAATAAATAATATGCAAAGTATAACTTGAAAAAATCTTTGATATTGTCAAAAATCTCTCTACATTTATTGAACATTTATTGTGATTCCCGAGCCAGCAGTTTTAAGAAAAATGTCCCTCTCACAAAGTGATTACACAATTGACTAGGTAGTCCCCTAAATTAACCAATGGCAATGTTCAAACAAAATGCTTATAAAAGGCCAAAACTTACCAAAACAAGTATTTAGTAAATTTTACAATTTTATATATAAGGTGACATTTATTTGTGCAGTCCCCAGTATGAATTTGGCTATATGAATGAAAGTCACCTTAAATATTATAATTAGAGTGCATTACAAACCAGAAAAGATAAATTAGAAATAAATGTAAAGACAAGAATTTGAAAAAATTCCTCGGGCCAGGATTGGAACCTGCGACCTCTTGTTTCCCAGACAAGCGCGCTACCAATTGCGCCACCGAGGTACTTACCTAGACCGTTGAATTTTTCCACCGTACTTGTCCACTGAATATTTTTGTGACTATTTGATCTAACTAGCTTGTAATGCACATACTGAACGCTCACGAGGGCGTTATGTGATTTCACGCCTTGTCACCTTATATAACTCCTATAAGATACAAGTTTAGGGTAAAAATAGCTAAATTAAATTCCTGTAATACCTATTCCGTATAAGAGTTGTCGAGAATTCGGCCAATACCATTCGAAAATAACTTGCAATATGGACTTGTGTACATGTTTAGTTTAGCTTACCAAAATACGAAGTAATGCAAAAGCCTAGCAGCCGATATACAGCGTATTCTATGTTGATCATTTGCACGTCAAAAATCGTCAAATACCTGCGTTTATTACATTGTGAAAACTGCTCTCAAAAAATTGCCTTACCAAACGGTATGATAACTTTATACAGCAGCTGCAGTTGTGACGATTCTGATTCAGCTAATACAATTAAAGTATACTTATTATTATATGACATCCTTACATACCTACTTGTAATTTATACATTCTAGTTTTTATATTCCTTTGTAAGTACGATTGGCCAGGAACGTACTGAACAAGTATAAAGCTGATACCACCACTCCAATTATCTGAAAAAGAGAACAATACAGCATTTAAAAAATGTACCTATAGTTCCATTAATGGCCGTAGCATTGAAGTGGCAAACAATTGTTATGTTAATGTGTAATTGTTCAGCAAGACAAATGAATACGGATAAAAAAATGCAACAGATATGGTTGATATACATTTACATGTTGAAGATATCACGTAAGACAATTCTAATTTCAAATATTTTTTGAATGTGGACAGCAGTTTTTCCAAATGGAAGATTATTCGTTCTCAAGAATAAAAAAAAGGAAGGAGTTTTGCTTACCGACGCGGCTAAGAAAAGATCATAAGTCTTCTTGTCGTAGTTGTTCTTGTGATTATTGACCTCGATAAGCAGCGTAAGCGCAGCCGCCAGGTACAGTATAAACGCCAGACCGTGGTATATCACTTCCTGAAAAATAGAAAAGTACCACTTTACCTCGGTTTTTACTGTGGTTTATACTGGAGTCAGTGATAATAAACTCTTACCGCCAAGACTTGTCCAACATTTGAAACCAAAAACAGAAGTAGATAGTGTGTTATGCAAAATCTAGTAGCTATAATCAAGAAACAAAGTCTGGAGGAAGTGAAAAAAGTAAAATCTAGAAATAGTTCCACATAAGATCTCACAACGTATCTTCGTAAGAGGTATCGGGTACCTATACTATACCTATAGTACATACTTATGAAACGTAATTTTTCATGTAGGTGTGGTTTAAATGGGATAGCTATTGCTGGAGATAGGAAGAAGTAAATTACGTATTGATCTTATTTATTAACTACTAGCCTTTGCCCGCGGTTTCGCCCACGTTAATTCAATCTCTGTCCCGTTTTCGGCTTGGGCGTTATTTTACGAATCCCCCTATAGTCTATATGTTGACCAGGATCACTACGATGATGATAAAAAGAACAGCATCCAAATCCGTTTTGTAGTTCCCGAGTTAAAACAGAACATACATACAGACAAACACACAGACAGAAATTCCAAAAATTGTAGTTTTTGCTTAAAAAAAAATGAAAAAGATACATGTACACACGACTTAATTTTTTACTATTATTATTAGTATAGATGTCGCCGCCGTCTGGTTAAATCAGCCGCCTGGTGAAGGTTAGGTATGGCGAGTGGCGTGGCCGCCATACGTAACCTTCTTGGTTATTTTAAGACCACCCAGAAGTAAAATATAAACCAAAAGGCTAGAAGGGAGAACATTTTAATAAGGGAAGCCGGACAAAAATCGCCTTACTCAGAAAAGCAACCAAGGAAAACATTTAAAAAATGTACTTCGCAACTCCTTGTCATGTATTTTTTTGTTTGTCTTATTGAGATTTATGGAAATATTTGACAAAACGAAGAGCACGGAATAAAGAAGTAGTATGGGTGCCATTTCCTAAACAAGCCGATGGGAATCGTGTTATATGGACCCTTCGCCACTGCTAGCCATTTGGAAACGGCTGATTTAACCAGATGGTGGCGACATAGATATTAGGGTGCTTCATAAATGTATGAAAAAACATTTTTTTATTAATAGTTTTGGGCCACGCCTTTATTTGCTTCCATATATTATGTTAAAAAACTTTACTGTATTTTTTTCACAATTTTTGAAGTGGATTTTACCAGCCATGAAAGTATAGGGAGATTTAGAGCCGGTAGAATTTAAAATGTAAGTTTTACTTTAGTAATTAAACTATTGCAAAAATTATGAATTATTAACATATATGAACATGTAAAGATAAGGAATATGTTTTTTCATACACCCTAATAGATATACGTGACAACTTTGTATAGTGGCAACTTACAAACAGCGTTTTGGAGATGATGGACGCCGTGGACAAGGATATGAGGCACGCCGTCAGCAAGCAGAAGGTGCCGATAAGGAAGGCCACCGACATCAGAATGAAGAAGAACTCCGGCCTCGTGTCGACGCTGTACCGGTAGTTGTAGTGGTGATCCCAGTAGTAGCCCACAACTTTGTGTATAGTGGCAACTTACAAACAGCGTCTTGGAGATGATGGACGCCGTGGACAAGGAGATGAGGCACGCCGTCAGCAAGCAGAAGGTGCCGATGAGGAAGGCCACCGACATCAGCATGAAGAAGAACTCCGGCCTCGTGTCGACGCTGTACCGGTAGCTGTAGTGGTGATCCCAGTAGTAGCCCACAACTTTGTACAGTGGCAACTTACAAACAGCGTCTTGGAGATGATGGACGCCGTGGACAAGGAGATGAGGCACGCCGTCAGCAAGCAGAAGGTGCCGATGAGGAAGGCCACCGACATCAGCATGAAGAAGAACTCCGGCCTCGTGTCGACGCTGTACCGGTAGCTGTAGTGGTGATCCCAGTAGTAGCCCACAACTTTGTACAGTGGCAACTTACAAACAGCGTCTTGGAGATGATGGACGCCGTGGACAAGGAGATGAGGCACGCCGTCAGCAAGCAGAAGGTACCGATGAGGAAGGCCACCGACATCAGCATGAAGAAGAACTCCGGCCTCGTGTCGACGCTGTACCGGTAGCTGTAGTGGTGATCCCAGTAGTAGCCCACAATGCCTACACACACTGCGCCGAGCAACTGGAACGTTTAAAAATGGTTTTTAGTTTTAGAGCATTTTATCCAAAAGGTGGGATATGGTCCGTCTTATTTTTTAGGGTTCCGTAGCCAAATAGTAACCAACGGGACCTTATTACTAAGGCTCTGCTGTCCGTCTGTCCGTTTGTCTGTCTGTCTGTATGTCCATCTGTCACCAACCGTGATAGGCAGTTGAAATTTTCACAAATAATGTATTTCTGTTGCCGCTATAACAACAAATACTAAAACCGGCCACGTACGAGTCAGACCTGCGCACTCCCACACAACATACATGATTTTTTGCCGTTTTTATAGATAATACGGAACCCTTCGTGCGCGAGTCCTCTAATATTATCTGCCACGGCTGTAATGGAAGAGTGTATTGTGTATATAATTGTGTACTAGGCGGTAGAGCTGATGCCGAGCTCGACAGTGGAGGTACCACCATCTTACTCGCAAATCCTCCCGAAGTTCTTCGGGGGAGAGTAAGAGAACAGCTCTCACGCAAAACCAGGCGGCCCACCATTGCCTGGGACCGATGGATGGCAGTATATCCATCCCAAATTGCCGGGCCTTCTATGAAACAGGCTGGTGATGGGCAGCGGCGTCACTGGTGCAAGGGGTTCGGCACCGCGCTCACCAACCCGCCTGCCCAGCGTGTGTGAGTATGGGAATTTCTTCCAGGAGGACCGCCAAGAGTGGCGAAATCCTGGAAAGGCCTATGTCCAGCAGTGGACGAAACAGGCTGATGGATGGATGGATTGTGTATATAGATTACAATAGTAACGATATTTTATTGATCTAACGTCATAAATTTTTCCAAACAAAAAAACGTGCGTTTAAGTTAGAATTGATTTACTTGCACGAGACCGTTCTGTAATAACACAAAACAGTTGGAAAGAGGTACAAATTATTTTCATTGATGAAACGACACATCACTCGTAGTTTGCGAATCACTTTATGCCGAAAAAAGTTAATATTTAATTATTTACTTTATTTTCTCAAACTCATATAAATATTCCGGGGTACACAATTTCCTCACTATTGTAATCTACATACACAATACTATCTCCAGGTGGCAGATATTTTTAGATCACCTTACATATTAATCGAAGGGCAGACGTATCTTAATATACTCGTAATAATCGTTACTCCTTACTTGAGTATACTATTTTCTCGTTGGTGGTAACGGAGGATCTCGGTGCAAAATTCACATCATAATATTGTTTTCCTTACTTTTGAATAAAAAGTATGCAATAAATGCGTTTTATAGCAATTCGCGCAAACTACTTGTTAATAGTTAGGTGATCACATTAAAATTATTCCATTTTTTGCGTTACAGTTTAGCTGCATTACATTACAACTGTAAACACGCTTTTAAGTTTGTTAATGTAATGCAAACAAAATGTAATACATTAAAGTATGTAATTTTTTGTGAAGACTTTATTATTAATAAACTATTTCCGCTAGTTGCTTTAAAACACATTTATTTCATACTTTTTATTCAAAAGTAAGGAAAACCATATTATGATGTGCATTTTGTACCGAGGTAAAAAGTTACCCCTTTAAATAAGTTACTATGTTCCGAGGTCAAAAAATATTTTAGTTGTTTGTTAATTCTCCATTTAAAAGTAAGTACTTGTAGATGAAAAAATGTCCCTTTCAATCCGCGTTCAGATTTTTTAAAATTATAAGTATGACCAGAATCACTGAACACAATGCAGTAAGTTTTAAAATTTTGCAAACGCATCTGTAACAAATGAGAAAAATTTAGAGCCTGCACTGCGAAAGGAGACCCGTAGTTTATGGTATTTTCGACTTTATTTCTTGACTGTTTGAGCTTTGACGGGGGACTTCTAGGAGGGAACTCAAATCAGCTCAACACGGTAAGTAAAAAGGCAAACTTAGTTCTGCTTACATTTAAATAGGTGGATCAGAGGTACCTAAACGTGTAACAAAGACTATTAATATTTTCTTAAATTATAGAGAAATCTGTAGTGCTCCCGTCGATGAAATTCATTTTACGTGTTCTCGTAAATAGACGTTACTTGCTCATGAGGTCATCATAGCAGAGCTAAAATTGGAGCTTACGCGAGTATACGGAAATTACATCGTTTACCTTGTATTTATTATTGTTACATAAATGTTGTTTAACTTTTAATTAATAAGTTGGTATTATTTACCTTAGACTCATATTGTGGCGCAACGGGCAAAATTGTACAGACCCACTTTTCGACCTTTTTATGTCAAAGTTTTTGATTCAGATTTACAGGTTCTTTTAAAATTGGTCACTAATATTTCTAGCAAATACTTTCATTGGGTGTAGTGTAGATGTCCCCTTAACATGTATAAGGCTATTTGTATGTCTACTAAGCTCTAGTCTGATTTTTAGTTTTTCAATATAAAATCATATTGTTACATATTAAAAATTGATATTCCTCAGTTTCGCAGGCTCTAATCCCAGGATTTTTAATGAAAATATTGAAATTTGTTCCTAATTGATATCTATTTTATAGTTTGTAATGCACTCTAAATAAAGTTAGAATAGACTTAATATGAATAAAAAACATAATTATATAATATACTAGCTTTTCGCTCGCGGCTCCACCCATTTATTCAATATCTGTCCTTTTTTCGGCTTGGGCATTTTCATGTGGCTATAAGGGCCTATATGTTGACTACGGTCACTGCGATGATAATAAAAAAAACTGGTCAAGTGCGAGGCCACCGAGGGTTCCGTTAAAGACTATGTTTTTATTATTTTATTACAAATGTATAGTTTTCAGGTTTTTCCCAAATTTGTAGTATAAGACGGTATTACTTGCCAAATTTTATCGTTGTAGGTCAACTGGAAATACCCTATAAATTTTGATTCCCTTGAGAGTGTCGAAATATACGTTTTTTGCGGCATAAACGGCCGTATCTTTTTTTTTACGTTGACTTAGAAGTTTGATTTTTTCACAGATTCAAGAAACTGTAAATTTGAGTATATACTTTAAATTTCATCTCGATCCACGCGTTCCCGAGATAAAGGGTCTTGACAGGCATCTGTCTGTCGGGCGCACGGACGGGCGGGCAGACAGACGGACAAAAAAGTGATCCTATAAGGACTCCGTTTTTTCCTATTGATGTACGGATCCCTAAAAACCGCATCCAAATCTGTTGAGTGGTTCACGAGATAAAACTGAAGATACATACAGACAGAGACAGACAAAAATTCAAAAAAGGTAGTTTTGTACATTACATTCAAAATTTAAAAAAAAAAGAAAATTAAGTGTGGTAACGACTTTTTGATTACTTAATTATTAATAGAGATATAGAAAATACACGTTGCCGTGTTTGCGTACTAATTATACCTATGCGTGATAGATAATGCGCCTACGCACATTACGAGCCTTTAGAATCAATGAAGGAATAACTTAGGATTAACAAAATACGCCTTTGTGTTTTGAAGATATCATAGAAAAGCTACATCTGTAAATGTAGTAACATCATCACAATGTCTTCGTACTTCTTTAATTGGCTTCAATTGATGTTCCATCAGCCTGTTTCGTCCACTGCTGGACATAGGCCTTTCCAGGATTTCACCACTCTTGGCGGTCCTCCTGAAAGAAATGCCCATACTCACACACGCTGGGCAGGCGGGTTGGTGAGCGCGGTGCCGAAACCCTTGCACTGGTGACGCCGCTGCCCGTCACTAGTCTGTTTTAAGGCCTGGCAATCAGGGATGGGTATACCGCCATCCATCGGTCCCAGGCAATGGTGGGCCGCCTGGTTTTGCCTGAGAGCTGTTCTCTTACTCTCCCCCGAATAACTTCGGGAGGATTTGCGAGTAAGATGGTGGTACCTCCACAGTCGAGCTCGGCATCATCTCTACCACCTACAAGCAATTGATGATATTGGCCTTTATTAATTAACTTTATTTTCTAAAAACTATAAATAAATATAACTATCTAAACATATAAAACTGAAACTGATGTAATTTCATATTTACTTTATACAAAAAGTATACGTCAGACATGTAGGTAAGTATAAAACAAGAAAAAATACATTTACTTGTTGTTTCAAGGTATTTCCAAGCTTTCTTACTTACTGGGAGATAGGAAAAGAAAAAGTTTAATCTTGCGTTTATTTCCCAACTAAATCTTTGAAAAGATGTCTCATTCGTTGTGAAACATATTTTTCTTCTGAACATAAATAAAGGGCCCGCTTGTATTTGATCAACACGAGATGATCCATAATATGCCTATTTATAAATCGAAACTGGGCCAAACGCATCAGACTGGAGCGGAATTCTCTCTTGTACGACAAAATATGCTTTCATAAAATCTGACCGAAAAGTACAAAGGAAAAATACTGAGGGGAAGCAGTTGGAGCATTTTTCCAAGGTAACCCACAGTGTTACTACGAACGCTTCGGGGCTACGTTCATAAACTAGAGGCATACTATGCTAGAGTTCCCGACACGGATTCTAATGCCATCTTTTTCGCACGCTTTGAAAATTGTATACGCTATTCTTCTGTCGGTGTTGGAACCTGACGAAATTGAAAAATGTAAACTCATTTAAGATCAAAGTGAAGCACTTCTTTCATTCTGAATACCCGTCAAAATAGCACTCAATATAAATATCCAACCCCTATTATTATTTGTGTATGTATAAGTATTTATATATTTATGTTTATTTAATTTATTTTAATCTTTGTACGTTTATGTATTTTTTAAGTATGTTTATGTTAAACAATATAAATATTATATCAATATGTTAAAATTATATTTTGGATAAAATAGCACCCTAGTATTTATTTCCTTTTTGATAGCATTTACCCCTTTTAAAGTTTAATTTAGTTAACGTCTTTTCTTTTCACCCAAAGGTTGCCTGGGAGATATTGCTAAAAGCAATGAGTGCCGCCTTTGTACACAATGTCTGTTCTGTTTGTTAAAATGTGTTGTTAAATATGTGTGTAAATGTACAAAAAGTGCAATAAATAAAAAATAAAAAAAGAAATTGTTAATTTATGAACGGCTACCTGATACTACAAATTGAAATACCCTACTTCCATGGCAATAAGTGCTACGATGCTTTCTACGTAACAGTCATGTCTTCGCAGTATCAAAAGCATGAACAAAAAAACGAAGAAAATAAAGAGCTTTATCTTTTATGGTACAAAGTAAAAGAACAATTATTTTAACTTGAGTATGCACTATATTCCAAAAATCTCATTGCTGCAAGTGCAACTTGCAGTACTTATTCGAAGCCAGGTCTAAGATGTTCCGTCGACTAAGCTATAAAAGTACTTACTAGCTGAGCCAGCTTGAGCAGTCCAGGCAAGGTCTTGAGGTAGCCGCTGTTCAAGAAGAGCATGGTGCCGCTGGTGGTGGTCGTGGTGCGCGTGATGGTCACTGTGTGCGACATCTTGGCTCACTGCTGCTCAAACAACAATACAGAATCATGGTCACTACAGCGTCTACAGCAAACCACAATCCAGATGAAGCAGAATAACTCTCACTCTCTATTTTAGGGAAGTAAATTTTACATCCTAGCAGTAGTGGCAACCCTGAGCTGCGCCGAGGTTAGTTTGTAGTTAGTATAGATATAGAAAAATGAGTTCATACTGTATTATAGTGTGTCTGTTCAATAATAGGTTCAATAAAAAGTGTCAGCAATACTAGTTTGTTGATAAGGATAAACAGTGCGACAAGGCTCCTTGGGTCTCGGTCGACAGACGTGGCGGGCGGAAAGTTTTCGAATGAAATGACAGCTGCTCAACCCCGTCCCCGCTCAGTTACAGGCCTACAAGCAGTTACCTAAGGCACAGTAGATATATAAACAGTAGGTTAACTTCACCGTATTCTCGAGTTAATTACCTGTCGGCGGGTTAGGGCTGGCATCGGGCGAAATCCAAAAGCAACCTAATTAATGACACGATACAGCGCTCGCGACTGCCATCCGACGCTAACGTTCCGCGACAATGGTCGAGACGGCGGCGTGTAAAAGCGCGCATCTGTTAGTGTGTGTATCGATTCAGAGCGTTTCCTTGGAGTTTACGTACTAATTCATATCTTCTGTGCGTAAGGCGGTCAAGGTATAGAATAGCGGAGTGAGTTCTGATTTTGGCCACGACCAATCCGCGCGCTTGCAAGAGCCTTGCACTTCACCTTTTCGG
The DNA here is from genome assembly GCA_910592155.1 of Ypsolopha scabrella. NCBI lineage: Eukaryota > Metazoa > Arthropoda > Insecta > Lepidoptera > Ypsolophidae > Ypsolopha > Ypsolopha scabrella. The sequence continues at coordinate 16,185,597 of OU342970.1, read as the reverse complement.
TATCATTTTAAAATGAGGTATAAGTGTACACTAACCAAAATGCTTATTCATAAACATTAGGTATTGGAAATCCATAAACAATAATTACACATAATTAAGTTTGAGCCATTTAACATACCAACGAAACCAAACCGATTAAATGCTCAAGGCATTGTTTATCCGACTCACAACAAGCAAGGACAATAAGTGACATAATCGAGAGTCAATTCATCTCCGAAAACGGTTGGTTAGGTCAACGCGTTGGCGAGCCGTGACGTGATGCGGTTTGTGTGCCGAGGCCACCTACTCCCGAGAATAAATATACCCTACCTTCAGAATTACTGCACCTACATACCAACTCTAAACTACTGCGCTCGTTCACAATATTGCAACAGTTTTTTTTTTTTTTTATTTTACCCGATTTATCCATAGAGGTGACGGCCGTTGCTTGAGCACGCGTCCCTAATAGTTGAGTAATTTTAGCTCAAAATTATATTATAAAGTAGTGCTGAAAATCGGCCAAGTGCGAGTAGGACGTGTGCCCTGAGGGTTCCGTACCATTCAAACAAGTTAAGACGAAGCCACGAAATAGATTAAGCATTTCATTGACACATTTTGCCCGAAGATTTTGTTGATTGGTTAATTTTCATAGCAGAGAAAAAAAAATTAGAAAACCTCTTTTAAAACAGAGATTTCTATTTTACTGACAAACGGGAGCGAATGAAGCCTCTTAGTTTTTTATTTAAATTAGTCTACAAATACACTTCAATATGGCCGATTGGATTTATTCAATTACTTATAGTTGTCATTTTAAACGAAAAATACTGTTTTGCCGCATACGACCTTACGGCATAAGCTAGTTCGTGAGCGCATATTTGTATGGAGTAAGTCCCCTCACTCCACTCTCCTAAGGCGCCGATTTGAAATTAAAAGTTTATCAATGCCTCGCCTTATCAGACTTGAATAGTTTGAGCTAAATTTACTAACTATTATCATTAAAAAAATATGAAACAAAACTGCAAATACAAGGTGTAAATGCAAAGTCAAGATTTTAGGGTATGAAAGTATACACAATTCTGATGTCATTACGAGAAAAAAAAATACTTTGAATTTTCACCAAAAATTCCATCATTTTTCTGAGCTATGGCTACGCAGCTCACCGGCCTCCCCACACACTTATTGCACCCCGCAACCCGCACCCCTCATCCGAGTGGCCAGCGACCGTGAGGGTGTCCACGCGATTAGTGAATTTTGAGTAAAGAAAATCGTCTAATTATGAGGTACTAGTACTTTATTCAGAGATCCAGGTATTTAAAATAACATCTTTACCGATCATACTAACACACCCTTACAGGATTCTTGCCTTTGCTTTTACACCCGGTATAAGTTACTCAAGAATGCGGGTCCGGAACGCTAAAACTACATTATGAGTCGATATTTTCAGTATACGTTGTTTAATTAAATACAGTACATGGTTCATAATAAAAAGAAAATCTAAATTCCTAACTAGTTTAGTTTTTGAGATAGACCCCGTAACAAAATTGATACCTGACAACTTTTACGGATCCCATTTCTTGATTTTTTTTATATAAAAAGGAAATATTTTATAAGGTCCTACAATAATAAATGAAGATATATTCAGGGTGGATTGTATATCGTTAACTGATCACAAAAAAGAATTATAAAAAGATTTTTTGGTCGAATAAGTGTTTCACTGCTTTCGGCCGCAATGGCAACTGATTCGAGTTTCACAACCAGTTGCCGTAAAATAAACAATTTTCCAATTTTCAACAAATGACGAAAATTCTCCCATCGCAACTGGTTGCAAAACTCAGTTGCTATGGCGGCCGGAAGGGTTTCACTTCCCAATACATAGTGGTTCAATCGGATGACTCAATTTCTATGGAAGAGTAAAAAAAAATCATGCAAAAAAATATTTTTGGTGGAAAGTGGTCTACTAGCGATACTCACCGCTTAAATTTTTTCACTATGAATTATAGGACCTTATACTGACTGTAAATAGACTGCTACCATTAAATTAAACCACATATTCTACAGACCCTACTGAATCACTTTTCCCAAGAAAACAAGGACATGAAGGAAAAAAGGACAACCTTTGTTTAGGAAATAATTGAGTTCCAAACAAAAATGCGTGAACCCTAACACACCGACATACGGGCGAGTTTAGCGAGAGCGTCGTCCGTGATACCTGAAGCTGTTCACGGAACTCAATTATTTCCTAAACTAAGGGTGTCCGCGGGTATGATTCTTGGGAAAAGTGGTTCAGTAGGGTCAGTAGAATATGTGGTTTCATTTAATGGTAGCAGTCTATACACACCCGGTATATTTGTAAGTTAGTTAGTTAGTGAAAAATATATCAGCGATTCCTAAACGGAGGTGGTAGAGCTGATGCCGGGCTCGACTGTGGAGGTACCACCATCTTACTCGCAAATCCTCCCGAAGTTATTCGGGGGAGAGTAAGAGAACAGCTCTTAGGCAAAACCAGGCGGCCTACAATTGCCTGGGACCGATGGATGGCGGTTTATCCATCCCCAATTGCCGAGCCTTATCTAAAACAGACTGGTGACGGTCACTGGTACAACAAGGGCTTCGGCACCGCGCTCAACAACCCGCCTGCCCAGCGTGTGTGAGTATGGGCATTTCTTCCAGGAGGATCGCCAAGAGTGGCGCAATCCTGGAATGGCCTATGTCCAGCAGTGGACGAAACAGGCTGATGGATGGATGGATGGATTCCTAAACAATGACAGCCCACGTACCAGGGTAAGAAAAAAAAACAAATTTTCTGGTTCCTTTTTAAATAATTTAATTTCTAATTCAATATTCGGTTTCGGGTAAAAAATTCTACACCAAATGTCAGGTCTGTAACTCATTCCATTCTGCAACATACATACGGATAGACAGACGGACAGACAGTAGAGCTCTGTTTTGTCCTTTGGGTACGGAACCCTAAAAATCACAGACGGAGCTGGTTTTACTTGTCTATTCTGAGTATGAGGACTCACAGAATAAGAACATGAATAATTTATTTTACAAATTAAACTTACATTTATTGAAACAATAATAGGTTAATAATAAATAAATACTTCATCAAAAGAAACGTGGGAAAGAGGTAGCGACTCGTTAACCGATATAACCGATTATACCTATTTACACACATGTAATTTTGTCCGACAAAATGAGCTGCCTTACCCGCGATGGCAGCCAGTGCTCTACCGATAACGAATTTAGCCCAACAGTATTCATAAATAAAACAATATAATAAGACGACTTTAATTTATGCAGGCAAACTCATACTGGAGGCTTGGTAAGTGATCAGTAACACGGACCGATAACACTTTTTGCTAATTCGCAAAATAAAATCTTGACGTCCCACTTGGGGCTGGCTGGGCTCGGAAGAATAACGGGCTGGGCTTGCGTTTGTAAGTAACACGAAAGGGTCATCGAACCTTGTTACTGAACACTTCTGAGTCTTCAGTAAGAATTTGGCTGCATAAATGAAACTCACCTGGAGATGCATATTTTTAGTCATGAACTGAGGTTTAATGTGTATTATATACTTAAAGTTACTCAGCGATTGTGTAGCTTTTTATAAGTGAAACAATTTTTAGAATTGGTGTATAGAGATTACCCATAACATGATTAATTGAAATAGGCGTTACCTTGCGGAAGTCCATCACTAAGTAAAGGATATATGAATATAATTTGCAATATTCCGCTAAACAATTCTTGTCGTGCTATTCAAAATGCAGACTCGTGCACCGCCCGCCCGCCCGCATAAAAACATGCAACAAGCAAGCGATACAAGCAAAGCAATCTTAAATAACAAGCAAGAAAACTTATCGACACGTGTTTCGCCTCTGAACGAGGCTCGGATCGAACAGAGGCGAAACACGTGTCGATAAGTTTTCTTGCTTGTTATTTAAGATTGCTTTGCTTGTATCGCTTGCTTGTTGCATGTTTTTATGCGGGCGGGCGGGCGGTGCACGAGTCTGCATTTTGAATAGCACGACAAGAATTGTTTAGCGGAATATTGCAAATTATATTCATATATCCTTTACTTCATAACATACAAACAAACAAAACATTTTTTTTTCTTATATAATACTGAAGATGTAGATATATAAATCAAAAATATATTGTCACGACATGAATCCCCGAGGACATGCCAGAGGTGTTCCCGAGTGTGAACAGTGAAATAAAAGTTGAAGAGTTAAGTTAAAAGTGAAAGAAACCGCGTTTCACCGACGATTATTACGTCCCAACATGACGGGTGGTGAGGTGAACGATAGGCAGAAATACACGCTTTTTATGCATATAGGGTTTTTCAAGGTGTTTTCCTTCACCGTTCAGTAAGTGGTAAGTATTAGGTAAGAACACAAATACTATGCACATAAATTCCGAAAAACTCATTGGTGCATGAGCGACCGCGATTAGAACCCAAAGCGTTCTAACGCCTGAACTACCGCCGCTATAAAATAAACAATACAAACAATAAAAATAGCCAAACGATAAAAAATGCCGTTATTAATAGGTATTAATTATGTAATGCTCTATTGTTTGCATTTCAAACGTTTCCGTTATTTATCCTCCAATGTGCTGTTTCATTCCTACTTTGTTTTCCATGGCCAGAAAGAGAGAAAAGGCAAAGGAAAGTTTTCGCTTCTGCTCGATTTATCAGTTGTAGTTGCAGACAATAGACTATAGGACGTCGACCTTAGCGTCGCGACGGTTATGACGTCATCTTGCGAAGCCTGATGCACCCCCACTGAGAACCTAAGGGGTACAGAACTGACTTTATGAAGAGGTGCTTTCGTTCTATGCGCACCACCGAGAAAGCCTTGATGACATTCAAATGGCAGAAAAACGTTTAATTTATAACATTTGGTGTGCGTTACGCCAGTGGCATGTTGGCACTTTTCAGGATTTCAGGTTGACAGATAACATTAGTGCCCCAACTCGTGTAGTTTTGCCCGAAATTAAAAATGTGTGCGGCCAGCCGATCCAAAGATATTCACGAAAAACTGATTCCGCTGGAGTAACTCACCCCTACAGCATTCTTTTTTAACGGTACGAGTAGTTGTAACTAAATACATCCATCCATCCATCCATCAGCTCGTGTTCGTACACTGCTGGACATAGGCCTTTCCCAAATTTCGCCACTCATGTCGGTCCTCCGTCCTCCTCATCCAGCCGCCCCCCGCAACGTCCTTCAGGTCGTCGGTCCAGCGGGCACGAGGTCGTCCTACACTACGCTTTGCTGTACGTGGTCTCCAAAAATTAATAATATTTATTTGTAAACTAAATACAAACTAGCTTCATTTAGTTAGAGCTGATTAGTGCTTAATTGTGCCCAAAAAATAAAATTAGTGCGTCTTGAGGTATTGGAATTATTCAAGATGCCGCTGGGGTAATATTTAGCTAATTTCTGTTTCTCTTAAATGAATTACATTTTTAAATGATATAAAACTTTTTGATTGATTGATTTGTATGAATTTTTTAGTTCCTAATTTGTGCAAATTTAATGCGTTATTTTCAATCCTTGCACTTCAATGAGAAAACCTAGGATCTAACCAATTATGGTGGTTTGTACCTTTTTCTATTCCAACTCCTTAAAGAGTTATTCCATTTTTCTTAAAATCTGGCTACTCTATAATGTAACGCTTCAATACATGAGTTATTATTAAGTGACAGTACATATGATTCTATAAATAATAAGTACCTTTATTTATCCTTAAAATTTCAGCTAAAAACGTCTTAACTACTGAAACATGAGGAAAAAACTTCAGGAAAACATATAACACGATTAACTAACCAAATTTGAATGACTACGAGTACATAAAAGCGGCCGCAACGTATGTACATTGAGCCAACCTTCAATAAACTAACCATTTGTATCAAAAATTATTGTTCCACGATCGGATTGGGATTTGCATAATAGTACATATCAAGTAAAATAATAATCAAATTCTTGCGTTTTATGTACTGACTTATGTTTATAAGTTTATGGATCAAAATTTGCTTTTCCAAAAGAAATGATCGCTGATTTAGTTGTTTGCTGAATCTATGTTCAACCATTTTATAAATTAAATCTTTATTTGACAAATCTGTCACTAGGTAGGTATTTGGCATTTCCGTTTTCACGTTACTGAAGCTATAGATTTTTGAAAATAATTAAGTTCTATTAATTATTAAAATTGAATATGAGTAATCACGGTAGAATATTAGATGGCCTTGCAGAGAAATTGTTTTCAATGTTCTAAATTATTTTACGAAGGAGAATGATAGTACAAAATTGAATCCAACAGGTCGTGATACTGACAGCTCTGATGATGAAGTTGATGAACCCATGAGTGATTGATCATCAAGACAAATGGCGAGCGAACAATTTTTTTTAAGAATATCATTTTATTTTAATTCTACGAAATTTTATTTGGGTAAATGTTTCTTTTTCTCCACATTATAATTTCGCAGTACTGAAAAAGTTTTGACGTATTCCTTTGGTAACTGTCATTCCATACATTCGCGTAAAGTTGACGATCGCACCTCGTTCCCAATCCAAACGTGGAACAATAAAACAAAACAAAGACGAAATTTAAAAAAAAATGTTTTCACCTTCTTTCCGACTCGGCTTGGGGACAAAAAAAATGTTTCGAATTTCATAAATAGGAACGATAATTGTGATCGCTTAACAAATATTTAGTATGAATTTAACTGGGCCAACCCAGACTACCTTATATAAAAAGGTTTTAAGTTCAAAATAGATTTGATACGACCTGCTTGACATCCCACATGCATTTTCAAAATGTGACGTCACCCAAGATTTACGCACACTTTACTCCACGAAGTATATACCGTAAAACCCTCTGGCTCTATCGGTGAAATATCCGATGCATAGCTATAATGTAAACAAACCACCTTCACAAATTCTAAAAACTATAACCGAGCAAATAAAAGTTCAATAAAGGTTCTAATAAAAGTCAGATTAAGTATGTAGTAAGGTTCTTACCTTAATGTGTCACCGTTTAAATAAAACTTGGAGGAAAACCTTGGAAGCCGCGAAAAGCGCGCGTTCACTCAAAACAGCAGAGAGAGACCGACTGTGCCCGAGTGTTTCATTCTGAGTCACCACTGTTGTTTCACGCATGCGTCAACCTTACCTACCATATGACTACTATACGTACAGGTCATACAGCCACTTCCACCGTCTCCGAAACGCCACGGACTATGACTCTAGGGTGGCGGATTCTAGGGGCGGCAATTTTGGGGACCGTAGTTATCTTTTTTCTGGCGAAATAAAAGCTGTATTAGAAGCAATTTTGTACTTATTATATTAAAACTGTAAGTAATTAGGATTATTTAATTGCGTTTACCGAATCTATATTATTGTGTGCGTAGGTAGGATAATTTATCCTACCCTATATTAAATCGTACAATAATAAAATAAATACAAACAATTGATTAAGGCGCTACCTCACTAAAATCGGCACTTTTTGAAGTTATTTACCTGCTTTTAAGAATAAGCCACTAATTAGATAAATTGGTATATAAATATGGGTAACTTTTTCTAGTTTTCTTGAATACAGAAACGCGATTGCAGAACTTTCGCTCGATAGAAATAATTATTGAAATGGGGTCTTCTTTTATACTTTTTTTCATCGTATGCGAAATAGGAATGACATACAGACCTGAACGATATTTAATTAGATAGTTTTTAACAATATTGAAATTTTGTGAATGTGAAATTTTGATAACTATTTCAGTTAATTTTATATTCATTTAAAACCGACATTTTGCATTTTTTTATTTAGCCCATTGTTTGAAAATAAAGAATAACGCTTTTCATTGTTATTGGAATTTGAACGTCTATATATAAGTTTGTATTCTAAGTAATCATATTTACTTTGAGATCCTAACTAGTGTTGTTAGTAAAAGAAATTGGTTTTCCGCAACATGGCGAGGTTTTAGTACATTACTGCTATGACCAGGAAATAAGAAATCCTGGACGAGTAAATTAAAAGTCCGAGCCCATAGGGCCCCTTAAACCATCATCGCTTTGGACGCGCTAATCTATGTTAAGAAACAAACTCAACCAAATGGACCTTTCAAAGTAATATCATTATTGAAAAGAAAATCTGAAGGATTTAAAGCGAAACAATATCAAACATTCACACCAGACCAAATAAGAATGTTCCTGAATGAAGCACCTACTAAATATCTGTTCATAAAGGTAAGAAAGTAGTTTGTAAACTTACGATTTTTAGAATGGTTCTCTAAAAAAAACGTTGTTAGCACTATGTTTTAATTTTCAGGTTGCATTCATTGTTGGATTGATGGGAGCCTGTCGTCGTGCTGAGCTACATCAGCTGGAATTTCAAAATGTGAAACAGTTGGAATCAACCCTTGTCGTTACTATTCCTAATACGAAAACAAAAGCTACGCGAACTTTTACTATAACAGCAAAATATGCAGAAATTTGTATGGAATATATAAAACTTCGGCCTAAAAATTGCGAAAGTCGCTATTTTTCTTTTTAACTATGTGAGTGGAAAATGCACACGACAACGGGTTGGCATTAATATATGGCCGTTTGGGTAAAGAAATTGCAATGTATTTAGAACTTCCCAATCCCCATTTATACACGGGCCATTGTTTCCGCCGAAGCTCTGCCACTATCTTAGTAGATGCTAGAGGTGATATTGCCAGTTTGAAACGCCATGGAGTTTATATCTGTGTTACTCGTATATCTGTGTTTTATTCCTTCCTTCGTCGATAAAATCTTGTATGCAACTGAACGTTATTGGTCTTTTAATAACTCCTGCCCACCTATTTCGGTACGCGGTACGCTTGTACTAGTATTAAAAGACCGTCCATAACGTAACGGTTGCATAAATAGCTATAATATAAACTTACCTTTTTATTTTGATACTTGAATTACCTTTATCCCGATGATTATCCATAAATTATGAAGAACTTGTTTTCACATTGTTGTTTGGTGACCACAACTTCCTGACAAATCCATTATTTTGGGTACAAAGCCTATTAACTTAGACATTCAAAACCCATTAAATTGGTAATATCTTAAATCATACCTTTTTTTACCAGCACCAAGGGGCCGTAGCCTTCTGTAGAAGGTATTAGTTTCCACTTAATATCTCTTACGGGGCTCAAGAAAACTGATCTTGACAGACGAACAGACAGACAGACGCAGATAACAAAGTGATCATTTGAGGGCTTCGTTTTTTTAACGTGAATAATTGAGGTACTTACGGAATTCTAAAAAGTGATGATTTGCCCGTAAAATAAAATATGTAACTATAATAATTTTTGTGTCTGTATGTATGCTCGCCATTCATATATGAACTACTGAACGAATTTAGATTGGATTTTCATTGCTGTGTAACTGAATATTCTAGGAGTAACACAGGGTATTTGGTTTTCTTTCTTAAAACTTGAATATGTTTTACGTCTGTGAACGAGTGGTAGAGCGCTCACCTGCTAACCCGATTAGTTAGCAGTTTTTATCCTTTCGCCAGGGGTCTTGGGTTCAATCTCCGCGGTGCAACATTAACTTGTTGTTCGGTTTGGGTGCTTAGGAAGGCACGTCAAGGCGACTCTATTCACCTGAACTACCATACTAGCCCTATTCGCTGATAATTATTGAAAGGTACTTGCTTATTATTTGTTCTTTTTAAACATATCCCATACAATTTCCATGACTTGCACCTAAAACATTTATCAAAATCCAATACATACAAAAGTTACAGGCGAATAAAGTCCTGGATTTTACACATATTTTGATGAATGTTTATGTACCATAATGTCCTAGAAGCGATACAACAGATCAAATAATTTTAGGTTCACAGCATAGTATATTTTATACTATTCAAAAATATTTTTGTTTTATTTCGATTTTTGGGATATTTCTCCTGAAATCATACGAAGACCCAAAACCATTCTCGAGTTTTTTCAAGACATGAGTTTTGTCTCGCGTTAGCTTAGTGTTCGGCTAGTTCCGTACGAGCTCGGGAAATGAAAGTTCAGGCCAACCAATAACAGTCAAGTCAGTGCTCTATAGTCCGAAGTTGAATGTAGAACGAAATAGCAAGCATAGGGACCCCTTGCGCGACTGACTTCAAGCCGCCGCCGGCTACAGGCCTCTGTGCATTTGTGCCTGAAATACGGCGATAGAGCTCACCACTTATCGCGTTTGGGACGTAATAATCGTAGGTGAAAAGCGGGTGTCCCAAGAGTGGACTGTGACTTTCATTTCATATTTTTAACACCTCTGACACCCCCGCGGGTAATTATTTCGTGACGTCATGTATGTATGTACGAGTATTATGTCGTAGATCGTAGAATTGATCAGTTCATGATCTGAAGTGCAATTATTATGTAAAACAATCGTATTCATTTAACAGCCAAAATCTTACGATTTCTATTGTCAAATGGCTAGTCGCCCCATATCGCAATATCACGAAATCTGTAAGAACTACAGACCATTCACTATAAGAAGTCCCCTGGGCCACGTTCAGTTTGATCGCCCGCCGACGCGACGCCCGGCGATCATGCCATCTCTTTAGCACGCGTTGTTTTGTATAGGGGATTTCATAAAGTGAATGGTCTGTAAAGGGGTAAATTTATGATCATAAGCAACCTAACACGCCCCACCTCACTTCCCTCGTCGTCGCACCTATTTTTGCCTTTTTGTTGTTAATTTCTGTAAATATCATATTTCATACTTGCCGATATTGTCAAACAGATCATGAAATTAAAAAATATTAATTGACTTTCAAACAAACCCCGATAATTTTACAGGTTATTGAGAAACATTAGTACAACAGATTTTAAATGTAAAAACAATTAAAATTAAAGTAATATTATAAAAAAATGTTACTTCAAATAAATGTAATTGATTGACTTTTTGTCTTTGAATTATGATATACATGTATATATATATGAATAAAACTTAGAGAACACATTAAAATTAATTATTGTGAAATATATATGGCCCGAAATATATCTCACAGTAATTAATTTTAGTCGTGTTTTCTAAGTTACTTGGAAATAAAATTTATGGTTATCCTAATAGCCATTCCCATACGGAAAAAAATTAAAATAGTCCAAAATAGTGGGATCAATTATAAAAATAACTTCACGCGATCTAATTATCGTATCTCTTCGTGTGACCATGATTTCTTTGGATTTTACGTAAATCTTCAAAGGGCTCCTACTTTAAAAAATAATTATGAATATGATTTTGAATGGTTTTAATAAAACCAGTTTGTATTCTTTAACAGAATACTAAATTATCGAGGTTAGTCTAAAAGTTACCCCTATATCCGTAAAGTAAATTTTTTCATCACGACACCTTTTACTCCACGAACTAAAGAATCTTAATTAGTTCATGGACGTGGAAACCAGATGGCGCTATACACTGAGACAAGGATTTAGGAGTTCCACGTAGATGAAGTCGCGGTAAAAAGCAAAAACATTTCATAAAATTATACCTTTTTGCAAATAACTAAGGGACGTAATCATAACACTACCATTTTTTTACATTCACACACTAAAAATGAAAAACTGCCTTTATTTCTGTTACAAATTTATTAACTTTTTACAATTTGTTAAATTAACTATTGTGTGTAATTTTTATCTTACATTTATAACTTAATGTTACTTTAAATAACATCATACTCCGACATTGCGACTTTACCATAGAAATTCCGAAATAATTCTGGATAAAAAAATAGACGGTGTTTATCATCTTCAAATCGAGACATTATTTAACGTAACAATAAACATTAAAAATAAACCTTAACATTTAACACAACTTAAATATCTCAGTTCTTAACAATAACATTAACTCTCTCATATAAAAAGTAGATTCGTTGAGAAAACATGTTAACAAATACGTGATACCACATAAATATGTAGTAAGTATTATAAAGTATTCCGCGGTTGAGTTTGCACCGCCTCAATACATGTTTTTACAGAACTTTCCATTATAAAAAATATATTTTTCCCATATTTCTTTTTAATTTTTGTGTCATATGTTTCCAACCCTTCCAATAAATTGTACTTTTGCCCATAGTTCACAACCAAAGCTAACAATATTTGTGTGTAACTAGTGTCAGGTCTAGCGCTTAACTGCGATCGGTAGTCTACCGACGACGACGGTAGAACAGTGGGGGATGTGGTTGTAGTGTTGGATTTGGACGGATAAAAAATTATTGACATTTCAGTCAAAAAGATATTATAAAAAAATAAATCGTACTTCTTACCAAAAAACGAGTAGAACACGAACAAGTAAAGAGTAAAACAGAGATTTTAGACGATAAACTCACAAATGTTTGCATCAGAAACGGATTCTAAGAAATCCTATTTATTTATTGCAACAATTTATACACAAATGAATTATGGAACATTAATATTGTTATCAGCTATTTGTTCCATGAAGTGCAACACGTAATTATTTTGTCATTGGCTCTCATTTCTTCCATTTGGTTAAAAATCTTTGCAGTTTTTGACTTTGTAAGATTAATCTCACATATGCGTCTAGCTCCTATGTAAAATTATTGTTATAGGTACCTAACTAATGGAAATATATAGCTTGTTAAAATATAAATTAACGTATTTTTCTTTAAGATCCTTGAATTAGGATAAAATATCGTACTTATTAACAAATTATCATACAAATACGATAACTATGTAATTAATTATCGTACGAAATCCAACACCATGCGGGAGTGAGTGGAGTCTCTCGTCTCTCTCTCTCTCTCTCACACACACACACGTAACCATACCCCCTCCTGCACCGCTCCGCTACCGCAGAAACCTACACAGTTAATTAAGCGCTAGACCTGTAGGTACAGTCTCCAACACGTCTTGGTAAACCGCATTAAAGGTGATAATCGAACAAACAGGTATATCTTCGCATCGCGTACAAGTACTACTAAATATATAAATAGGTTCACGGACGGCGTTATAAATTATACATAAATACATACCCCGGTGATTTATTGTGTGGAAAGGTTTTTTTTTTCAGTATGTGGTCATATTTAGATTAATATAATTAAAATACATAGGTTCACGTAAGTATTTCGTATGGTACAACTCCATGAAACCACAAGTCGATTTGATCATTATACTTTACTTGGACTAGGCAAATGAATATAATACTTACACAACAAAACTGTTGTTAAAAAGACAAGAAATACAACGTTTTTATTTTGTGTTAAAATAATAAATGACATGAAATTAAGGAACCAAACTTAATTCTTTGACAAGTTATACATATGTACGAGTATGTATGAATGTATCGATAGATTTTATCTAGTACTGGGTCACTGTTTGCACAACGCCTTCCATTCAAAACTAATTACGCACACACGTGCATTGTACAGATGTACGGAACGGTGTGACGTGATGTCCATTACGTGTAGTAAATACACCTCGAGTACTGTCGCTATCACAAAAAGTTTGGCAAATTAATTTCATTTCACTTATACTCCTATGGTTTAGGATATTAGAAAATCTAGCAAATTCATTTCTCACTTTGCTCTGTCACAAATCAAATCATGCAAATATGTCTAGAAATGACTAACAGAATATTACTATAACGAAAAAAAATTCAAAGCTGCGACGTCTTCTCTAATAAATTGATTAAAATGTGAATTTATAGCCCAGCTAAGCTAAAATACTGGAAAAAGTATCTGTTGAAGAAATGCAATAAAGATCAACTCAATACAAATTTAAGAAAATTAGTTTCATATAAAATACCAGCTCAAAGTTTTCGTAATTGATGAAAATTTCAAATTGGAGGGAAAACTTGCGTAGTTCGCTTACTGGCCGCTGGCGCCGACGACGCCGGCGCTGCGAGCAGCTGGTGCGTCGGCGCGCTAACGCCGCAGCACGCACTCCCGGCGTGCTCACGCCGCCGCGTTCACAGCACTCTTATGCTCTTGATATAACAGGTACGAGCTGGCCGCATATGCTGCCGTCATGAAGATCCCAAACACCTGAAAATTTTACGAAAGGAATAGGTTAGTGATATCCCACCAAAAACATAAAATGTGAAATGAGAGCCAAGTTTAAAATGATGATGTATGCCTTGGTTGTTGACTTTAACGATAAAAGAATTGAGATCTAAATGTCTGTTTGAGGTTGTGTTTATGAAGTTGGGATCAATTCGATTCGATCGATTGGGATTATCTCGCAAGTCTCAATATATGAGCCAAATTTGACATGTTTTAGTGAAAAAGTATTTGAGTTATGAGGGGATCAAAAGTGGCTCCAAATGGTTCGTGTAATATAACACACGCTACCGCTCGCCATTCTGTTAGCTTGGACTTGGCTTGACACGCGGTCTAGATAAATGTGTTATATAAGACATTAAATACTCAGTTACTCAGTAAAATAAAACGTGGATTAGTAACAATCCTTTTGAACTACAACTTAAAGTTGGGGAACAAAAATATTATTTTTTACCACTGACCACTTTCTTATACGAGTACCTTTCATTGGTTATCTGGGGAAGATGAAAACATATCGCGTGATTCCTAAAGTTATAGAACGAGTTTTTTACAGTTGATTTTATTTGTGTTTTATTTAAGTTTTGTAGAAAATTACTTTATTCCTGTGAATATCTTTTATCTTGTCTAGTAAATTAATCATACGAAAATAAAGAAATATTTATAATCAAGGTTTTCTCATATATGATGTTTCGTATTGAACATTCCGTCACTTCAAAAACAACTGTGAATCGTTATCACATCTATCACACACCGATAAAATGAGACATTCTTGATTACGGCTTCTCCCTCTGGATTAAGAGGTTACAACTAATCTGGTAACGATAAGGGAAATGGCTGAATCTAGGTTCATATGATAAAGGGCACCTCTTTAATATCAAATAAGTCAGACCGGGAAACCTTTGAACGGGTTAAGTTATGGAGCAATTCCCGTACAAAGGTTTCCCATAACGCAATCAAATAATTTTACAAAATTGACATGAGTACAACTAGCACTTACTTTCTATACCATATTCAGCCATTTAACTTATCTTTTTTTTACCATAACTAGTTTTCCAGGCGCCATAAATAAATGATGCAACCACTTCGCGCAGCCAGACCGACATATTTGGCAACAGAGAGGTGCCCTTTATTCTGTAAAAAAGATTCGGCCATTTCCCATATCGTTATCAGATTTGTTGTGACCTCCTATAATACTACGCCAACGACCTTGAACTGAGTAACTTTGTAACCAGTTTAAGCGGTACCTAACTATTATATCATTTTTATTAGGAGACAAATACACATACAATACAATGATACAAAGAGTGATGTGGTTTTTCATGAATTTTATTTAAATATATTAGGTCCTTCAGTTATAAGTGAAAATAATTTTAGGGTAGATCGTGTATCGTTAACTGATCACAATAAAGAAAAAAAATTTTTTGGTCACATGATTTTTCCGCTACCCAGTACAAAGTGGTTCAATTAGCCGACTCAATTTTTAAGGAAATGTGAAAAAAAAAGTTCGCGCGAATAAATTCATTTTCGTTAGAAAGTAGTAAATTAGGGACACTCAATCATCTTTTAAATTTTTTTCACTTTGAATTGTAGGACCATAAATAAGGTGACTTTAATTTATGCAGCCAAACTCTTAGAGGCTTGGTAAGTGATCAGTATCACGGATCGATAACAGTTTTTGCTAATTTCGCAAAATAAAATCTTGACGTCTCATCGTAATTGACTCGGGGCTGGGCTTGCGTTTGTAAGGAACACGAAAAGAATAACTTACGAATTTCACAAAAAGGGTCATTGAATCTTGTTACTGAGCACTTATCGAGTCTTCAGTAACAATTTGGCTAAATAAATTAAAGTCACCTTATATACGTAGAAAAAATCTTATTTTACTAGTATTTTTCAGTGTTTTGTTTGTACAAGGTGAAATTAATTTATGTGGCCAAATTCATACTGAAGACTCGATACTTTTTCAGGTTCAAGGTTCGATTACTTTTTGATGAAATTCGTAATTTTTTTTTCGTGTTTTCTACAAATGCAAGCCCAGCCCTGAGTTTATATTTCGCAATAAGCGGTAGTGATCCGTGATACTAATCACTTAGCAAGCCTCCAGCATGCATTTTGCTGGACAAATTAATGTCACCTTATACCTATATAATGCTTCTGTTTTTATCGAAACAGTTACCTTCCACACAAAATAACATAAAATGATATGGTTCTCTCACTTTTATTTTAAATAAGTAAAAAATACTTTATTTTCACCCTCGTCAGTCGCAGCAACTGACGTAACAGCCATGTTGTAGTACAGGCTGATAACAACTTTATTTTAATATGGTTTTGTTCGAAATTTCAACCACCACGAATCGAGTGCAATTTTTTCCGACAGAATCACCGTATAGATATTTCTTCTGATTTAGACCACTTGGTGGTTGGGTTCTAGACTTGTTTTTCCTGTTCGGTAGAATATAAATAATCAAGCAGCCTTATTAAGCAGTTCTCGCCTTCTTAGGTATTTGGAACGATGAATTTTTATCAGTTTAGTAGGCAGTAGGTAGGCATTCGTGTAGGTAGATAGGCGGGCCGTAGGAATCGATGGCGAAACTAAACTGGCTCAAAACTGTCGATGGCCAGCCATTTCATAATAATTTTACGTATTGATATTTCAAAAAGTATAAACGATTGAAGAACAAACATATGGCAATTACATGGTAAGTACATATAACTATGTACGCGAATTTAAATTTCGTCACACCTTAACGCAATTTGAAATATTTTTACACAAAGGATTAGCAACATTGTGATCAAAGTCACGATACATACATATGTAGGTACTCGTAATGCTGATAAAAATGCGCAAATAACAAACAATGAACATTCCGAGAAAATCAATGATAATTCAGATTTCTATGGAAAATGAATCGTTAAATATGTGATAAAAAATGAAAGATTTTTGTAACCATAACAGTAAACCTGACTCGGCAACCAAGTCGGATGGGATAATTAATTTGTGATGTCTTACAAAGTAAAACAATTTTCTGCTACCATATGGCAAGAGACTAATAAAAATCAGATTGTCAAACTAATCAATCATCATCACCAAAAAACGGAAAAATAGCCGAGTAGTTTTTAAGGTGCCATCATTAAACGAATGTAGTAAGTGAAATCTTTTGACACTGTAAAAATTAGACCTTTAGTTTCTTGGGTGCCATAATAAACAAAAAACCGTTGTAATCAATTTGGCCAAAATGTAAGTTAGGAGTTCTTGTCGTCATCAATATGTAAAACCCATGTGTCTGTTCGTCCACAACATAACATAAAATCGGCGAGACTGAGTAGGTCAAGCTGGAGAACTACATTGCTAAAAACTGGATTGGACAAAAAAAGAAAAAACCTTCGATGACGTACGGTTGACGGATTTTTTGATTATCTACCCTTTAATGATGCTCGTTCACTACTAGTTATATGACAGAAGCATGTATGTAATGGTCTTAGATAAATGACAGAAGTATGTAAAAAGGTACGGTAATATTCTAACGAGTGACTTACAGCGGCAGCAACGTTAGCTCCGTACTGGTAGGTGTATATGTGCGCAGTCGCCGCGAACAGCACGATGAACGCGATGAAGTACAGCACCGTCTCGATGGAAGTGCTTATCAGCTCCTGCAATTTAGAAGTGCACAGGGAAATTATTGTCAAGACGTGTAAATTTACATACAATTTCCGAGGAACTAGGTGGCCAAAGCCACCTTATCTGTACCTAGGGCTCACGATGAAAAACGTCGTTCTATTAAAATTGGGGGTGTTGAACTGCAAAGATCTAAAACTCTTCAGGGCCTTGTAGTCGGTGGCTTGAAGTCAGTCACGCACGTGTTCGCTATGTTTGCTATTTCATTCTACATTCAAGTTCGGATTATAGAGCACTGACTGACTGTTATTGGTTGGCCCAAACGTTCATTTCCCGAGCTCATACGGAACTTATCGAACACGCTGTGAAAGGCAAGCTAACGCGAGACAAAATTCATGTCTTGAAAAAACTCGAGAATGGTTTTGGGTCTTCCTATGATTTCAGGAAAAATATCCCAAAAATCGAAATGAAACAAAAATATTTTTGAATGGTATAAAATATACTATGCTGTGAACCTAAAATTATTTCATTTGTTATATCAAGGACACTACGGTATATAAACATTCATCAAAATATGTGTAAAATCCAGGACTTTATACCAATATCAGTTGTATTAAACAAAGTTTCAGATCTAGCTTCAAGTATTCATTGAATGTTATCTGTTTATTGTACGGTTTGGAGGTTAAAATTTAATGGAATCAAGTTTTCACAACAGCATTGACATAGCATTTAGTCCTCAACTTTATCATATATCAATTTCAGAGTGACCGTTGCAGTATTTGTTGGTATAAAGCAGGATCATGCGAAGCGAAGTGACACACTCTTAACATCTGTACTCGACCTCTAACATGTTTTATTCAGATTTTATTGACATATTTTCTGATTTGTGTTATTATTTTGAATGACGTGGATGCAAACAATACTTAGATCGAAGTACTGTATAATTACCTCAGAAGATTTAAATAAAAATACGAAACATAAAACACATTCATTTATCATCACCTCATGGGTGCAACTGTGCAGTTTCTGTGCTAACACCTACGAATAAAATCAAAATAAATCCCAAATTTTTGTTTGTAAACTATTCACTAGTTTGACTGACGGGCAAGTATCTGGTCAAGTGATTTTTTAAATAATTACGTAATTCTTCGAAACTTACTGATATAAGGAAGGAAAGCCTTGACTTTTCCGCTTGAACTTTTTATAATATCACATTACCTAGTATAAATAATCAACTAGCTTTTGCCCGCAGTTTTCGGCTTGGCGATTATTTTATGAACACCCCTTATAAGGTTCTTGTCACGAAAGAAGTCCCACGGATTAAGGCATTTTCATATTTATGCTTTGACAATAAGTGTTTTGACAGGGGACTTCTATTGTGACAAGAACTCTAGCCTATATATTGACCAGGGTCACTACGATAATGACAAAGAAAACCTCATACAAATCCGGTGAGTGATTCTCGAGTTAAAACGGAACATATGTAAATACAAACAGACCGCCAAAAATAAAACATTTTTTTTTGGCCTCAGTACAATACTAATAAACCGATTCATTAAAAATTTCGCAAAAATATTAAAGTCGTTTGCAATAGAATCCAACAATCATGTAAACAAACCAAATTGTCACGATTACTCCGTAATCACATACATTTGACGATCAATTATGAACATAGTCTGATTTCAACGAACGCACCATTGTTTTCACATTATCTTCAACACGATTTAACTTGTATTTATAAGTTAAATTTGTTAAAACATTTGCAACGTAAAAATTTCGAAGTATTTGACAAGCTGTCATCTTAGTTTTTTACTCATCGAACTCTATAAGTCATTGAAAAGTTAGTGTTGTTCGTAATCTGAAGTTATCTTTTATTTTTAAATTAATAAATTATTTTAATTTAATATTATTTGAATACAATAAAAAATTTTTTTCAAGGGCTTAATATAATTAACCAAAACGGATTGTATCCTAAGCCATAAAAATAATGGTTAGTTTTTAAAAATTGACAGGTGGCCATTTTGTTAGAATTGTCATTCACAGTCATTCACTGTTCTGTGGGTTCGCTGTGCATTAGTGTTTTCTGTTTCCGTTTTCTGTTTCCGATTTCTACGACTTTGCATTCTCATTTTGGACTTTTGTTTTGCTTTACGATTTGGCTGGACATATTTTTCACCGGCGACACTTCTGATAGTGATGATGACGAAGACGAAGATTTAAATTTGTTTTAATAAACACTTTTTTTATATATAATCAGTTTTATTTTATAGTCTATGGCTTATATATTTAATCTATTTAGTCAGTTTTATTTTAGTACCTATCCCACTATGGGCCATAGTCTATGACTTAAAATTAAAATAATTAGAAAAATAAATTTAATTAAAATTAAATTAGAACACTATGACATCACTATGGGCATAAACAATACGCTGTCAATGTCAGTCCGCCATATTTGTTTACATGATTGTTGGATTCTATTGCAAACGACTTTAAATGTACAGACAGGACTTTTTTATTATATACATACATAGACTAAACTCTACAAATAAACATTTATAATTATTTATTATATTGACCTTTGTGCAATGTACTAATATTTAATTGCCTTTGTGGCTTTTCGTAGCACAAAATATACTAGTGACATACAAAAGACATAAACGCGCGCGCTCGTAGCAAGTAAATTAAAGTTTGATAGTGGATACTCTCGCTGCGTCCCATATCCAGTCGACCGCTGTCACGGCTGGCGTGGCTGCTGCAACGGCGGAGCGCAACAAGCGGCGCAAATATGCAGCTTTAGGTGAAGGCTACATGTTTGTGCCCTTTGGAGTCGAGACGTTTGGGCCATGGTGCGGCCCTGACGCTCGACTGCTATATAAACAAATAGCATCGCGTCTGGTGGATGCTTCAGGGGACGCAAGGGCTGGAGCTTCAAGGCAACGCATCAGCCTTGCTACCCAGCGAGCTAATGCGGCCAGTGTCTTGGGTACTCTGCCCAGTGACAGCGACGACTTAAATAAGTCTTTTATTTAATTTAACTTTTATTTTTATATAATTTAGTTAAGTTTTTTTTTAATGTATTAAAGTTTTATATGTTGGTTTAACCTGTTGATTTTTACCTAGCTTGCATATCTTTATGGTGTCAATTTTGTCAGCAATTTTACTTGCCCTTCCATAATACAGGTTGATTGATGCTTCTATCCTATATGTCGAAGTTACGGAACGCAATTCGGCGCGCCTCCTATATGGTATAACCACGATAACTCAATTAATGTATGTGAGATTGTGAGCTGCTTAACTGAATTAAAAGTAACGTAAGTAGGTTATCCGCTTATGTACACGAATCATGCCCTGTAAGCTAACTATTTAGCCAGGCACACGAGGGCGTGCCATGTATTACCTTCATTTGCTACGAGGCCGCTGGCATATAACTTCAATTATTCTACTTTGTAAAATATTTTGAACACACATTTGATGAATACTACAAAATTAATGCTAGAGATCCGGTCAAGGCATAAAAGCTTGGTTTAAAATGATGTTTTTGCAATTTTTTACAATGCCACTATTTTAAAATAATATCTAACTTACAGAAAACGTTTCAAAATAGCAATATAACAAGTACTTTTACGAACAAAAACAGTACATATTACTCTGCGCGCAAAACAACCTAGAGAGAACCCCACAAAAAAAGTCATTGCGTATATTGTAATAAATTTGCCTATATTTTTATACGTTATACACTTGGATAGGAGACTTCTTTCATAGCGTCCACTCTACCTGCTCATTCGTTCAAATAAATTCATGAATGAACTGTAAGCAATTCGGTCCATTCACGTCATTCATTCATTAACTATGTCAGAATCACAAGGTAAATAAGTTGTTCTCACAGATAAGACCCAGTTGATGGGGATCCGGAGCGCCTCCCTGATGCTGAGCAGATAGACGAAGCTCCACATGAGGGTCGTGATGAAGGAGGTGACCGCTACGAACACGAACCATGGCGAATAGAACGGCGTGGCCAGGATCATGCACAGGATGCCCAGGATCTGCAACGTCAAGAGATACCACGTTACCTTACTACTCGTAGTTTACTTCTAATTATCGTTGCAACATTAGTCAACCAATAGACCGCAGACAGAGGTGCAATTGTGTATTGTATTCAAATTCGTATGTCATATGGCTATTAGGCTAAGCAAATAAGCCCGTTTGACAAATGAAATCGTTCGTTTTTGGTTGTCAACAACAAAATAAGACAATAGTTGTATTCATTTGACAATGAAAAATATATGATTGCAACTGTCAAACGGGCTAATTTGCTTAATCGAATAGAAATATGACAATCAATTTGAATATCATTGGTTAATTAAACCTTAACTAATTACTTGGACAAACTATTTTTTTTTTAAATCTAGTAATACCCATACTTCATTAAAATCGGTCCAAGACTCCTTTGAGCATTTTTCGCTATTCCTTATAGTTTTTGATTTGGCCATCCACACCCACTTGAAAAACTAACCCTTTTTGTATTATTGTCTTTTATTACATTCATATTTAGTATGAACACCGCCGCGATTACGCCGTGAACTTATTTGACCCGGAAAGTCAATGTAAAGACAAATATATAAATAATGTATAAACTCATGACGTCATCACCGTTTAACAAAAACGTCATGGTACTCGTCACCAGGTCAGATAAGATTGCTGTGCTGTTTTCGTCATATTTAAAATCTGAAGTTTGTTTGTTTTTCCTTTTAACTAATGAATAATGACATTCATTGAAGATACTTTTGCAGTGGGAAAGTTTTATGATCTGGACCAATAAAGGCTTTTTATCCCGAGAAACCGGAAGCAGGATTCATGTAGATGACTAAAAAAACTACGAGCAAGAAGGTATTATACTTTATGTAAGTAGATTCAAGTAATTTTCGATATGGATGCATATCTTCGGAAATACTTATGTGTAAAAAAGTCAATGCTGTGTCTTGTAAGGTACCTCGAAGCTAAACGAATATTACCGAAATAATTATTTATTTCGTTCTTCTCATTTATAATTTTGAATGTAGCTTATTTTAATTTGTCCAGATGTTATTCTTTCGACCTGTGACCCCTGTCTGCCGATGGTTCGCTGAAACCGGTCTGAGTCAACAATTTTATTCTTGGCAGGTTTAATATAAGTCTCATTAATTTTATTTTATTATTTTTGAATAACATTATAAACGCATCAACTTAAATTTGTTTGAAATGAATTCACAATCTGTATAATGTTAACGTATTTAACCCGTAAAATGAATTCGAGCCACGGTCTGGCCTGCATTCAGAACTTATTCTTCAGAAAAATAATCTTTGCAGTGACTTGGGTATTATCCTTGAAGTAAAATTGAATTTCAAAACACATCTCGATCACATTAGTACTTTCGTAGCTTGCTTCAAGCAGCTGGGCATGATACTCTTTAGGTAAAATTTTAAAAATGCATCTTTTAAATCTTTTATGTTTCGCGTACGTCCAAAGGGGACATAATGGAGTCCTCTTTACACTGTAGATGTTGCTTCAATCGAAACGAAAGTGTGCAAAGGAAATTCATTAAAGCTCTTGAGTTTACAACTCGTGGCTACTTCCTAGACTACGAAGATGCTTCTAGGTGACGTAATCGGCCCAAACTCGGCGACTCGACGCCGACACGGTCTTCCCTCGATGAAACATTTTTATTTACAATTTTCAATCATTACGTAGTGTCCTCCAAAGTCCCACGTAGTATAGCCTCATTGTTATTATAATAGTACTTATACTACATATCCATCCATCCATCCATCCATCAGCCTGTTTCGTCCACTGCTGGACAAAGGCCTTTCCAGGATTTCGCCACACATGGCGGTCCTCCTGAAAGAAATGCCCATACTCACACACGCTGGGCAGGCGGGTTGGTGAGCGCGGTGCCGAAACCCTTGTACCAGTGACGCCGCTGCCGGTAACCAGTCTGATTTATATAAGGCTCGGCAATTGGGGATGGACATACCGCCATCCATTGGTCCCAGACAATGGTGGGCAACCTGGATTTTTTGCCTGAGAGCTGTCCTCTTACTTTCCCCCGAATAACTTCGGGAGGATTTGCGAGTACATAGTTTAAACACAATTCTTATCCAACAACGATGTATGAATAACTTACATATGGTATAGGTATTATTGAACTTATTTTAAGGCACCACCTTGAATGTGCTAAATTTAGGATTAGTTTTAAACTAAAACTCAAAAATGACTACATGTTTAATAAATCTTAATAAAAATAAAAGTAATTTAATAGACTATATTAATCAGATTAAGACCTTAATAAATTGGTGGTCACACTCGTTACACGTGATATTTTTATGTTCAAACGAGCTGTCAATTTGGAGTAAACAATACAGTTATGATTGCTATTAGATTTAATGCTTTCGTTAATTTGTCTTCAAGACTTATACTTATGTTTTATTATTAGAGTAACCAGCAAATGTGATTATTTTTATAGTTACACGTACCTATGTAAAAACAGCATTTACGTATTGAAAACCGGATTTCCAGGGAAACGTAGAAAGTCATTATAGTAATGCGTCTTGACATTAAGATATCATTCCCCCAAGTGTAATTTACTAGTCACAATAGTCACAATAATTACTTACATACTTATAATCTATGATTAAACAATAAACCTGTATATCTTTGGTACATCCATTTCGTATAATAAAAAATATGCTAGAAAAGATTACAATTAATTTTTGAACGAAATGAAAATAATGAAGAAAGGAGTCTTGCAAAACCTATTAAAATTATATTTAATGTATTTTTACTTTATTTAAAGATGTCAGTGTAAATTTCATTAAATCGTCTATTAATTACGTCTTTAACTAACTATTTTTGAGAATGCAATACAGGTTGAAAAAATCAATTCAACGAAAAAATAAATCGTAAACCAGGAACAGATTCAATTTATTCGATATTATTTGATTTCGTATTGATTTTACAGCTTTGTATTGTTCAATTCAATTTTAGAATTTCCTAACTAATGAGGTACAGATATATGAAAATAAGAGACGTTTGCCGCCGTTCCTCATTTCAAAATTATAGTTATTGTTTATATGTTTTTTTAGGATTCCGTGCCCAAGGGGTAAAACAGAGTCCTATTAATGTCACTCTGCTGTCTATCCGTGTAGCTGAGTTACAGACCTGAAGTTTTGATATTTTGTGTAGAATGTTACCGAAAACCGAAATCTGAATTAGTTCAGACCATTTTTGTTAAGGTGTCTATCTCAAAAACTAACTATGACTTTGAAATTACTGCATATTATCTACCATACACATTAAGTATTTGAATATCTAATAGGAGGCCCTGGCCACTAAACATAATAATGTATACAAATCCTTTGATGTGCAATAAATAATATTCATTTTCATTTTCAAATATTGAAATGGCCGATTCATAATATAGTTTAAGGATTCCAAACCAGAAAACTTGACCAAATTAATTTTGTAGTTTTGTTTCATGAAATTTGTAGGTAAGTTTGTACATTTTACCAAAATTATTAAAGTCTATTAACTTATTTCAATGGTACAGAACAGTATATTGTATTTACGCGCATTATTTTTGTTACGTTCACTGTTACATTTATTTGTTAGCAATAGAATAAGTATATAATAATCAATTTTTCACACATATTTCTATAAGACCGGACAGTACGCAATAGAGTGGATTCTATTATTACGACAGAGTCGCGGGCTATTCTTTGAAATTTAAATGAAGCCTTCGGAATTTTTCGCATTATGTAAAGAAAATTGAGAACCCATGTCATAAACAAAGTACCTACAACACTTACAATACATTCCTAAGTTTGACAACACAAAGATGTCAATGGTCACTGTATATTGTTGCAAGATGTTGTAACACATAATGAAGCGTAGGA
Organism: Ypsolopha scabrella; assembly: GCA_910592155.1. NCBI lineage: Eukaryota > Metazoa > Arthropoda > Insecta > Lepidoptera > Ypsolophidae > Ypsolopha > Ypsolopha scabrella. The sequence goes on along the minus strand of OU342970.1, from coordinate 16,160,019 downwards.
GAGGTAAGTAAGTACCACTCGGTAAGTAGAACAACACACGACGGCACGCGATGTTTATAAGTTTGAGGTAAAGAGAGAAAAAGTTGCGCTGTTGTACAGTCACATTAGTAAGTTACGTTGTTGTACAATCACACTCGTAAGTTACGCTTTTGTACGTACAGTCAGACCCGTGCGGCACTACCTGAAACGTGAGACAAGTCCGAGCAGACTCTTGCATACCTGGATGATAGAAAGTGTTTAACGATTGAATAATAAAGTACTACCACCAAATATCACGGCTGATCAGTTGCAAAATCTGCAAAACCTTTTATTTTGTTTAAACCAATACGGGAAGAAAACTCTTTTTTTATGACATTTTATGACAGTTTTTCATAAAAACCTATATGAATGAACATTTAGAATTATTTAAAAAAACAGCTAGGCGCCGCCCCACCCCATAGAGGTCGCTGCACTAACCCTATTATATAATATTTACAACACCAGCAGGCCACTGCACACAAAACTGGCCCTTAAGGTGATCAATCAGGTGGGATAATTGTTGAGAGTACATCCACTCTACACACCACTTTTCACATTTTTAGATAGAAGCAATACTTTAAAAGAGGCATCAGTAATATTATTATAAAAAGTCAACCATCGACTGCAAGGTTGTTCTATAAAGATATTCGTTATTTAAATTATACATATATTCTTTAAGTGCTAACTGTACCTATGTCAATTAGTAAAAACTGACCAAATATTATATTGCGTTTTGGAGCAACGCTCTTTCAAAGATGCTTTATCGTGATACTGATAATATCATCAACATATACGTAGTGAATTAGGGGTGTTGATTAATAGTAATCATAAATGACATCATTTGTCTGTCAATTAGGGCATAAGCGTATTAATAAAATAATTATTAAAAACCTCTTCAAAAACAAACTTTGAACGGGCGTTACTCCATAACGCAACCAAATATTTTGCTAAGTTTTTATATATTTGACATAGTAGAACTAGTAAGTACTTACTTTCTTTAACAATTTACCGTATCCTTTTTTTTGGTCAACATAACAAATTTTTCAAGCTCCATAAATAGATAACGCAATTTCGCGCAGCTAAACCCACATTATTTAGCATCAGGGAGGGGCCCTTTATTCTGTGAACCCAGATTCAGTCACAGTAATTTTTCCAGACCGTTACCAGATTTGTCGTGACCTTATAGAATACCTACGAAGTAACCAATCAGGCAACCACTCACCACAATTTAGTGGCTGAGGTTCTATGTATAGGTATTTCTATACAATTTGAACACAGTATTTAAATTGGTTAATAACATCTGTAAAATTATAAAAATATCCTCGGAACTAAAATCAAGAGTCAAGGTTAATTATTCACAATATGATGTCAAACAGAACAGCCATATTTAATGGCTCGTACAAAGCAAAGATATTATTATTGTCTGAGAAAAGATCACGTCACCTTCGCAGAGGATGAGCGCGCATGGCCGCCTGCAACTTACTTGTCATTTTACGTTTATACTTTTATAGGAATTGCGTCAGCATTTAGCGATTTGTTTAAATCTTATACGTCTATCTGCTCTAAGATAAATTTAACAACAGACAAGTAGTGTAGTAAAACTTGTTACGTCGAGAATGGCCATCTGTCTGTACCGCTTAGCAAGGACGTTGAAGGAATTTTCTAGCCAACCAAACTCTCGCCTGTCATACAATATCCTAGAGCAGGTATACTCGGCCACACCCAAAGTTCCACCTTTTTGTTTGAGCTGCTATAAAAATCGAATTGATTTGGATAACCCTGACGTGAGCTATAATAATGAAGTATACCACACTAAGAAGTTCTAGTGAGTGTATAAATTCATCCGTTTCCGAGTATTATGACGAAAGTTTCTACATATGTAAAATCATTGGTATTTTAGTCCCGCGAAAGGTCAACCACGGTTTTTATTGTACATACTCACTGGCGTAACTAGCATTCTTTGTCTAGTGGGGGGTTAGGTAGTGTACGTACAAATACGTGCGAAAAAGGTTCAGACTATAAATTGAGTATGTATTATATTCATGTCCACTAGGGATAACAGGGGGGGTGGGGGTCAGACCAAATCAATTTTTTCTTACATGGGGGCGGGGGAGGGTCTAGATATTTCTTACGTAAGGTTATATGCAAGAGCGGATCCAGAGGGGGGGGCACAGGGACACGTGCCCCCCCCCCCCCCAGACGGTTCAAAAAAAACAAGGAGCTGGGAGATTAACACTATATCGCTTTAATAAATTAGTTTCATTTTGTGCCATGCTTTTAAAACATTAGTAGCAGTTTTTGGCGTACCGGTAGGACTAAAAGATATACTTAGATATAGATATACTTATTTGGCCTTTGTGTCCCATCTAAAAACAAATCCTAGATCCGCCCTTGGTAATATGACATATTATACCTATACAAATTATGTTATATGTAATAGCCCCCCGGTCCTGCCGCCGGTTGTAACGCCAATGTACTTAATAGCGAGCAGACCCACCATCGGCACACTGTGTGTTAGTTAAGATATACTAAGATCTATCAAGAATCCACAGTACCCACATAGGACAGCTTGATTTAAAGCAACATTAAACGAAACGGGTAACCTAGCGGTAGTGGTCTAGCACCACAAGGCGAACGGTGTTAGGTAAACTAGAGCCTTGACAGAGTGCACACCGCTCATACCGTTGGATACACACCAGGAACCGGTTCTGTGGTGCCAGTTGAACGGTCCACGTTGCCTCACCCGCTATGTCTTCAAACAGGTGTTTTGTTGGAACTCTCAAATCGATAAATTTGAAGCCAGCAGCTAAAGTGATCTTTTGAATGGAACACTTAGACGCAATGTTTAGTCTGGCAACTGAACCCTACTCTAATACCTTAAACCAATCGTTCAGTTTACATTTTAAAAGTCCGTAGTCGTCTCATCAATACGCAAAATACTTTTAAGACCCCAATCTACACGAAAAGACGGCTCACGGAGTTTCTCTTGTAATATGCAACGATTTATTTCGATTTTACAGTCCTATTTTCAAGCGACTATTGTTCTCTATACCTGCTAGAAGCAGAATTTTCCCACAAAGCAATATAAAACCGGCTATTTATTTCGATGAGGAAACCAGCTGTTAAGACCAAGACGACCTACGACGATGCGTGGGTAAGAATTAGTTACATACCTACCAAAAACTTAAAAGACCCAAAATATTTTCGGCAGGCTTGATAATTTAACTAGAAACAAAAAAACCTTGACCTGTAAAAAGTATTTTGACCTGTAAAAAGTATACTTTATGTATCTATTTTACAAAATAAATATTTTGGTTTTGAAAATCTGGCTAGGTAGGTTGAATTGACTTCGATGCCTTTGGCCGCCCAAACAAATGGCATATCCTGCAAAGAACCGTGTAAATAAATAATTTTATTTCAAACAAAATCAATAGAAGTGTTTAATTGACTCCGAAGAGTCCCAAGCTATGCTTAAGCACAGTTAGTTGAAACCGAAGAACACATCAGGGGCTCATCCAAATATTGGTGTCAAGTGACATGTGCGGCGCGCGCAGGAGAAAGTGCATTGATGACGGACGCACGAACGAGATACGTGGTTGTCATGATGATGATGCACGGTACCGTTGGGCTGACGAGTATCTTACTGCCCTACCACTCACACGAAGAGTCGAAACCCAGGTTTCGGAATTCGCTGTACCATTTGGGTCCACGTCGATACACTCATAGCACTGAATGCTCGTTGAGAACTTGATGGGAACGCCATACAAAGTACCTACTATCGTCGTTTTGATACGTGACTGTCTCGCTCCAAATACGAAAACGTGGCCGGATTTCCGACACAACAATACGCAAACGTATTCAGCAGCGAAAGTACGGGGATTGTTATCGGAGTTTTTAAAATGGCACACCCATGGTAGACAAATAACCACGAACTGCTGAATAGAAAGATAGGTTTCTCTACCTTGGGGAGGCATGTTACCATAATTATCTGATAGTTCACATAATTTACAATCAATTAGCTTAAAATGTATTAGCAGTAACTGACACTGTACCACACCTTCATCACCATTACAGACCAGTTATGTAGGTACTACAATATGTACCTATATATAGTTTCGAACAGCGTAATATATATTTAGGGATTGACAAAATTGTTATTTGTCTAACCAATTTCATAAAAAGCAGGATTATAAGCTTTGGTATGATGAAAAAGCAACAGTTATGACTTAAAAACCATTTTTGTACTTAGTATTGTGTAAAATAATCGCTCTAGTTGTTGTAAATTTTTTAAGGTTTCAAATTGCAATCGGTCAAACAGTCGGCTATCAGTCAGTCCAGTATAATAACTAGCTTACATGCAATGTATTGCAAACAGGCTGTTGCGAAGCGAAGTTCGCGAAATATGTTTTTATTGAGTCTAAATCGATCGGTATGTACAAAGACAGGAACAAAACAACAGGAAAGAACAAGATATGAAAGAGTCTTGTCCAATTTGCATTTGTCCAAGAAAAATTGGATCTTACACGTTTTTTAGAAACTACGTCTGAATGACGTGAGTACCGTGTTCTCGTACGAGTAGATGAGGTAGGTAGGGATACCATACTATAGGGAGCAGGCAATCACCGACTGCGCCCGCGCACCCGTTAGCCTCAATAGAGTACCTCCACAACAGGCGGCGCGTGCCAGGTCAATGTCCTTCGTTCCCTGCACTTCCTTCTACACCTACACAACACAGCTGCTACTATTAACTATGGACGGTGACTTTCTTCCGCATTTCAAACGCCATCAGAAATCTTCAGCTTACAGGGTTATAATTTGTCCAACCTAACGAATAATCAAATCATTTATTTTGAACTCCTATCGTCATAGCCGGCGAACAAACGCAATTTACACTCAGTGTTCATGTCATGGTCAATTATAGTAAAATATCACGAAGATATTATATCTGAATGCAAATTACAATTTGACTCACGACAAACAAGTGACGTAATCTTCCAGAAAATATTTAATTTGACGTATAACAAAAAATCCTCGAGCAACGAGGCTTCATGAATTTATTGTTATGCATATCACCATTCAAGATTCACGTTATCTGGCAATGATATCCCTTTCATATCGTCATGCATGACACGAATCCCAGAGGGGGTGTCAGACGTGTTCCCATTGTGAACTGTGAAATGCAAGTCACAGCCCACACTTGGTAGGTACACTCGTTTTATACCGATGATTATTACGTCCCATACATGGTATGATGAGCCCTATCGCCATCGGGCACAAATGAAACACGCAGACCAACTAAACGGGAATGAAACCACGACCTTTGGGTTAGCAGACAATCGCTTTACAACTCTGTTACAGACGCGACCCTTGTGCCTGATTAATTAATACGCGCTGTAATATCTGTTATTTATCATTAGTATTTCGGAAGAAACCCTTGTCGCTGCTGACGTTGCTGTAGACGTTCATGCATGACCTACTATGTGACAGTGAATTAATTATTATCTTATCTCATTACATCATACGAGAACGACCGACATGGTCAGACGAGCTTCACCACCCACGAGTGAACGCAGTTCAGCCCACATCGATACCTACGGGTTCTCGGTTTTATCGATTTGTTCCGTCACTTTTATCTTGACCTTGTTATTCATGATCTGCAGCAATAGATTCCTACTTTACTTAATAATAAGAAAAGTAGAAAATAAAAAACGCAATGAAAGTTGTTTCAATTTCGTTGGCCCAGATCTGGTTAACAATCGTTACGAAAGCTCTAGCATCGCTGATCTGATTACCGTCATACTCTACTGTTTACTAACAAACTTCTGAAAGTATTATTATTTAGCATTGAATAAAATCTGCTCCGCTAGAAATTAAAACCGGCTCTTCTTATTGTATTAATTAAAATATTTTCAAAAAGTACGCAACCTAAAAAAATTTCAACAAGGTGCTAGGGCCAAAATCATTCATTTGTTGCATCCTCATGGATTGCCCTCCTTTAAATTAAGGTAATTTAAATTATAAGTACAAATATTACGACATCAAGCTTATCATCATCAAGTTAGCTATATCCGCCGCGGAGAAAGTGGTTGTGAAGGACACTCATATCATAATATCTTCAACATAATGTTTCCCTTTTAGAGAACTCTTGAAAACCTGGCTAACTAAATTCACACTTGCGCGGTTGCATGGTCGCATATTATTGCAGAAAGGCGTATGACGCAAATACACACACACAAATTGTAAATTTTAGAATTGCACAATGTTTGCCTTTGGTTCTCCTCTTACGATCACGTACGTGAGCATTTTTGTGGTGACCGAAGGAAACTCGAGCTGCAGGTAGAGGCACTAGCAAAGTACGAGTATGACTTCATGTTTGAAATGTTATGTAATGCACGTTAAAATGTATGTAAATATGCAAACTTAAAACTTAAAGAAGCTGCAAATGCATATGTATTGCACAGTAAGGGTACTGGCAAACACACACACACACACACACACACACACACATCAGACGTGGTTCGCTTGGTCCAGTGCGCACAATCATGTCTTTTAAGCGTACGTTACTCTGCCTCTACGTCGTTAGCCCAAACCATGAACCTGCTGTCGTCCATAGTATATAGAATATAATCTCTGAAAAATGCACAGAAACTTTGTATTAACATAGAGATTATCTTGAACAATAACACACACAGACGCATAATTATATGTCTGTGATGATAATACAACCAATTTAATACTGAGTCAAAGATTATAGTGACGAAGCGGACAATAATAGTTTTAAAATGCAAGAAGTACCGTACCGTTTACCTATTAATTCCAAAAATAATATGACGTTTTCATATCTTATCAATTTCCCATTGTCATTTTCATAATGTTATGTAGTTTTAACATGAATCATACACAAAGTCACAAACTGATACGAGTACAAAATTGATAATACAGAGGGCATGTTACAAATTACCTATACATAACATAAGATCTACTGAGTTTGGGGAATATGAATAAAATTGGTGCCAAAGTATTGTTGATCAATCTAACACTTGTGTCCACAGTACTTACACGTTAGGTACTTACTTATTCATTACTCACTCAAATACCCTCTTCCAAGCTCTATGTCGAAACTAATTGAACAAATTAGGCCAGTCTTTGTGAAGCTAACGTGACTACTTGTTTGACGTCTGACCTCCAATTAGACGGGATAAATTCTAGCTTGAATTATGTAGCCCACATTGCTTAAGAAATATGTCATGCCATATATATAAATAGGATAGGCAAAATGAAACATAAATACTTATTCGATGTATAATTTTTTTAAGAAACAGGCGACTGACAATGATCGAGGAAAAGGCTAATGTAGGAAACTATTACAATATCAACGTCTGTATGATCGATGTAATGTTATATTAAAAATCGATTAAATAAATAATGTTGACAAAATCGAACATTAAAATAATGGATGTTAAAGAGGTTTAAGACATTCCTACGCGGAATACAACTTTGAGCGGCTGAGATTTCTACATTCCTAGACCAAGCTTGTAGCAAAACAGCATCCCAGGAATCCGGGACCCTATCTCACTATCACAATTTAGTGGACGTTTAACAATGAAAATAAAAGAACAAGAGGAGTCTCATCCCAAAATACCCGGTCGTTGCTGAAGCAGTGTCGGATAAATATAACGCCTGTAAACGCGGGATGGAAGCGTGACATAATGTGAGGCGCCCGCGCCGGCCATCGTCGTCGCTCTAATATCCGATCTATATTCAGATTTTGTTTAACGATCAAAGCGATCCATTATCCAACTAGATAAAACTGTGTCGTTTGAGTTAATACTGCACTAGTGGCCTAGTACTTTGTTCAACTTGTTGTTATGATACCTAAATAAAGAGCAGTAGGGCTATTCTTCCTCAGTCTGCCATGTCGAATTAGCCTTCTCGATCGTACAAACCCATTTTATCTCTCGAACTCCCTACATTTTGAGCTGCAGTATTAGAAATCTCACTTGTATCGTTTCTCCGGAATTGCCACCCAGGAATAGAACAGACGACATATATTTTGTGACGTACTTTTGTTTATATCCCAAAAATATGACTGTGCTATGTAGTTGATTTTGAAGGCTTTTAGTTGAAGTGCCTGTAAGTTCTTGTAAGTACTATAGGTATATTGCAATAAATAAATTTTAGTTTTGACAGCATTAAACTTAAAATTAAAGCCTTTAAAATCAGCTACAATATGAAGACTGATGCCAATCAGCAAAACGATTATAAAAGTAGAAAGTCAAAGGTCTAAGAACCATTAAATTTATATTATATATCATATACATAACATTAGATTTATAACCTATATAGCTCGTTGTATACAACATAGTTTTAAATACTGGACCTTGGGCAAGTATGATGATGTTTACAGTGAAGAAGTAGATATTTTCCATCTCTCACTTTCTAGCTTTAAAAAACTTTTAATATGATAAGGCAAGATCACAAAAAAAATACTTTTATCATGTATCATCTGGAATGTATTTATTAAGTCGTCACAAATTGTATAACATTTATAGTCTTTTTGTTATTATTTTTTTATATTGTTTTTGTTATTTAATGCACATACATACATATTTAAAAAATATATATTTCGGGCCCTTCTGGGCCCGGCATCAGTTGAAAAAATTGGTCATATTTTTAAAATTGTATTATCTATTTATGTAAGTCAACAATATGTATTACTATCAGTGGAAACTTTATTGGTACCATTTTTTTCTAGTTTTAATTTACTATAATTAGTTTATAAACTGTTTGTTTCCCTAAGAATAAATAAAATAAAAAATACTGTAAGCAGCTTCCAACAGATCAGTGTGTGCACTTCAAAAAGAAATCTATTATGAAATATTTTTAAGTAAACATACGAGAGCAGCCACGTACATTGTGCTAACAGAAATCAGTCAAACATTGCATTGGTCTCTATTTATAGGAGCGGCGCTAAATACCAATCCTTGAGCGAGGAAACGTCCTCTTCGTTGACGTGATAGTGAGGTTCGAACAACATCTCTCTTTGCAGGAGATGCGAACCCACTCAGCATTAAAGAGTACCTATAGCTACGTTTTGCTTTAGTCGATTCTGTGCTTATGTGATAATGATCGGTTTGGGTAGGCTAGCGGTTAAATAGCAAGAAAATGACATGTTGTCACACCGGCCGCGGAGCCGCAGACCAGGGACGAGGCCGGCCGCCGCCGGCCACGACCGGACTACATGTTAACGACAGAACCACTTTCTTTTCGACCAGCTTTCACCCAATGCCGCTCTCAACTAAATCTACGAATGCAAAATTTTAATCGAGCTAAACGCTGCAATTTGTCGATAAGATTTCTTATTCCAAGTAATTTAACAAATTATCACTATCCGAAAAACGTTTTGTGGTTTTGTGATTTCTTAAATCTTTAAAGAAACTGTCTATAAAAGTATCTTTTAAATTTTGTAAGTATATATACAAATTATAATCTTTGCCATACTCCCAAGTAACCTAAACGTTTCAGACCAACTCCTTCTATGAATGACTTCGACTAATCTCAGAATGAACGGAATTATTTCTTAATCTTTCCGCTGTTACAGTCAAACACCCTGTAAAGGTTATCTTATCGCAAATCTAGATGCGCTATGTACACTTTTTATGCGTTAAGTTATTCATTGTGCAAATTGTTTCAAGAAAACAAACATACAACTTAGTAACCAGTTCATAATATTTGTAGTTTTACTAGCCCAATTTCCCAGTAGGTGTCCCAAATTCTCACTAATAATAACAATTTGCATTTGACAAATTGTGCTGAGCCAAAAATTTATCTCACCACCATTATCTTTCTTTCTTCGAAAGAAAATTGTTGCTTCTGTATAGGAAAAGGAAAAGCTGCACATTAGAGAAAAAAAGAGCAAGGTTTGTATTTTATGTAACAAGCACATCCAATTTAAAAGATAACTACGTATGTAATGTTTCTGTGGTTAAAGTAACTGTTCCATTGTTTTCTTAAGCCTGTGCGCGTGAGCATTACACCTCATAACTTCAAAACCATAAGATATGGAATTACTTGCTTTACACGTCTGAGATACTGAGACCATGACACTGGAAGCACAGTGGAAAAGTGGTTTTTACACTTTGTTTGAAATGAATTAAATTGGAATTAAAAAACTGATGTTTGCTTTAGACGCACATAAAGATGGTAGCGGCACTACAGAAACTGTATGCACGGTAACTTATGTTATTTAGGGATCAAAAGATTTCTTTTTCAAAGATTATATCAACATCCGTTACCAACTGTTTAGCTTGGCACCCCTGCCTTTTTTTTTGTTCCTCATGAAATTATTTTTCCGTATTTGAATCTGTTAACTCGAGAAAAGTGTTTCGAAAATATGATAAGAGAAATATTATTGACGGTATTAGCTGAACTAAAAAAAACATCTTTCAGAAGTATTTAATGTAGGTATGACGACAAAATTATACTGTTATTACCGTTTTATGACTGATTTCAAAAGTGACAGTTGTGTGATTATTTTTGACGGAATAAATGTCAAAAGTGCAGATTTTAAAAGTGATATACGTCAAAACTGACAGATGTTAAAGTAGACAGATGACAGCTGTCAACAGTTGTCAATAAGTGACATATAACAAAACCGACTAATGTGAAAATGGCAGCTATATAAAAAAATCTTCAATGTCTTCAACACCCTTCTGTTAGTTTTATAATACCTAGTGAAGGTACATAGATTCCATTCAAGTAAGAATAATCACAAAACAAAGAAATATAGTCGACCACATAAGTGTAGCCCATATACATAATAGCCTCATATTTAAAAGCACACAGCAGAGAGGAGGTTAAAAGGGTCATAGAATACCGACCATTGCGGCGATAACATGAACCTAGAGGTTAATTAGTACGTAACTGAATGAAACAAAACCTAAGTTTGGTTGAAGAAAACACTTGTTAGTACTGTTTCACAAAATGTATGTATTTCTTTCCGACTAGTTTCGCCTTAACGGCATTCTCAAGGATTTATACACGTACGAATAAATCACACAAAAGCTGTTGATTTATGTAACAACAGTATGACAATACATTTTCCTAAGTGTCTTACAAACCTCGAACAGTTCCAATTTTCCTTGAAAAGGGGCGCTACTAAACATGAAGTATAAAACATACCAAGTGCTTTAGTCCTTCCAAAGTGTGACTACTACTATTCAGTTGCTACTAATGCACGTATACAATGTTAGTCGCTTGGAGGGATTTATTAGCGTAAATAAATTCAAGACAAATAAGCACATTGTCGGTACTAATTGTTTACTTTCTACGTCATAATTATAGGAGTATCTACTTAACTAAAGATTTAGACTCGTTTGCGTATGATATCAGCATTGTTAAAATTTGCGTGGGCGCACACAGATGTACCTATACCTATTGAATGAAGATGACGAATTCAAGGACGTTTCAGAATGCCTTTAATGGCATACCTAAATTATTAGGATGTGTTAGCAAAAAAATAGAGCCCGTTATTAGCCATCAAGGATCACACACATACCAAAAAGTCCGCTTATAAAAAAGTAAGGACCACTCAAGGAAACCATTTGGAATGGGACTAGCTTTCTTTACCTGCCGGCCTTGCCCAACCCTGAATAGGGCACAAAGCCTTTGAAAACAACGCGCAATTTGAGAAAAAATAATGTTGACCGGAGTTGTCTGCAGTTAAATTGGTAATTAAAGAAATCCAATTAATTGTTGCACTTCCTTTTTTCGTAAGCTAAGAATTAAGTAGTTTGTTTAAGCACCTAGCAAAATCAAACAATTGTCAAGTACTAAGTATGCCTTTTAGGAGTCAAACAGATATGAATTGATGTTGGTGTGCCCTTTCTTCTTTGGCAACCTGCGGCGACGCCTCCACACCTACTTTGCTGACCTCGACGACATCAGACATACGACAACAAAATGCAACGCACCACGACCTCGATACCTACCTACCTGAGTGCATGCGGTGCATAATCTTGTACCCACCGACCAACATATTGACGTCATCATTATTTTTAATGTATTAGCAAGCAATTATTCTTTAAATAGCTCATTAAGTAACTCGGGTCTCTAGGTATGTTAAAGATTCTTGCAAAATTCTGAAAAGTTACTCACCAACTGAACAAGTTTCAATATGCCGGGTGGAGTTTTGAAATAGTCGGTGTTGATTTTGATCCAGTCAAGCGGGCCTTGTTGCTGCTGCGGCGGAGCCTGCTGTGGGGTAGGCTTGTTGTGATCCACTGTTACCACTGTCTCGGGCGCCATCATCCTTCAGGGTTCGGAACGAGGAGGATAACAGGATTTGATAAACCGAGCACTATCACTGTAAACTTAGCACAATGTACGCAGGAGATAAGATACGCCGACAAACGTAGTTTGGGGCGAACAGCGCGCAGCAGACTGACGGCCGGCCGGACTCCAACTCCGCGAGGGGCAAGAATGGAAGCGAGCGACCGCGCTACTCACTACCACCCGTAGCACAGTGTTTATGGTGACGGAATGCCAGCACCGACTTCACTCACTACGCGTTCAAAACCTCATAGCGATAACTCCCGTTATTAGTTTTAACAGTTGTGAATAAATTAATTTACACTTATGTTGACAGTAAAATATTAATGGATCACGTAACACATTTTGTCGTGTCAGTTATTTTTCCTTGGTACTTTGGTACAATTTCAATTTACATCAGGCAGGTTGTTTAAAAACAAATAGCTTACCAATACCTTCGGACATATTATAATACAAAATTGATAACAATTTACTACACTATCTACTAATACTGCACTATAATACCAATATACGTGCAATATTTTGTATTAATAATTCTGAATCCTCTAGTAAACTGCTGGAGTTCCCGAGGATCGGTGAGCACCACATTAGAGAAACTAGAAACAAACATGAACTGGCTATCTTTTCCAAAAGTTAAACTTGCAAAAGTAAGCACCTCATATAGGACATGGTATAAGATTTAAAAATAAACTTTCAAAGGAGGTCCGTAGTTTTCCGGAAAATGAGTTTAAATGAGGTGACATTTATTTATAAAGCCAAATTCATACTGTAGGCTTGGTAAGTGAACAGTATGACGGATCGATAACACTTTTTGCTAATTTCACAAAATACAATATTGATCTCCCATAGTAGGTAGCTGACTCGGGGCTGGACTTGCGTTTGTAGGTAAAGGGAAAATTATAATTTTCGAATTTCCCAAGGATCATCGAACCGTGATTCCGACTACTGGGTCTGCAGTATGAATATGGCTGCATAAATAAATGTCACCGGACGAAAAAAGCATATTAAAATCAATGACCATTTGGAGTGTGCACCCATAGTAAGCCTACTCGCGTGTACGTTATTCACATCATAGTTAGCCTATTTTCTATAGTAAGTCCACTCACACATAATATTATATACCATAACACTTTCTAAACATTATATTTGTAATTAACTCGACTCGACTTAGTCTCCAATATCGTATCAAATTTATATAAAAGTAAATAAATAGTTAGTTAAACCATTTGTACGCACCTGTACCAATCAAAATTGAATTATAGAACTACCAATGTAAGAAGGTTGGCACCATGTATGGTACTGCCGCTTTTATGTAGTCATTTAAATTTGGTTGGTTAATCGTCTGAAATGCTTTCCTGTTGTTTTTTCCTTAAGTTTCATTAGTTAGGACGCTTTTTCAGCTGAAATTTTAAGAATAAATAATGTGATAAAAGTACTAACTATTAGTAGAATCAAATATACCGTCACTTAATAATAACTCATGTATTGAAGCGTTACATTATAGAGTAGCCAGATTTTAATAAAAATGAAATAACTCTGTAAGGAGTTGAAATAGGAACACTTAATTTCACGGGGTGCTTTAAGTTGATAAAAGGTACAAACCACCATAATTGGTAAGTTTCTAGATACCCTCATCGAAGCGCAAGGACGAATTTAGGGTTTTAAAAAAAAAACATTTACCAACGGTGTCGATTGTAGAAAAAATAAAATTGCACAAATTAGGAACTAAATAAGACGCACCTTGGTAAAAAAACATCGTTGTATGTCATGCCATTTAAGAGATACAACAATAGGCTAAACATTACCCCAGCGGCATCTAGAATAACTCTGAAACCTCTGGACGCACTAATTTTGTTTTTGGGGCACAATTGGGCACTAATTATATCTACATAACAGTGGCGTAGCTAGGTGGACAAGGGCCCCAGTGCATAGAGAAAGAATCGGGCCCTCACTCCCTCTTTCCAGGTAGCTCGAACTTATATTGGCCTTCAAAATTAGTGCACCAGGGTCCCCTGAGCTCCGGGGCCCAGGAGCTGTATTTTTTAAACCCCTCGCCGTGAATCATATATTCACGCTCGAAAACAATTCACGTGCGAAATTCAATTCGATTGGTCAAGATTTTAAGTATTTTTGAAGAAAAATCAAGAACCGGAAAGCAATATTTCGTTGATTTTAAATACCGGTAATGAATGGAGGTAAACGGAACGTAAATTAAAAAGTTATAATGTCAGTCTCTCATCGACGTTTTCGTTCTCACGTTGTTGTTTCCTTTCTTTTGATTGTTTTCGTTTCTGTTGTCTGTTTTTACTTCTATTTTAGGTTGTTATTATTATTATTACTATAATAATAATTATTATATCCGTTATTATACACACATAGAGACTTAAACTAAGATTACAAAAAGAAAAATAAGCACAAAGGCGAGCTTACCTCTTCAAGAGGTTTCTTCCAGCCAACCAATACTGTAGGTGTAGTGAAATAATACACGAAATAGGTTGGCAGCAAGCATACAAAAGGATTTTTACAACAGAACTTAATATACTACACAAATAAAAATAAAAATTATAGATATATAATATATATATAAATATAATGGATATGAATACAGAATGTAAATATGCATCAAAACATTTTAACCTGTCAATTTAATGTCAGTCATGTCATTCTTGCATAGATTCTACTAGTAGAAATCAGAAAACGAGTAGGTCAGACCACGGAATCAGATTCACGGAATGAATTTTCAAAAATACTGATTTTAAGTTTCAAGTTTTCGTATGCGAATCATGCGGATTCGTATGCGAATTGAAATTCGAATGATTCAAAAATACACTCCCTGGTGCACTGCACCACCCGGCCCTACGATAGCTAATCCACGGTACCTAAGTACTTAGCTAGTTTTTATTTAGCTACGACCATAGGAAAAAAAAACATGCCGCTGGGGTAACGTTACTCCAGCGGAATCTGTTTTTCGTGAATATCTTTGGATCGGCTGGAAGCACTACTTTTTTTATTTCGGGCACAATAACACGAGATGACGCTCTAATTATCTATCAAGCTGAAATCCTGAAAAGCGCCAACATGCCGCTGGCGTGACGCACACGACAATCACAACCATCAACAAATTTTATAATATTTAAATTTTAATTTGCGCGTTGCACAATTTCACAATATAAAAAATACGCAGTCGCCAGCAATTTTATTATTGAGGGCTCATGGTATGCGTATTGCGTATGCGTATACATATTGGTCTCAATTCGGTGTAACAGAACTAAACTTAATTTGAACAGTCTGTCTTTTTCTTTCCTTATCGAAAAGACAAGAACCGCTTAAAATGAGGTTAGTCCTGTCAAATAAGTTAATAAATCGTTTTACACCGAATCGACACAATTGCCTGATAACCAAATAATAGCAAAATTCATTGTAACAAGTCGTACCTACATTTTACGCAAAAAATGGTAACAGGCGTTTTCATGCTGTAGCAAAAGTACGGCTTGGCAGAGTTTGACGCGGTGAAAGGTGGAACTAAATATTGTGACCTATTCTCGTGCTGCAAACCCTAAATTTAGAGTTGAAACACCTAAAATAATACATGCCCATTTAACTTTTATCCATCTGCGTTAAAGCCTATTTTGCAATGAAAAGTTTTAGGTTATGGCAGCTCTAAATCTAATATTTACTACACGAGAATAGGTGTCATTTTGGTCATAATTAATCCTTTTCAAACCACTTCGCTCAAGCTTCCTCAATAACTTTATATTATTGCTTTTAATCAACGACCTTAAATAATTGCCTTGCCTTCGCCAATGTGCCAGGCAGATGTTTTTATTTTTCAGCAGCCTGTCGAACAAGGTGCAACCGCTCGTGTAACTTCGGCTGGAGTTATGCACCATGGGGTGACCGGTCGATGAGGCATCAAAGGTAACGGACATCGGGTTTGCCACTCACAGCAACGACGTTGACCGCGGTCCCCCATCTTCTAGCCAGAGCGACTAGCTAGCTAGTACTGTCATATTGTCTTAGGGTTCATTAGGATAGGAAGCAGAGTTAGAGGTGGCTACTATCCCTGCTTCCCAACCATTGGCTTATTGGGAGTAGCAGCTAGTCGCTCCCCCATAAGTAATAGCCAAGATCATTCAAAGCCATGGCACCAACAATTTGAATGTTTTTTTGTGGAATAAAATCCCACAACCTCAGAGCAAGCGAGAAAGACATCAAGAATATGAGAACATTATCTCCGCCATATTTTTGCAACAAGCGTAATTAATTAGGGCTAAAAGTGAGTCAGCGCTCCTGAAATTCCAGGTAGGTAGGTAGTCAAAATTACAGCTGTTCATTTCTGTTGGGATTAGCTTTTTATTCGCATTTTCTGTCATGATCTGAGCAAATTAACTTTCAAAATAAACCCTCTAAGAAAATCTCGAGTTTAAAAAGAATTTATTAATGTAAATCGCGCGCAGTAATCTGATTTTTTATGATAAAGCATAAAGAAATAGTACATTTCGATTCTAGTGCGAAATATCAACACTTTCGCACGTGGGTCAAATGACGTTTTTTTAATACAACTGCGAAAAATTACATGAAACAGTAAAATAAAAGCAATTTTGTTACAAATACAAGTAGACAGAAGAAAACGCAGTATCTGGATGGCGCCGATCTATACTACAAAGACCAATGTCTCTTCCTAAAATCTTTTTAAGATAGATACAATAGAATATAAATTATGACGTCTAAAATCGTTATGAAGTTTTAAAATATCTTTTATAGCACACCGTGCGTAAAATGACCGCTTTACGCACGCTGCGCTTGCGTAAAGTCGGCATTTTCCGCACTTTTGCTATAAAATATTATACGATACTATTACAATTTAACGTAAACAGGTAGAAAATGAATCCCCTAGCTTTCTAGCTCCTTAGACCATTTAACACGGGACCTGGCAAAGCGCGACTCTTAGTACTGAAATTATTCTGCCGTTTTCCACGGGAGGGGAGGTAAACACGCACAGCACACATTTACTCACGCACACTCTTGCAAAACATTGATATGTCACACTAAATCAAAAGCTGCAACACAAACAAAAAATGCGCACACAAGCAAACTTACATAAACAAATTGTTCATGTACTTCGGCAGAGGGGGATAAGTGCGCCTGCCTAGTCCCGTGTAAAGTCTAGCTCAAAAGTTTTTTTTTTATATTTCGAATTAATGGCCAACCTACACGACGCAACACGTGACTGGACAATAGCCCGTACATATTCCGGGCAGTAAATAATACACATAGGCTATGTACTCGTACACATGGATTTTGTAGAGCGTCGTCTCTGTCACCGGAGTATTATTGCCTCTTTTGGTCGATAACTTTTTTTTAATATGAATCATGACAAAAGTAACAAACCAACAACGAACATAGAACAGTTTTCTTTGTTATAGGTTCCCGTGTATAGCTAGACTCAAAAGGTTTTTTTTTATATATTTCGAATTAATGGCCAACCTACAAGACGCAACACGTAACTGACAATAGCCCGTACATATTCCGGGCAGTAAATAATGCACATAGGCTATGTACTTGTACACATGGATTTTGTAGAGCGTCGTCTCAGTCACTGGAGTATTATTGCCTCTTTTGGTCGATAACTTTTTTTTTATATGAATCATGACAAAAGTAACAAACCAACCATGTATTTCGAACATAGAACAGTTTTCTTTGTTATATGTAGAGGGTTCATTTTCAACCGGTATAATATATTTTTAATAATTATATAAAAGTTTGAAAATACTCATCCTTAACAGTTTTTAGTGTATCCAGTTACTTCCAGATACCAACAAAACGACAAGTAAAACAAGGTTTACATACTGCTTACTAAATGATGTCGCCGGTTTCCCCTAGATGGCGTTAGTAGTAAAAACAGAAAACTCTAGTGCGAAATATGTGTAATTCTACGCACGCTAAACAGGCACGTAATTTATCATAATTTGAGCAGATGTATTAAAAAATCATTGATACACATTGAAATAGAAATACATTTAGAGAGCCTTACTTTTGTCTGTGTAGAATCTCCATTTTATGCAAAGCCATCATGGAGTTATCTATTATTCAGTGTGAATAAACAAACAATTCGTATTCCAAAAAAAACTACCTAATTAGAACATAAATCGGATATTGAGATATTCCTTGATTCATCTGTCCAAAAAATGATTGAAGTTAAACAGTGGTAAGAAGCACTACTACTTCTAGTACGTCTCTTCACCCGTATTGTAACACCGCATATTCAATTCATTTGTTACTTCTTCAGTGCGGGCGAAGTCGTGGGCAAATAGCTAGTTAGTCTACTTTCCGACTCATTTATATATAGGCACCCGCTAACAAGGGCACTGCGGACCCACGATACCCCTGGCGATACCCCTAGTAGTATCGTGAGTCTTTTAAAATCAAACGATACGCCCAACAAATAGTATTGCGACACTAATTAATAATAGCTTTATCATCTCTTGAAAGGGCGCTAGCAAGGATTTTGTTAAAAAGTAGGTAATCATTCTATTTACACTAACAGCAATCTTCTGGGTTCTTCACAGAACTGTTCCAAGACTTCACCAGGAATTTTATTCTAATTTTTTAAACCATTTTTGTGTACGCCTTGCTTACAGAGGCCGTTTAACGGATTAAATTTATGCAACAATACATAAATAATATTATTGACTCTTCGGTTCAGCACCACCTGCCATGCTGTTTTAAAGGTGTAATAATGATAGTGAAAATAAGCTACTTACACAAAATAAAGCTTATGTTAGCTTCTACCATGCCTGTCTGAAAGCGTCTATGCCACTAAGAAGTCAGACAGAAGACTGAAGCTGAAATTAAACTAATATAATACATTTTAAGCTGTTTATTTAACTTAGAAGAAGAAGCCCAAAATCTTCCCTCCGAGATGTTTTCGTCTGGCTTCTTCGTGGTCCATTATACCACCACTTGTGGTAAGGACTAGGTATCTGTAAATAAAGAAAAATAAGCATTAAATATGTACATATTCCTTAAAACAAAGCATCAATTGGTAAAATAAAACTCAAATCTAGGGATACACAAGTTTTAGGATGTATTCTAAATACATTAGGTATTTTGTTACTATTAGAAACGTAAGAAATATCCTTGAAATTATTTCCATAGAACCTAAATCATTCCAACAAATTATACTATTAGTGTACTGTACAGTAATTAAATACATTTTTAAATATAAAGGTGGTAGAGCTGATGCCCGGCTTGACTATGGAGGTACCACCATCTTACTCGTAAATCCTCCTAAAGTTATTCGGGGGAGAATAAGAGAACAGTGGCGTTACTGGTGCAAGGGTTTCGGCACCGCGCTCACCAACCCGCCTGCCCAGCGTGTGTGAGTATGGGCATTTCTTCCAGAACAGCGAAGACTGGCGAAATCCTGGAAAGGCCTATGTCCAGCAGTGGATGAAACAGGCTGATGGATGGATGGATGGATGCATTTTAGCACTTAAATTGAAATATATATATATTGTTGTTTATAAGCCCACACATTTTAAGAAGGAGAATTGAGTCTGTGCATAAAATCTTTGATTTTAGGGGCAGCACTCGCTGGAAAAAGTCCTGCTCTTACGCTCTTGTTTTTTAACAAGTTGCCGACGCCTCTATGAAATACCAACCCGAATTGCCATATTGAGTGAGAAATTTCAATAATTTAAGGCAAGTCCATAATTAGAGTGCCAGCGACATACTGATAGAGTTGCCGGCACCTTTATGAAATACCCACCCAAACTCTGCATTTGGTTTTTGGCACGGAAGCACTTGGCTTGACTTGGCCTTATTTTAATTAGTGATATAGAAGTCTGTAAAACCCCTGAATACATGCTTAATGTAGTTGCTAAGCAAATTTACATATATTATAAGCTTGCTTTTATTATTAGTGATATAATTCCATGGTATCCACCATGCAATGAAAATCCATCCACTTGAGTATTTTAATAGAATAATAAAGCTGATTCAAAACAAAGTTTTCTTCATTCCAAAATAGGTTCTTTAGGAAAACAACAGAAGAAAATTTTTGGAAAATTTCAAGTTTTGACAGCACTAAAACTTAAATTAAAGCCTTCAGAATCAACTTTAAAATTTTTGAAACTTCTGTTGTTCAATTGCAAACAAAATTATTCATAAAGCTTGATGTAAAAACTAAAATATTGCAATGAAGTTTTCACTATCAGGATTTAGTGCTGTCCCAAATTTTCTTTTAAATAGTCCTAAGTACCTCAAATTATTCTTCCAAAATATTGGATTTACAGCTATTATAACTTTCTTAAATTTTTGCTATTTTTCTGATAATAATTCACTCAAAAATTTACTTAAAGATATAGTTGACGATAAGTGAGAGCTTTTTTGTTTGCAAAGCTAAGTTCAGAGGACGCTCATCCAAAAAAAAAAAATCGCCCTTTTGATGTCATTGATTGATATCATAACTTCAGGGAAAATTTACTATAGAAAAAAGCTCAATGTTAAAATGGTGTACTAACCACTTTTAAATTCAGTTATATCCAAAATCCCTAAAAATATCAAACTGCCCTTTAGCCATAAACTATGGCTTACATTCGCTAAATTTTATTTTATTGCCCAAAAGAGGGTGAATCTGCAGAATCAAACAATAAATGTCCAATCTAATACAAACAATGTTCATTCACTGGAGAATGGCATCATCTTGTACTACAATAATTTTCTTTAGCACAACATATCAAATGCCGTCCAACAAGAACTATTGGCGATCCGCGGTAGCTGTGCAGTTGTATGTTGAATGGGATTTATTTACAATATTAGTATTTACAATTTATATAACTTTTTAAGTAGTTTAAAACTTACCCGAACTGTCTGGATGGAAGCAGGTTAGTCCACCTTTCAATATCATTGATAGGGACATCAAAACGAGGTGAAATCACTCCACATTTGTTCAATCTGCCGGTGAGATTCACGACAATCTTGCCAGCTCTGTGGTCATCAACGATCTCGAATTCACCGATGTAGCCGTGCTTCATCATCACAGTCAAAAACTTGACTATAACCTTAGAGCACGGCCTGATAAGAACTTGTCTTTTGCCCCGCTTCTCTGCATTATGAATGGATTTTAGAGCATCGCTCAATACGTTCATCCGCACCATGGCTGTAAATGAATTAGAGTGGTATTTAGTAAGATATATATAAGAAATTACAGTCTTTGTTATCCCACGAACTACTGTCAAACCAAAACACCATAAAACAAGTGAGGTTATCACAAAAATCTTCAGTGTCGTGACTGAAATATTAGTTTGCTGAGATCGTTAAAAACAATAGAAGTAATACGGTTAAACTTCTTTCACTGTAAATACCGTAAAAACAACGATTACCTAGGATTTAAAACCCGCCTCAACAATATAAAGACAGGACCAAAAGGAAAAGAACTTTTTTTATTGACAGCAATTAATGTTGCCATACAAAAATTATAAACAATAACCCGACTTCCGACAGATCGGACTGTGTAGGTTAGGATAGTTCCGTTTTCATCATAACGCATACTGTACAGATCCCGGCGGTACTGGATGGTGCAAGCTAATACGGGGTGCGCACTCAACCAACTTGGCATGCTAGCATCTTATTTGTTTGTCGTTTCATTAAACTACGCCAAAAATCGACAAAAACCATGAAATTTAATGTTGGTTTTATTTTGTGATGTAGGTTGTAGAGGAACGTTTCTTAATGTGTTAGCTGCAGTTGGTAGGAGCGACAAGATGTCGGATTTTATATTTGCCACTGACTTTATAACTTTACAAATGTTTGTTTTTGATATCAGCTTTGCTGGTGCCATCTCAGAAAATATTTTTACCGCTTTTGTTATAGAAGCGAAAAATCATACATGCCATGGTATAATCATCATAATAATAATATGCAACATTCATTCTTAGGAATTGAACTGGACCTTTGTTTGTGAGTAGCCGTTCCACGCCCCCTTTCCCACAATAATTTCTTCTACGAGGAGCCGCCGATGGTATGCGGAAGAAAAGATATGTGTTCGAGATGAACGTGTATTGATTACTAATTTATTATTGTTCTTAGGACTTTAAGAACTTTACATAGTTTACGAGTTCATCATGTACAGTTAATAAATACATATACTGAATATAAGCTATAAACTAGGAAAATGTACAGCTTGGCCCATACAGGGATCATAAATCATAACAGATTTTAAATAAATGCAAAACTCGCAGTAAAGTAAAAGCTATTGCATTTTTTGTACCTACATGACCTTATGGTAGCCAGTAATTTTGCACGATGATAATAATATTTTATAAGTAGATACTTCTATGTTCGTATGTTCGTATCCCGTTGAAGGAGGCTTATTCAGAACTTAAACATCACTTTTGGAACAAAGTTCACGAAAGAAGTCCCGCAGATCAAAGCATTTTCTTATATAAAGTGACTTTAATTTATCTAGCCAAACTCATACTGGAGGCTTAGTAAGTGATCATTAACACGGATCAATAACACTTTTTGCCAATTTTGCGAAATAAAATCTTGACGTCCCATAGTAATTGGTTCGGGGCTGGGCTTGCGTTTGTAAGGAAAACGAAAAGAATAATTTATGAATTTCAAAAAAGGGGTCATCTATCTGTGTTACTGATCACTTACCAAGCCTCCAGTATGAGTTTGGCTGTATAAATTACCTTATATAATACTTGACAATAAAAGTACTTTGAAAAAGGAACTCTTTCTTGAAAAAAGCTTTATGATAAGTTTATTAGCGGTTGCACTGCCCTGCCATCACCATCACTGACTTATTAGAATATCTATGGCCATCATAAATTCCTTCCCCAGGGCCGCGTTCAGTTTGATCGCCCGCTCATCACTGACAGCAGAATAGCAGATACAAAATCAACGCGTGCAAACGATGTCATTATCACCGGGTGTGAGCGGGCGATCAAACTGAACTCAGCCCGGTAATTGAGTAAAGAGGCGACGTACCTATCTACTTAAATAATTTATAGTTGTATCTCTGAAGCAACCTTCGTTTGTGCACTTTATCGCAGGGCACACAGTATTTATGGAGAGCGAGCACGAGCGGCACTTGACTACAGTTGACACGTCGACAAATGTCACCGAGCATCGTGGACTGCCTCTGAACAGCGCCAACCCCAGAACAATTTTCTGAAGCACCAACTGTCAAGCGACGCCAACTGCCACCAGAACGGGGCGGTGGTGGGTTGATTTCAAATATTTGCAACTGACGACTGACGCTATCATCCTTCACACTTCCCCCAAAACTTTCACGCGTGAATAACATTCACGTTGTTGTGCCTTTTTTGACAAATGATTCATATTGACTACAATCGAACATGTTTCCACTGTCTCCATGTTTTCTGATATTTCATTACAATGGTCTTAGGAACAATTTCAAATATTACTGTTCTCTGACGCATATTGGTGCAAGCATAGTATAAGCCAACGCAGGTAAAAAGAGCTCCGAGCGACGTACGTGCGCAGTGAGCGAATTATCGACCAAATTGGTGGTATTGGTATGAGGTGCGGCGCGGGCGGCTGCGACGGGGAAAATACCTGGCACGTGGATTTGCTGTCTCGTGTTGTGATTGGTAACTTTCGCTTTCACTTCACAGCGCAGTGTTCACGTTCGGTCGATCTCAAAATACAGTCACGTGCAAAAATGTATTTGTGGTGCGATGCGTTTGCAAGAATGTTTACTGTTGCAAGACAGCATGAGGAACGAAGCTGATAGAAGTATTTTGTTTTTCTAAGCATTTTTTTTCGAATAAGCATCATGTAGGTATATTAACATTCATGTGACGCAAGTTGTGGACCAAATCAACACCCACACTATATTTTTATTTCTAACCTGTTAAAAAATAGCTGTTATACCGATGTTACTCTACAATAAACATTTTACTTATTTAATCAAACAATATTATAGGTACTCGAGCCTTTTTATGCACGACTATACCCCCATGCGCAAACATATCCCTTTCACTGACGCCCCAGAGCTCTTTTTACCATCGTTGGTGTTAATTTTTCTGAGTGAGTGCGGCACAAACTTTCAGTTCATTTATTTCAGTCCAAAGCTCCTACCACACCGTAAATAATCGTGTCGTCGGAAGTGTTTTTGAACACACAACTTGAACGAATGAAAGGAATGCCGTTATCGTTCATTCAGCACTTCTGTCATATTACTTCATAATCTGTGGTATTTTTTGCCGTTGCGCTTGGGTGGCTGCGCTGCGTCTCGATTGCGTTCTCCTTTCTTCGTACCTTAAAACTTTGTTCCATTTTGTTTGTGATTGTGAAACTAAGTTTATCGAACTTCTAAAGTTACTTGAAACTTTTTAGATCATCGTTTGACTGCTTTAATTTTAGGTCTCATTCAAATTATTTCATCAAAATAATACATTAATATCACAGTTCAGTGAACAAGAAGTTCCACAGGTGTATTGCAATAAAATGTGAACAGTGAATGTTGTGCCCGCTGGAATCATAGCAACCAGCTTCAATAATGTTTTTACAACAGTTTGTGCATGAAAATGCACTCGAATGACATAATGTGAGTTATTCCAAGTGAAATGAAGTTTACATTGTCTTCAGAAGATAACAAATAACCAGTGTCATGGAAGAATTGGAGAGGTTGATCACTATGAAGAACTTTTATGGAACTTTTTTAGTCTTCTTAATCGGAATAACAGCATCAGCAGACAGTACAGGTATGCTTTTAGGACTTAAATACACAATAAAAAAGTTTTGTTTAGTCTTATATCAGCTCCTACTGCTAGACCCATGTACAGTCACCTGCAGGTCAAGCTCCCTATTTGTAAACTATCTTAACCTCAGATAGCTAACATTCAGAAGCGCATTCATTAATTAACCCTAGGCTGGGTAGGAACACTGGGGTTGCTACGCTGAGTTTTTAAACAGGGTTGGCCGAGTTGCTACACCCCAAACGTCATTTAACATATTTCCAATAGATTTAGTATTGATTTTTATCTATCATTTTGATGTCTCTATACGAACCTTGCAAACCCTGCTTAGAGTTGGTGTTGAAAAATTCCCCACCGGTGTAGTGCCACTGCTATTTTTTAACAGTTGGTGTTGCAACCCGTGTTGATTTTTGAATGGGTTAGTGTAGCAACCCGGGTAGGAAATAGGATAGCACAATAAATGTGCAAAACAAAGATTTGATTTGATTTTATTTACAGTATCTTAATATGGTCCCTGTGGGTGCCCTATATATGGGGCATTCCAATATTTTATGATAAGTGCGTGCATCACATATGGGGCAGTGCTCGAACAAACTTAGAAGCTTGTCAAAATTTGCACATCCTGAATTAAAACATTTTGATTCACTTACACACATGTGAACTATGAAGTCAAGAAAAAAATATATTTGCATGTGAGAGTTTGTTTTCCAATTTTTGCCTGCAAAGAGAAGAAATGTGTTAAAATCTGAGTGTTGAAAGTGGGCAGATACTAAGTCCTAGAAATTATTCACAGTTTGAAGAAATAGGAAAACAGAGCTAAACAACTTTTTTCTAGAATGATTAAATCAAATTTTTGTAATACATTTTAATGTTGTGTATTTTCATAAAATTTTAACTATTAAGATGTGCAGGTAATATACATAGGTGCACAGACATATAATATAGTAGCAGACCTAACATTAATAATAAATGCATATTCAATGCTAGGCAATTTTAGCTCAGTGAACTTCGGGCTCTTTTAAATATAAATATTGCTTGTTTCCAAACAAAATATATACTAGAGATTAGTTTAGGAACTAACAAATATGTTCCAAGCATAAGCCAGCCAAAACAACCAATTTTTATATGTTTATTCATACCATGAAGCCTAAAATGTAGCTTATTTTTTGTCTGGAAACTTGCCACACTATTTAATCCTTACTTTTGGTCTGCTACTTATTATTATTAATATGTCTGTGCATAGGTGCTATCTTGTAATTTATCCAGATGTGGACTGGGCCAAAGTTTAATTAAGAAATGAAACTATCTTTACAAACCTGAGATGCTGTTTTTGACAGGTTTGTGAATTATATGAATTGACAAACGATTTTGCTTCACCTATTTCTTCATACTATTTACTTTTATTTCTAAAATTATTCAATAGAATGTTCTAAAGACAAAGCCGTACAATTTTATTCTTAATGTAACAAGGTCCAATGCAATTCCACAGGAAGGGAAAACTTTTTTTGTTAATGATAAACTTTAAACCTCTTAAATTAAAATTAGAAATGATTCTTGTTTTAATAACCAGTTCATCTGTATTCTGTAATTTTCAGTAAAATTTTAAAAAGCTTTCTTTTCTCCTTATATTGCAGATTCTACATTCCAAGAAATTATTTTCCACTTCTTTGTACCACATCAAATGGCTTGTTAAAAATTGCTTTTATGCTATGTCCTTTATAACTAAATTCAATAATTAGATCGTATTCATTGACTGTGCCCCAACATTTCCTACAAACTGAGCCCAAATATAAGTTATTCGATCTAGCAAATTTTTGATTTCATCACTAGTTCATGGCATCAAATTTGCCAGATAAGCTCACCAACCCCAACAAATTCAGGTCAAACTTTGCTGTCTTCCAATCCATTCCTGTTTAAGCAGTTCCAATACTACACTGAGAAAAATGTCCTTTTGGCTTCATTATAAAATAGCATTACATAAGCTTAAAATATGGTGAATTGTTTTTAAATTTGGTGATTATTGGAAAATATTATGCTGTAATTAAAACGTTTAAGGAAATAATCGAGTTTTTAAGGTATGTAACGCAATATTATTATGACAGATCACCGTAAAATTAATCACAGAAAATAAGATTATCATTTTCGTATTACATCATGCCTTCTCCATAAAAGAGGCCCGTCACACTATGGTATGCTTACTGTCACCATGAATTCTATCTGCTTCCTACAAAGTCATAGTGACAGTGCGTCATATTATAACATTAGCAGCAGCAACAGTAGTTTCATCGTATTTTATTGTGATGTCCGTATGCTCCCTACTTTACGTGAATCATCATAATTTCAGGTGAATTCACTTAATTTTATGATTACCAGTTTTCTCAGTGTGTCTCCACATCATGATTATGATTAATAAGATCATGCCACTGATTCTGCAAAACTAGCTCAAACAAAAAAAAAATTAAGTTCAAACACTATTTCCTTACTATCCCTGGTCAAAGAGTTTCTGTCTCTCTTTCCTGAATCACCAGCTCACCAAACCAAGTTTATAAAAACTTTTTTTTTATTATTTCGCCGCTTGTTATCTATTGGTTCCGACCACTGGTCTCGGGCTGAAATCCCGTGGGGCACATTTGCATGCTCCGTGAAGACACGTTAAGCTGTTGCTCCATATTTGCACCTGGAGTTCCTAAACGCCTACTTCACTTCCTGGTTTTATCAGATTGGAGACACCAGGATATTCTATCGTCATGGGAACTATGGGCGTAAATTTTCAATATCTAGGTACACGATGATCCAACTATTAATATAAAATTTTCAAGATTGCTTTACATTATTACGTAGACTTCACCTGAAAGGACGGGCAAACATACAAGAAAATGCAACTTCATTTTGGTATACATTTTACGCCCTATTCAATAACTATAGCTCATGAGCTTGATACTAACCTTTCCGTAGGTACCTGGAAACAGGTGTGTTGTTTTAAGTTTCATAAATAAAACAACCAAGTAAGCACGTAATTACCTCCTGTGCGGGTTACACGCTTAAACAACGCGAAGTTGCCCATATTAAAACTTCCAAACTAGAGTCATTCTTGCTTTACATATTCTTTACAATACAAGCTTGCTCATCTATAGATAGGTCGCGTATTGTCGTCGTATGATGGCGAAAACTGCTTTTTCGTGAAAAACGGAGTTATGGCGTAAACACCGCTCCATTACGCGATCATACGAAATTAGTTTCTGTTAAAACTAAGAGGGTTGTTTGCTCCGCTCCGCCTCGCTCGGCACCCCAAAATTTACATGTAAACCTAACATGCTCTTCCTCGCTCCGCTCGTCATCGCACGTATATTTGACTTCTTTTTTAAGACTTACGTAAATTTTTTAATGTCGCTTTTTCACGAAAAAACGAATAATTCGTCGGCCAGCCTTTACGCCATAATTAGAATTTTCACTAAAAATCGGCTCTTTATATCACTGAACAAAATTCTTTTACCATACTCTCCACGTTTGTTGGAAAAGGTGGTGCATACTTCCTCAGCTATTGCTACATTGATTATATTAAAGTAGGTATTGAGAATCATTATTTACTATAATTTAAACAATCTCAATCTTCTGTCTTGGTGGCTACCAAATATGTACAGTCACCTGAAGTTCAAACTCCCTATTTATAAATTATTTCAATTGTTTTGATTTGACACCGCGGTAAGAACTGACAATAAATAACCTGTCACACTGGCGTCCGTACATCAAGCTGGTGATAGAACTTCGTCTATATTCCATTAAAGATTAAAAACGTAGCGAGCAAAGGTACTCGACCGAAGCTGCAGAAAAATGCTATTATTTTTAGTCCACCATAGACCATAGCTTTTTGTGAAAAGCTCGACTACTCCATCCGAGATAACTAGCGGACTACCGTCTTCCGCGTCTTTATAACAAGAATCTCAACTCGTAAACCTTTGTAATCTGGAGATATCTTTCTCCTATTACGACTCCCCTTTGTAAATATAATGCTTTTCCCGGTAAAATATCAGATGGTAAGTTACGCGACGGCGCTGAGCGAGCAGACATCCCGGAAAACAACTCATCAAGGACTTTAATGAAGTTCGCCAAGTTAAAGTGCCACTAAATATTGAATGACTAAAGCGTCAGGTTTATAATTTGCTTTAGCATACTAACTTAGTTAACCGCGTACCTATGCATAATATCTAGAATTTCAAATGCGCTACTTAAGGTGGTAACGGAGGATCTCGGTGCAAAATGCACATCATAATATTGTTTTCCTTACTTTTGGATAAAAAGTTTGCAATAAATGCGTTTCATAGCAATTCGCGCAAACTGCTTGTTAATAGTTAGGTGATCACATCAAAATTATTCAATTTTATGCGTTACATTTTAGCTGCATTACATTACAACTGTAAACACGCTTTTAAGTTTGTTAATATAATGCAAACAAAATGTAATACATTATAGTACGTAATTTTTTTGTGAAGACTTTATTATTAATAAACTATTTCCGCGAGTTGCTTTAAAACACATTTATTGCATACTTTTTATTCAAAAGTAAGGAAAACAATATTATGATATGCATTTTGTACCGAGGTAAAAAGTTACCTTAAGGACGGCCATCACGCGCACCTCCGTACAAACGCAGACAAGACACTAAGTTTTGACGTGTCTGTGAAATGTTTTTATAATATTTTAGGCCGAGTCCATTGATTTTATCTAGATCTATGCCAAATAGAAACTACAATCGCGTTTTTTAATTTAACAGTTTTTGACCAAAAGTGTAGCCGAAATGTTATCTAGATTAATTTTAACCAATAATATGTTTCATAATCTTAACAGTATTGCCATAATTTTGTTTCTCCTGACACACGTTTTCTACCCTTGAATTAAAATATCAATACGGACAGCACTAGCAAAAAATTGCAATATTTGTGGTTTTTGAGCTGTCAAACTAGTCTCTTTAATTTTGGCGTGGACTTTATTTTGTGCCCGCGACGAGATCGGTGCGATTGTATTGTCTTCCCAAGTTTCATCGAGCGTGCACGTAATAGCGAAATGAAATTACATTTTTGCTGCTCTCATGACAACCGTGTAGTGGATTGGTAAAAATCTCGTTATTTTGTATAAATCAAAATTAAACCAATCAATTTTAAATTTGCTAAATTAATACCCTACAAAACATAAAAACTTATGTACTGTGTATATGTACTGTCATCGCAAGGTTTCCATTAGTTTCTGTTTAGTTTATGCAATAAAGAATTCTGAAAATTAATTAAAAAATTAGTTTTTGCTTACAACATAATCATAAGCACTTATAGCATCTTAACAGAAAAATAAAATGAAATTTATAATAATAACTTATGCTCTCGGAACATTCATAGCTGTCCCCATCTTAACTTAGAACATACTCATTCGGAATAGTCTATTTCATCTGACCAAATTACACCACCTCGAATCCTGCAAATAAAGAGTGACACCGCCGCGGCTATGATAGACCTACAAAATCAACACAACAAACAAATATCGACACTCAAGCAGTAACTTTCATATAAAACCCGAAACTTACATCACTCAACCTTAGCAATAAAAACGTGCAAAGTACAATTATCATCATCCCAAAAAAAATATACCGGAAATAGAAAGGCCCTCCACAGAAGACACCGCAAGGATCTTAAGGGGGACGTTTCGAACTCAGTGCAAAATGCATAACATATGATTGTTTATCTTATTTTTAAATAAAATGTATGAAATAAAATAGTTTCATCTTATTTTGCGACCATTGTTTAGTAATTATCAGGGGTTTTTAGCAGAATTGCGTCATTTTATGGATTATAGTTAGCGTGAATGTCCATACCAACTTAAAAGCGTGTTTTAAGTTGGTGTGGACATTCATTTACAACGTAATACATAAAAGTACAATATTTTGGTAGAAAGCCTAATTGACATTAAACTATGGTCGCGAAATGCCATACAGCACATTTAATATAAGAGTATACTCGTACATACATCTGGCGATGTAAATTACAGCACAATGTCGTGAAAGCACTGTTTCAATGTCGTAAGCACCGTTAAAATGTCTTGTAAGCACTGTTAAAATGGCGTCTAAGCACTGTTAAAGTAGTCCCTATCGTAATAACAACTACATGGCATCTCTGATGTTTTATTGTTACCAAGTTCCGTCATTATTTATGAGTATTGTAAGTGTCAGTGCAGTGGTTGCACTTCGCAAAGCGTCACATATTTTCGTCATCAATACCGCAGTATATTAATAAACAGTGCGTCCTTCCTGTGATGAGATGACGTATGGCGCTGAGACGTGGTCTCTTACAACGGGCTTGATGCGAGCGTATTCAGAGAAATCTGTCCTGCTTCAACGCTTTCATTTTATACTTACCTATCCTGCTCAGTGAAAGCGGGTGGCTCAAAAAACTCGAGTTAAGGAGATGTTTTTATAAGTTTTCAATGTTTATTTTAACTATTTAAAAAATATTGTGTCCATAAAAAACTAGACAATACTAAATTCACTGTAGTGGCAGTGGGTAGGCCATATTTGTCGCCGACATTTTTAACCGTCGGGGCCTGAAGGAGTTAGAATGGTGACCACGTACAGCAAAGGGTAGCGTAGGCTGACCTCGTGGACCTGAAGAACGTTGTGGGTGGCGGCTGCATGAGGACGAAGGACCGCCAAGGGTGGCGAAATCTGGGAAAAGCTTATGTCCAGCAGTGGAGGAACACAGGCTGGTGGATGGGGGTGGATGAAGTGTCAATGACGTAAAGTATCAAAGTAATGCATGCTTTGGAGTAACACAACTTTGCTAGAAAACCTAATTGTCATTAAAATTGTACATTTTAGTGAAATAAGTCACATTTATTTAATACTTTATTCAAAGACGAGCTCTTGCCCGCGGCTCCGCCCGCGTGTTATTCGGTTTAACGACATGCTTTCTTCCGGGATAAAAGTAAATGTGTTAAGTTATATCCATTCTAAATTTCATCCAAATCAGTCCAGCCGTTTCAGCGTGAAAGAGTAACAAACGTACACACACACAAACTTTCGCATTTATAAGATAAGTGTGATGAGATAACATAGCCTTGTCTTATTTCACCACAAACGATTAAAACCCGCGCTAATTAGACACCTGATGTATGAAATAACAAAGCTTTGTCATAATTAACAAACGATTAGGACCTCGCTAATTAGACCCCTTATTTTTCAATGATTTTGATGTATCCTACAGGAATCACGCATTTTTCCGGGATAAAAAGTAGCCTATGTGTTAAGTTAGGGTATAAGCTATATCCATTCTAAACATCATCCCAATCCGTTCAGCCGTTTCAGGGTGAAAGAGTAACAAACATACACACACACAAGCACAAACTTTCGCATTTATAATATTAGTAGGAAGTAGGATAAGAAAAACAACTGTAAGTTGTGCATTTGGGAACGATACCCGAAGACAAGACGTATCCTAATACTATGTATGGTTTAATCCCAATTATTTACTGTTTTCTTGGAAAAGTATATTATAATCCCCCAGTGATAAGTTTTTGGTTTCCTGTATGACATCAATCCGTACCGTGTTCGATCGACCCTCCATCAGCAAGTTAACAAGATATTCATTATCGTGCCGCAACATGCCCCATGTATACTTTGTATTTCTCACCAACTAACTCTGTCGCATACGAATTTTCTTGTAACTCCGCCACTATTGCGCTTAATGGCTGTGTAGCGTCGTACAAGTAACTATCTAAGACCTAGATTCTAAGTATTGTAAATGGATCCCGGAAAATATCATCTAACCTCTGATTTACTACTCGTTCGAACTGCATACATACATACAAATTAACTTGCTTTCGTTACCGGTCGGTCACCGAAGAAATATCTTGATAAAACTGTGTTACTGTAACTATTGTTATATACATAATTATTATATTGAGATATCTTTTTTACTAATAGTAAAGTATTAAAAAATTCGTGTCTGTGCCTTGGATTTTTCGCGAAATTTTAAATGAAATGGGTTATTAGCATTGTACTAAAGCCAAAACCACACTGTTTGAAATTTTGTCTGTCTGTATGTATGTATGTTCCGTTTTAACTCGAGAACCACTGAACGGATTTGGAAGCGGTTTCTTTTAATTATCATCATAGTGACCATGTTCAACACAAGGCTATAATGGGTGTTCATAAAATAACGCCTAAGCCAAAAACGGGGCAAAAATTATAAAAGCTTTTAACTGGAGGACCCTCAACAATTGGATGCGATTTTTTTTATTGTAGTGACCCTAATCAACACATCGGCTATAAGGGTTGTTCATAAAATAACGGACAAGCCGTTGAATAAATGCGGGTGGAGCCGCGGGCAAAGGCTAGTATTATATATACGTTTACTTGACATCTGAGATGGATTGAAAGTATTTTCGCTCCGAATGAGCTCTTCAGACCCACCCCCCCTTCACCCCGTCTCTGGTCGAGGACATGGAGTACCTCTCCTATACTCCTGTGGGGCTTTTCACGGGAAATGCATTCATGGACACGGATGCGAAGAAAGTACTTTGCCTTCACGCCGCCCTTTTTCTCTAACAATTCTCATTTCCATGATTTGATTTCGTTTTGATATGCCATTGACTTGTCTTTTTATATTGTCTGATCAGGAGAAACGGTTCGAGGGTATTTCGTATTTTTCTGATATGAGATATTTAGCGAAATCCTTATTCATGCAAATCTCGCATTTTGCCTACTGTTTCATACATACTTAAATGGTTATTTTTACATTTCTAACAATCTGTCTGGATGTAAAACTTCCCGGCATAGTTCATCCATCCATCCATCAGCCTGTTTCGTCCACTGCTAGACATAGGCCTTTCCAGAATTTCGCCACTCTTGGTGGCCCTCCTGGAAGAAATGCCCATACTCACTCACGCTGGGCAGGCGGGTTGGTGAGCGCGGTGCCGAAACCCTTGCACCAGTGACGCCGCTGCCCGTCACCAGTCTGTTTTATATAAGGCCCCGCAAGTGGGCCGCCTGGTTTTGCTTGAGAGTTGTTCTCTTACTCTCCCCCGAATAACTTGGGGAGGATTTGCGAGTAAGACGAGCCCAGCATCAGCTCTACCACCTAACCACCACCCGGCATAGTTAGAAACCTATATTTAAAAGAAGAGCACATACGTCAAACATGATTTCATCCATGCTAAATGATGCGTTTGGCATGAATGATCGTATATATCGAACTTATTGAGATAAAAAGAAGCGTACGTTCGATGGGAAAGTATCATCAGTACAGTAAAGAACACCAAGGTACTTTGTAGCTATCTTATATCCTTCACTGTAGAGACTAATGTCGTACTGCAAGTATATAACTTGACGTGTCCTTCACTATCAACCAAAAACATTATTTTTACTTCTCGAATATTCAAACTTTGTGCGTTAACCGTATTATCATCCCTCTACTTAGTTCTGAGACATGGTTAGGGATGCAACGATATATCGAAAATCCGATATTATCGATGTATCGGCACTAGAATCGATATAAATCCGAACGATATATCGATATAAGGGAAAAATATATCGAAATTTATCAGAATGCATTTTAAAATGATTTATCAACTGTCAAGTTGTGGAAAGATGGTAAGGGGTTTTTTATTTATTGAATAGCATTTTATTTAAGCACAATGCAATATAGCAACTTATTTCTTACTTTACACTCGCGTGTTATGTCTATTTCTCTTAAATTTGTCCTTATATAATATACTAGCTGACGGCTTTGCCCGCGTAGATCCGGATTCTTCCGTTCCTGTGAAAATTTCCTAAAATCCTTCTTAGTGGATGTCTACATCACAAAAGAAATCTACCTATACAATCTAAAATGCATGTTCTTAGATTTTGCCGTTTGGTCAAGACGGTGATGAGTCAGTGGCATTTTTATGTAAGATGTAAATTGAATTCATTTCCTCGTTGGACATTATTTGTATAATAATTATCTAAAATAGTTAAGTTTTTAATATTTAACAAGCCGCTTTTAAAACATGAATTAATTGACACTTTATTGTACACATAAAATAAAAGACATTAAAAAGAAAGAAGAACAGAGTTTCGTTAACTTAATTATGTACAAAGGCGGATTTATCACTTAAAGCGATTTCTTCCAGTCAACCTTTGGGTGGTGAAGAAATTTTAATAATACGAAAAATTAAACAGTTTAGTAGTTTAAATATAATGCACTAAAATATCGATGATATTGGTGCCTGCAAACGATATTATCGATTATCGATATTAACAAAACTTTGATAATAATATCGATATCTTAACTGACTTGCATCCCTAGATATGGTCGAATCACAAACAATATATTTGGATTAACACTTCGCGACAGAAATAGTTGGACAATAAATTACTACCGGTAGCTCAGGGGTAGAACGCTGGCCTCTCAATCTTTGAGATCTAGGTTCGATCCCCAACCAATGAGTTTTTCGGAATTTATGTGCCGAGTATTTAATACTTACCACTTACTGAACGGTGAAGGAAAACATCGTGAGGAAACCTGCATGCCCTAAAAAGCGTGTATTTGTGCCCGAAGAACGGCGATAGGGCTCACCACCCATCACAAATCGTCAGTGAAACGCGGGAGTGCCGAGTGTGGACTGTGACTTGCATTTCACAGTTCACACCCGGAACACCTCTGACACCCCCTCGGGGATTCATGTCGTGACGATATTACTACCATTTTTCCCGCACCGAATAGAATAAAACGTTTATGGCTCAGCTTCCTATAGTCGGAGCCCAATTTTGCTTAAATCTTTCAAATGATTCTTCAAATATAAGCGAAGGTAAATACAGTCTAAAATTGTATTTATTTCCCTGAGATTTCTGGAAAATAGTAAAACAGCATAAATCCTTTAACTGCTTCTCGAGCTATAAGAGAACTTACACACATACGTTGCATTTTATATGTACACTAGCCTTTAAATGATTGATGTCAAAGATTGTTCGTTTGTTAATAAGTAGGTATATGTTTGTACCTTCGATTGATCGAAGGTTTGCACGCTCAGTTGCTACCTCTTATTTCTTGAAAGACTGATTCAATTCCAAGGCTTAGTCGTGAATCAACAACTCGAACGCTACTGCTTGAATAATGTCCAAAACATGCATGAGTATTGCCTAAGCAGCCAATAAGATTTACAGGTTTTGTTTCAAAACTAAGCATTGTGTTTTACAACGCGTTGCAAAATTATTCATATTTCAGTTGTCCAACTATTTCTGTCGCTGTCACACCATTTCTTTATAAATTTACCACATAAGTACGAATATCGTTACCGGAACTTTAAATGTTATCTTCACCTGCAGGCCTAGCAAGAGCCCTAGAAAAAGAATCCGTCTATCCGTCAAAGAGTACACCACCCAAGATGGATAGACCGCAGCTATATTTATGGCTCGTGTTAGGAGTACTGTAAAATACTGTCGGGGCACATGCTTTTCATTCCTACTACGGACGAAGCAAGATCGAAAACTGGGTTAAGGCGAGGGAATTCCTGAAAATACCCGTCTTTTAATAAATTGCCGGGTCATTAAAATATGGATTAAATTTTTCAAAATAATATTAGTAAATATATGCATGTCTTTTTTCAAATTATTATGGGAATTTTTAAGCAATCTATTGAACTTCACTGCATTGAATGAATTCTGAAACATATAGATAATGTTCAGCTAAAAACAGTTAAATCCATTCTTATACTTATAAATAAATCCATTCTTATACTTATAAAATATTGTTTCGCATTCAAAATTATGATTTAATCCTTAATTTACGGTTCCACTGAAATCAACGGAAATTATACAAAATATAAATATTGTTTTGCATTGAAAATGTATCAAGTGAAAGTATTTAATATTGTCTAGCTTTTTTATGGAAACAATATTTGTTAAATAATTTAAATAAACATTGAAAACTAATAAAAACACCTTGAAATTGCGTATTTTCTGAGCGGCGCGCTTCCACTGAGCAGGATAAATGAGTGTAAAATGAAAGCGTTGGAGCAGGAAAGATTTCTCTGAATACCCTCGCTTTAACGAAACATTCCTTGATGGTACATAAGCCGCCTACTGACTGAGCCGAGAGTAAACATCGTCACAGAGCCTTGAGCCTTCCAAGCGGTGGGTACAGGAGCTCTCTTGTATGGGGTTATTAATATTAAACGTCTCCCGGCCGAGTGCCAATAAAACAGCGCTATACATGACTTACTGCGCCTGCTAAGGTTCAACGCCTTGAAACTCTTCATCAGTATCGTTTGTGACGTCATTCTTCGTCAAAGGAATGCTAAAAAACTAAACCCGGGCGAGCTAAATAAAGTCTAAGCAAATTGAATTAGCACTCTCGTAAAATATTGATTTTATGAAAATGTCCGCACATTGTTATTCACATATTATCTTCTCGTAGTTTATACCTGACTATGGAAAAGATAAAGCCAAAAGGAGGGCACCTACATATATTGTTATTCACGATAAAAGTTTTTGGTTGTTTTTTACAAGATATAAAAGCGAAAATCACAAACACACTAAAAAGCTATCGTATTCTAATTGATTGTCATATGGCTATTCGGCTAAGCAAATTAGCCGCGTTTGACAATTGAAATCGTAAATTTTTGGCTGTCAAATGAATACGATTGCCTTGTTTTGTTATTGACAGCCAAAAACGTACGATTTCAACTGTCAAACGTTCTTATTTGCTTAGCCGAATAGCCATATGACAATCGAATTTGAATTTGCTTACACAATTGCACCTCTGAAATAACTATAAACAGACAATGGAGTATTTATTTACAGTCCCTTATCTTATAATATATTTCCATTGGTTTGCACACCTCATACCTATATTATTCTCTATTTGGAGATTTTTTTTACAGTTTGATACATTAATTTAGCTTGCAATGGCGCTCCGCGTTCCGCGTTTCTGATAAATTTATCATTTTCATTCCGGATTAAAAGTTCAACTACCCTTTTTGGAAATTCGGAAAATTCTTTTTTCCTGTTCTCTACAAATGCAAGCACAGCCCCGAGTGGAGGGTTGTATGGGAGGACAACATTTCATTTTGCGAAATTAGCAAAAAGTGTTCTCAATCCGCGATACTGACCACTTATCAAGCCTTCAGTATGAATTTGGCTGCATAAATAAATTTCACCATATACAAAGATTATACTGTTCTGCAGTTCTGCAAGTTCAATGACTTCATAATTTAGTTAAGTGCTTCATCGTATGTGTGGCATTATTCCCAATTAATGTTTTCAACTCACAATCAGAGAAAATGAACTTTTGATTAAAGTTCATCTTTACTTTATTATTAGGCCCTTCCGATCTCAGAAATCAATCAGTCATATTTATTGTGAACCAATTCAATATTTAACTCCCTAGGTTTGTTTTGTGAACAGTCTAAGTATTTTGTTTATTATTTAAAATGTTACTTTATTTCTTACATACATGTACTAGCTCTCAGCTCTCTACAAGCCTCTACTAGTCATATTCAACAACATGCCTAAACAATGATACCGCAGAGTATCTATTAAACTTTTTCCTTTTTCTTACAAACTTGAAATGCTTATGCTGCGTTTTTCATTGTCATGTCCATTTTTTAATTCATTGAGTATGCTACGCAATATGTGGTTTGATTAAATATTACGCGTCAACTTACACCCGGCTAAGAGCCGGTGTCGTGTGATTACTTTTGCTCTTTACGTTTTGGGCGTATTTGCGGAGCACTGCGGTCGTTGCGGCGGAGGGCGGGCGGCGCGGCGGCGGCGGCGACGGGTCGGTATCGTTGATTCCTCCACGTGACAGCGCGTGAAAGTGGAGATGACATTTTGTGTGACCCTTCTTTAATTATTCAACTCCTCCAACCTAATTCCTGATTTTATAGCTGCCACCGACCGTACGTGTTCAGATTGGAAGACTCCTACATTTAAAATGCAGTACAGAGTACAAAATTATCACTCTAACAATAATCCTCGTAAACAAAATTTTCCCTCCGAAGTTCATAAAGCTCTGTCACTGAATTAGTAATTCAGCTTTTCTGGTAATGACTGTAAGGAGGGGATCAGGCGTACGCGAGGCGTTTTCCGAATCTTTACGGCAGCCGTTACGTGCTATATCCGCGAGTGCGTACTACGGCCGCGTTACGTAAATCGGCGATAAATTATAAATGTTTCTAATAACTTAGTTCATTCGCTCAGTTTCCAGAGTTCTCTTCTCGCTGTTACTTTACTAAATTACAATCCTTTGGGAACTCTTCACGGGCTAATTAATTCGGCTACTTATAATTACGCTGAGCATTATTAATTAAATTTATAAATCACAGGAACACGGGCCGGAATCTAAACAGGTGTCCATTTAGAATTTAATGTTCCAAGAATTATTGTAGTATGATCATTTATCACCGACCTAAGGTACCAACGATAGATATTAAAATACATAAATATATACGTGAAATAGTTGCAACTATAATATGAATTTAATTTAAATATATGATGCGCATTCTGTTCGTTCTGCGTGCTTCGTACGTTAGGGACGTAATAATCGTTGGTGAAAAGCGGGTGTACCAAGTGCGGACTATGACTTTCATTTCACTGTTCGCAGTTGGGAACACCTCGGGGATTCATGTCGTGAGTATAATGTATATGTATTTGGGAGTAACTTAAGGGACTCGCCGCTTATATTTTCCCGAATTAAATTGGATTTTTTGTGCTACCCTAATTTTATATTCAATTCATAAAAATTATAAGATTGAAATCGACATTTCAAAGAACAATAGTTCGCAATGATGATTTGAAAATACCATTCTCATAAGGATGCATGAGTTCTATGAATAAATAATGGACTGCAAAATGTCCATTCATATCGTAAATAGCAATCACTTGGCCGCATGCTCCACACAATCCACCGACCGCGACCGGTTTGACTCTACACGACTAGGGCCAGTGTTGCCATCCTCTGATTTTGGTTTCCCCTAACTCCTTGCGAAAATTCCCTTAATTTTACACTTTTCTGTTAATTATATTTTAATATCATTTTCTCCCTAAGCATTTAATTTAAAAAGTAAAATACAATTAAATGTGATGTACATTTATTTAACTATAAACAATGTATTAAAACTGTACTGTAAACAGTATTAAAAGGCGGCCATTGTTACAGATTAAAAGTCAAAAGAAAACTATAACTTATGATAAATGTATATTATTTGTTGCTAGCGATAGAGAACTGCACACCACGGTCTGATACACGCATTCTACACTCGACACTCTTACCAAATAACATTCTGCTAAAAAATACCCTGGACAATTTTTTACCCTAAATTTAGGGGAAAATACCCCAAGATGGGAGCACTGACTAGGGGCAGCATACCAGTCACCTTTCCATTGAGAATTTGTTGGCTATTTGTTACGTTCGTCTCTCCAACTTAACCCGCAATACAGAACGATGTTGTAGTTAAAGTATGTGCTGTGTATCTGAAGTGATTGAATTTGAATAAAGAATGGAGAGTTGAGGGCGCTGCGCAAGGTTCGCCTGTAGTGTCTTGATCAGCCTATGACG
Source organism: Ypsolopha scabrella (assembly GCA_910592155.1). Lineage (NCBI taxonomy): Eukaryota > Metazoa > Arthropoda > Insecta > Lepidoptera > Ypsolophidae > Ypsolopha > Ypsolopha scabrella. Next base: position 16,119,356 of record OU342970.1, on the reverse strand, counting down.
TATTCAAGCGAGTCCTGATTAGGTTACAGGGCAGCAGCTGACATGGTTTCAAGGATCGATTAACTTCTATTTATAACAGTCCTGCGGGTCGTGCCATGCAGCCCGCGGCCGTCCAGCGAACCGGGAGAATGAAACAAAGGACGCGATAACGATGTAACTAAGAAGCCTTTTTATGTACCATGTGCTGGTGACGCCCTCCGTTCAAAGCTATTGGGACGAAATCTATAATATAAACGCTGGAAACCTTAAGCTCGGAAAATCGTGGTTTATATTAAAAATGTGTAGTGCTTTGCATGGAATGCAGATTATATTCGTGTCTTTCACACCACAATCCTCACTTCTAAAAACTTCATAAATATCAATTTTGAAAATGACAAACATTTGTCATGAAGTAGTCACCAAGGTAAAAAAAATTGTCGCATTATAATTCCGAAGTTATAGGTTGGTGAGGATTATGTGTGACATTCACACAGAGATACCGACTTGGTCTCAATTTAAAAAAAACCGACCAAGTGCGAGTCGGACTCGCGCACGAAGGGTTTCGTATAAAAACGGCAAAAAAATCATGTCTGTTGTATGGGAGTGCGCAGGTCCGACTAGCACTTGGCCGGTTTTAGTATTTGTTGTTATAGCGGCAACAGAAATACATCATCTGTGAAAATATCAACTGTCTAACTATCATGGTTCATGAGATACAGGCTGATGACAGATGGACAGCGGAGTCTTAGTAATAGGGTCCCGTTGGTTACCCTTTGGGTACGGAACCCTAAAACCTGTCATTAAAAGTGGTTTAGAAGTTTGCCTGGGGTTTTTAAAATACTTCTACTTAGTAAAACAGGTCGAAATTTTATCGTTTTTAGGACAACTATTTCTTGAATATTTTTGGCACCAGGTTAAACTGAAAAACGTGAGCGTTCTGTAGAAATCAGGTGAGGATGAAACACACCGAAGTACTTTTATACTGTAGAATCCTTGACGCATTATTTTCGAGATTTGGCATAGTGTCACGACTATTTCTTGACAATTTTTTGTAATTGAAACCAAGTCGGCATCTCTCTCCATTTGCCCGCATAATACAACTTCGGAATTATAAAGCGACAATTTTTTTTTTACCTTTTATGACAAATTTTTGTCATTGTTAAAATTTATTTATTCAGTGTTACGATGTTACGATACAGATAAAGTGCATCAATATAAACAAAAATAAACCTAAAGAACCATAAAAAAGGAACAAACATAATTACATTACAGTTAGATGATAATAATTGATTTAATTGAATTATTTTCATTAAGTCTTCAGAAGTGAGGATTGTGGTGTGAAGGACACATAATATCGTCGTCTAAATGGAGATTGGATCTGAGAGTAAAAACACCGCTCAATGGTTTCTCTTGCGGTTTGTTATAAACATGCTTGCCAAAAAACACAATCATAAGTAAATGCCTTTTACCTCCAAAACAAAGGATCTGTTTACGAGTATTCTGCGTCTTTGCCGCAGGATTGTGTCAATGGTAAAGAGTAAGCTCAAAGTAACAGTGAGTAATTAAAAAGAAAAAGGTTAGGTTAATAACTTAATTGTAACCATAGTACGCCACTTGAAGGACGGTATATGGCGGCCAGCCAGTACCCGGTAAATAAGCGGTCATGAAACGGGAAGCAATCGGTTTTACAACGCCTTTACCTCAACCTCCAAGCCTAATGTTCAAGCCCCAGCTTACTGTGCTGGTTTCTCAATGAAGGGAAATATCATAAACAAACCTAAGGTTGAGAAAAGTATTTTAGATGCAAAATAAAGATGGTAATAATAACCAGAACCGACATACAAACTAAAATACATACACCGATGAAAATAAAATCGGTCAAGTGCGAGCAGTTCCTTTAGTTTGCCGTATTTACTTCCCCGAATTTGGTCCTTATAAAAGCGACACTATCGGATGGTGCAGTAATAAAAAGTGATTTTTCTTGCAATATCCCTGCTGGGCAAATAATTTTTTAATAATCTAATGATGCAGTTTTAGTTTTCATCAAAATTGGCCCCGAGACTCCTTTGAGCATTTTTCGCAATTCTTAATCATTTAGAAATTGGCCATCCACGCCCACTTGAAAAACTATCCCCTTGTATACAGTATTAATTCAGCGATTATTGTAAATAGTTTTTTAGCACTTTCAGTAATTTAAAGGTAACTTTCAGTATTTTTATTCGCGCTAATTGTTGGTAACCTAGTATAAACGGTAACAATAATATTACTTTTCATTTACTTTTCGGAGCTTTAATTATTATCTATACTAATAATAAAGTAGTAAAAAGGTCGTGTCTGTAAATTGAATATTTTCGCGTAATTTTAAATGAAATGGGTTATTAATATTGTACTGAGGCCAAAACCACAATTTTTTGAATTTTTGTCCGTCTGTATGTTCCGTTTTAACTCGAAAAACTGATTTGGATGTGTTTTTTTTATTATCATCTTAGTAAATCTGATTTTGAAGGCTTAAGTTTTAGTTTGACATACATAAAATTAAACTTATGTATGGTTAAATGGAAGGGCCATTTTCAAGTCACCATTTTATAAACGTCAAACTAAAATTTTAGTTTGACAGCCATAACACTGGTCAACAAGTTTTCTGCACAGAAACGATATTTTGAAATTCTTGCAGAAAACTGTGTACTGAATCCAAATCTGAACTCAGATTTTTTCTATCAGGTCTCAGTTTTGTGAAATCAACTTCAAGGTATTGAAATTTACCGTTTCTTTAATGCTTCTGAACATTTTTTTTACTTATTACAAATGTATTTTATATATTTATTTTTCATAATTACAAGTCCTTAATCAATACTTATTAAGGTGAAAATAACATAATTCGCGATTGAACCTTATTTTTCAAAATAAATAATATTTTGTGAGAGCTTGTTCGGTCCTTACATTTCATACCAAGTTTTTACTATGAAAGATTGGGTGTGATTGTTTTGAGAAATTTAATCGAAAACTAGGCTTGGTTACGTGAATATTTTTATCATATTATTAAAAAGAACCACTAAGAAGAAGTATTATTGAAAATTAAAGCCGAAAAACTAATTGTGCTAAGCGTAAAGCCCCACCAGAAGTAGTAAAAACACGCGATTTTTCAAAATTTAGTCTGTCTTAGACAAATATTACGACACGTGATAGAGAAAATCTGAGTTTATATTCGGATTCAGCATACAAATTTCTATAATAATTTCAATAAATCGTTTCTGTGGCAGAAAATTTCTACAATTTTGTTGACCAGTGTAATTTACTCAACTTAGTGACTTCAACTTGTTTTGGTAATTTCAAGGCACATTTTAGAGCTGTCATATGTTTGAATTTAAAAAATTTAGTTTGATTGATTTAAGAGCATTTTAAAGACTTGCTAATTTTAGTTGGTGTGCCCTTCAGAATAGCAAAATGTCACTTAAAATTACGTTTTTTAGTATGTTTCTTTAGAATAAAATTAAAACCTTTAAAATCAGCTTGAGTGACTCTGGTCAACACATAGGCTATAAGGGGTGTTCTTAAAATAACGCCCAAGCTGGAAACGGGGCAACGATTGAATAAACGTTTTTATAACTCGAGAACTACTCAACGCATTGGGATGCGGTTTTCTTTATTATCATTGTAGTAACGCTGGTCAACACACAAGCTATAGAGGATGTTCATAAAATAACGTCTAAGCCGAAAACGGGGCAAAGATTCACTGAACGCGGGCGAAGCTACGGGCAAAGGCTAGTCCATAATAATATCTCAGTATTGTTTGTGCAGAATCTGTTACAGACATAGATTGTCCTAGAGGGGTAGACAAAGACAACAGATTTCTATCTGCTACGATCCCGATACACCTATTTCGCCTCTTCCAAATCCATTTAGACGACGCAGGAAGTAAAAAATGAAATTTTAAGAGTACTTCTTCTAAACTACAATACACTAGTAGTTCGTCCCGAACTGTGAACTCGCGCTCGCCCGATTCGCGCTTGACCGATTTGGCTCATCTTTTTGCCTTATTTACTCGCCTGCCAAATTTCGTGATATTCCGATCAACGATACTCGAGTTATCGTCGGACAAACATTCATACATACATACATACATAGTACATACAAACGCCGGATTGTTCTAGTAGAGTCGGAGAACTCACTCGCTTCGCTCGCTCTTCAATAAAAACCGGCCAAGTGCGTGTCGGGCCACGCGCAATGTAGGGTTCCGTAGTTGCCTGGTACATTTTATAAGTTGGTCTACTAATACAGATCGGGCCAAACTTCAAATCCCATACATTTAAAAGAACGGCCCATACATTGTCGTGTTTAGAAGGGATTAAAAGTTTGGCGCGACCTGTTCTCGGAAACCTGTAAAGCCTACTTAGCTGTGATAGTTTTTCTTTTAAATTCATTATATATACTACTTCTGTGATTTTTTTCTCATATCCATAAACAACCGTTTAGCCGGCAGGGGGGGGGGGACACTTGACTCTAACAAAAATTAGCGCTTGAAAGCTTAATATTTCGCCAACGGATCCCTAATACCCCACTCATATTGAACATTTCACCTCTGAATGAGAGATAATAGGCTGAGAACTCGTTCAATACCTTCATTTTGGCGTTCTAAAAGTTGCCTGAAGTCTCATAAAATCTCGTGTCTGCATCGTAAGTTATTCAAAGTCAAATGTCACAAAAATCGGGTTTTCGCTATTATCTAGGTTTCTATAGCTCTAATGATGTTAACATCTGTTATAAAATTGTAGAACAAAAAATTTGCGACAAATTTTTTTCGAGACATTTTTTCATGCGCTCAACCGTTTTTGAGATAGAGGGCGGAGAGCGCGCACTGCTCATCCATACATACTACGAGTATAATGCAAGGTCAACTTTTTCAACAGTAATGCTCTGATAGTAAATCGTATTTAATAGCTTTATACAGGTTATCATTCATCGAGATAAACAGTTGACCTTGCATTATACTCGTAGTATGTATGGCTGAGCACTGCGCGCTCTCCGCCCTCTATCTCAAAAACGGTTGAGGGTATGAAAAAATGTTTGTAGCAAAATATATCGCAAATTTTCCGTTCTACAATTTTATAATAGATGTTAACATCATTGGACCTATAGAAACCTAGATAATCGCGAAAACCCGATTTTTGTGACATTTGACCTATTTTGTTCCAGACATTTTTTCATGCGCTCAACCGTTTTTGAGATAGAGGGCGGAGAGCGCGCAGTGCTCAGCCATACATACTACGAGTATAATGCAAGGTCAACTTTTTCAATAGTAATGCTCTGATAGTAAATCGTATTTAATAGCTTTATACAGGTTATCATTCATCGAGATAAACAGTTGACCTTGCACTATACTCGTAGTATGTATGGCTGAGCACTGCGCGCTCTCCGCCCTCTATCTCAAAAACGGTTGAGGGTATGAAAAAATGTTTGTAGCAAAATATATCGCAAATTTTCCGTTCTACAATTTTATAATAGATGTTAACATCATTGGACCTATAGAAACCTAGATAATCGCGAAAACCCGATTTTTGTGACATTTGACCTATTTCGTTCCAGACATTTTTTCATACCCTCAACCGTTTTTGAGATAGAGGGCGGAGAGCGCGCAGTGCTCATCCATACATACTACGAGTATAATGCAAGGTCAACTTTTTCAACAGTAATGCTCTGATAGTAAATCGTATTTAATAGCTTTATACAGGTTATCATTCATCGAGATAAACAGTTGACCTTGCATTATACTCGTAGTATGTATGGCTGAGCACTGCGCGCTCTCCGCCCTCTATCTCAAAAACGGTTGAGGGTATGAAAAAATGTTTTTAGCAAAATATATCGCAAATTTTCCGTTCTACAATTTTATAATAGATGTTAACATCATTGGACCTATAGAAACCTAGATAATCGCGAAAACCCGATTTTTGTGACATTTGACCTATTTTGTTCCAGACATTTTTTCATGCGCTCAACCGTTTTTGAGATAGAGGGCGGAGAGCGCGCAGTGCTCATCCATACATACTACGAGTATAATGCAAGGTCAACTTTTTCAACAGTAATGCTCTGATAGTAAATCGTATTTAATAGCTTTATACAGGTTATCATTCATCGAGATAAACAGTTGACCTTGCATTATACTCGTAGTATGTATGGCTGAGCACTGCGCGCTCTCCGCCCTCTATCTCAAAAACGGTTGAGGGTATGAAAAAATGTTTGTAGCAAAATATATCGCAAATTTTCCGTTCTACAATTTTATAATAGATGTTAACATCATTGGACCTATAGAAACCTAGATAATCGCGAAAACCCGATTTTTGTGACATTTGACCTATTTTGTTCCAGACATTTTTTCATGCGCTCAACCGTTTTTGAGATAGAGGGCGGAGAGCGCGCAGTGCTCATCCATACATACTACGAGTATAATGCAAGGTCAACTTTTTCAACAGTAATGCTCTGATAGTAAATCGTATTTAATAGCTTTATACAGGTTATCATTCATCGAGATAAACAGTTGACCTTGCATTATACTCGTAGTATGTATGGCTGAGCACTGCGCGCTCTCCGCCCTCTATCTCAAAAACGGTTGAGGGTATGAAAAAATGTTTTTAGCAAAATATATCGCAAATTTTCCGTTCTACAATTTTATAATAGATGTTAACATCGTTGGACCTATAGAAACCTATAAAATCGCGAAAACCCGATTTTTGTGAAATTTGACCTATTTTGTTCGAGACATTTTTTCATGCGCTCAACCGTTTTTGAGATAGAGGGCGGAGAGCGCGCAGTGCTCAGCCATACATACTACGAGTATAATGCAAGGTCAACTTTTTCAACAGTAATGCTCTGATAGTAAATCGTATTTAATAGCTTTATACAGGTTATCATTCATCGAGATAAACAGTTGACCTTGCATTATACTCGTAGTATGTATGGCTGAGCACTGCGCGCTCTCCGCCCTCTATCTCAAAAACGGTTGAGGGTATGAAAAAATGTTTGTAGCAAAATATATCGCAAATTTTCCGTTCTACAATTTTATAATAGATGTTAACATCGTTGGACCTATAGAAACCTAGATAATCGCGAAAACCCGATTTTTGTGAAATTTGACCTATTTTGTTCGAGACATTTTTTTATGCGCTCAACCGTTTTTGAGATAGAGGGCGGAGAGCGCGCAGTACTCAGCCATACATACTACGAGTATAATGCAAGGTCAACTTTTTCAACAGTAATGCTCTGATAGTAAATCGTATTTAATAGCTTTATACAGGTTATCATTCATCGAGATAAACAGTTGACCTTGCATTATACTCGTAGTATGTATGGCTGAGCACTGCGCGCTCTCCGCCCTCTATCTCAAAAACGGTTGAGGGTATGAAAAAATGTTTGTAGCAAAATATATCGCAAATTTTCCGTTCTACAATTTTATAATAGATGTTAACATCATTGGACCTATAGAAACCTAGATAATCGCGAAAACCCGATTTTTGTGACATTTGACCTTGAGTAACTTACGACGCGGACACGAGATTTTATGAGACTTTTCAGACAACTTTTCGAACGTCAAAATGAAGGTATTAAACGAGTTTCCAGTCTATTATTTCTCATTCCGAGGTTGACCCCTTTTGCATGCTTAAATGATTGCATTATAAATCTAAAAATGGTTTTCACACACCCGCAGTGTTTTTGAACGACCTGTCTAACGATACCCCACACCATGGGAGAGATGAAAAAAAAAACAATTTACGTGTATGTACCCTTAAAAAAATTTTTTTTCGGGATTTTATTTTACCGTTTTATTTTCGTGATTAATATGTATGTACTCGTATAGTATGTATAGGTATACACATGGCAAATTACAGCTTTCTAGTACTAATAGTCTCTGAGCTAAGCCGCGGACAGAAGGACAGACGGACAGACGGGCATGGCGAAACTATAAGGGTTCCTTGCCGGACTACAGAACCCTAAAACGGTTCGCTGCATAAAAAAATGCAATGTGAAGGCTGTCTTTTTCAATTCAAAACAGTAGACTGTCCAAACTAATAAACTAAAACATAGCGTTGCATTTTTGCAATTGTGTGAATTTAAATTGAATTCTATTCATTAATACTACGGAACCCTAAAAAAACAGCATTATCCAATCTCTTCTTGATTCACCGCACTACTCGGACACGAATTTTTTTTTGGGTTTCGATCCCAAAAGGTAATCAACGGGACCCTATTAATTACTAAGACTCCGCTGTCCGTCTGTCTGTCTGTCCGTCTGTCACCAGGCTGTATCTCATGAACCGTGATAGTTAGACAGTTGAAATTTTCACAGATGATGTATTTCTGTTGCCGCTGTAACAACAAACACAAAAAAACTGTATAAAATAAATATAAAAGGGTGCTCCCATACAACAAACGTGATTTTTTTTGCTCGATACGGAACCCTTCGTGCCCGAGTGCGACTCGCACTTGGCCGGTTTTTATAGGTATATTTATCTCTTTCGGTATGCGATGGACCTACTGCTCCTTAATCAACTCATACACATTCTTTAAAAGAGCTGAAAACATTTTTATATGCATATTGAACAGAAAATCCCTAAGACCGGTTTCGCCTTTATTGCATTTTCAAAGATATTACAATTAATTATCTCATATTGTTTAAATTAGTGCAATCAATGGCACTATTTTCGTATGCGATCATCTCTCCCTCCCCCCCCCCCCCCTCCAAAATAATTTCTGCATCCGCTGGTACGGTGCACTCATTTGTTCAATAACGGAAGTACAAACGTAAGTTACATTACTTCGGAATAAGTAAGCAATACGCCATCGACTCCGAATGACAGTAAGTGCGGACGATGGATCCCTGTTGTAAATAATAAATCAGGGAGCCCTGTAGCTGTGACCTACTTCAATAATCAATATTCGGAGTAGAAAATATAAAATTACATCCTCCCGTCTCTTCATAAAACATTACAGGTTTTCTTGGCGAGTCTTTTGAATTATTTTACAGTTTACGCACGCGTACGCCCAATTCATCCTTGTCCTTTTATTTTACAAATAAGAATGTTATTCGTATGAAAGCTTCTTCTTATGCAAGATACAATTTTATTTTTTTAATTAAATCTAAAGAGAGGTCAATGGATATTACTGAAGATTGGTTGGTCAAAGTGCCGCAAAAATCCAACGCCTGAATGGAAAAATGTGCTGCGCTACCAAATTATTCCTATCTGCCATTAATCTAGATATTTTGCGCTGGATTTCCGATAACAGCGTCATTTTCCGAAATTGATTTACAAAACAAACAAAATTAATCCATCGCTTCGAGCAATATCCAAGTTTTGTAGGTCTTTCGCGTAATCAGGAGTCGTACTGTCGAAAGTAAGAAATATTCTGCCGCGCTACATGAATCTACTTTATAGCTCTAGGAAGAATAAAAGCAAGCCCACGAGGGCCGCGCTGCGTGTTGCGGGTCGCCACAAAAAGTTGATTAAATCCCGTATGTCCCATTCGGTTGTGAAGTAAGCACATGTCGCGACCCTCAGACTATGGTTGTATGGTGAGATTTGGTATCAAACTGCATTGAACTTCACAACAATATAAATTATAATCTATGTAGAACTTAAAGATGATTAAATCCCGTATGACCCATTCGGTTGTGAAGTAAGCACATGTCGCGACCCTCGGAGTATGGTGAGATTTGGTATCAAACTGCATGGAACTTCACAACAATATAAATTATAGTCTATGTAGAACTTAAAGTTGATTAAATCCCGTATGACCCATTCGGTTGTGAAGTAAGCACATGTCGCGACCCTCGGAGTATGGTTGTATGGTGAGATTTGGTATCAAACTGCATTGAACTTCACAACAATATAAATTATAGTCTATGTAGAACTTAAAGTTGATTAAATCCCGTATGACCCATTCGGTTGTGAAGTAAGCACATGTCGCGACCCTCGGAGTATGGTTGTATGGTGAGATTTGGTATCAATCTGCATTGAACTTCACACAATATAAATTAAAATTTATGATGTACTTTACTATTTTGACAATTTCTTACAAAGATTCGTAATTTGATTGCTTCGGCGAGTATACGTAAGTACAAGAAAATGAAATAAAAAAGATACTTACTTTATTTGTAAAATCATAGATGTGTTTTAAACATAAAGCAAGATATAAATTGTTGACACCTAGCATACATAGCACCGATAATTTTGTTTAATATAACTTTGTACAGCGTTGAGGAATCATGCTTTTTCCCACACATTTTGTTTCCCCATTGTTTTGCTACAGTCGGTCGGTCTCGAAAATTCCCAACTAAGAAGCTCGCAGGAAAGTTCCGAGCCCAAATAAAAACTTTTCGCTCTACGTACGGACTCCCAGTAGCTTCATACTTTCCCTTACAACTTCTGGAGTGTAAGATTAAGTAAAGTACGCATAAATAAACGCGTCTCGTCGCGGGTGGTTTTGGCTAAAAAGATTGTCCGTGAACTCTTTACCTACGGTATTTAGCCGTCTAATCGAGCCAGGGAGAACCCTCGTTCCGCTCCAAGAAAGTTCAACAAATGGCCGGCTAAAACGCCGCGCTCTCTGTAAAATGGAACAGAGTAATTTGAACAACCGACTTTATCTGCTTTCATTTGTAAGTGAATAAGTTTAAGTGTTGTTCGTTCTGCTTTGCTATGCCGCGGCTGGGCACGGGGACCGGTTGTGGTCTCTTGGGTGAACGGTCAAGTATCGGGAACTCGGAGAATGCACAATATTATGTATCTCCATTTTGCGGTTGTGCTTATTGGCTCTCATTCCAACTCGACTTTATTAGCGTCGATAAAAAACCGCCTGCTGATTCATGCTAAACTGTTGCAACTTGCAACCAATCGAGAAAAGGTCACGTTATTTAAGTTTGGCTTGTTAAAGCAGACTCAAGCAGTTGTTTGATGAACTTAGTAAAGTTTATACTTTTTATTTGCTCCACTAACTGCCTATTTGCAGTTTTCCAATTAGTTGAGGAAGTTAGTGATGATAACAGAACAATGTTTTTAACAATCGCCCATTATTTTTTTATAACCTCGACGGTTTTCCGCGCAAGTACTTTCTCATACGATTCCACGAGAAATTTAGAGTTATACTTTGTCATCAATCGTTTTTTTGATGAGAGAGGGTATGTAAACGTACATAGTAAACAAATTACTGTAGTACATCTTCATAAATTCCTTTTACATGACTTGATTGTGTCTTCGAGTAAGGGCAAACGTAACGGCTGCATGATTAATATTAATAATCCTCGAGCAGTGGCCGCCGCGCCGGCATTGCAAGGTTTCCTTATAAAACCTATGTACACGTACATACATGGTCCGACCGAGTGATAGAAGGACGAAAGGCTTCCCCCGTGCACTGCGCTTACTTACGAAGCAAGTTTCATGTTACAGCCACACAACTGTCGAACCGAGACCGCTGCAGCGACAATACAAACGGAAGTCTGCCATTTGTGGGAGTGTCCAACAACAAACTTGAACTTTCGGCCTGGAACGTAACTTGGATTCATGTCCGACTGCCTGTCAAATAAATATTACATCATATGATGGTCCTCGTAAAAAAGAACCAACGAATTTCAACTCGTTATCATTCTAAAGCTACACTCGGCGAAGGTTTCCCAGAATATAAAAAAAAAAACGCTGGAGAACCTCATTCTATTAGTATGTTAGTGACCGCAGCATCGAAGACGTGCCATAGGTGTGAGTCACGTAACGGAAACACAACTTGCTTCGAGATTGATGTCTGCTGGTTGATGCATTCCTACATTTACCTAAGTGTAAAATATCTAGAAGGACCTACTTCAACTTGAACTTCGAGCAGAATTTTATAAATTGAATTTTACGGCTCTTGTTCTAAACTTTACAAGAAAACATCTGGGTCCGGCATTTGTGTAATTTAAGACGACTCTGTTTCTCTTTGAGTTAACTGGGACGCAACTGGCAGTATTTTTTCGAATTACAAAAGCATTTCAAGTAGCAAGTGAGTGAGAGTATAAAACTAGTTATTCCCCCATGATTAAGGTGTCTCGTTTCGGTCTCGGTGCAAAATGGACAACATGTGATTGTTTTTCTTATTAAGAACCCGCTCCGTATTTTTCATCTGTTTGATGCGAAGCATTATTTTAATTATTTTTTGTGTCAATGCCGCGATGTTTTTGTAAAAATCAGATACATACACCAGTCCATATTGGCCATGAATGAAGACCTAAATTCAGTTGTTTCTCCTTTGCGTGTTATTTTGGTACTTAGATATTATGAATAACGATTCGGAGCGGGCTCGTAAGTATTAAAATAACTCGCAAAAGAGAAATAATTCAATCAAATAAATTCTAGACCTTCATTTAAACGGCCAATATGAAGTGGCGTATGTGCTTAGTTTTTCCAAAAACATCGCGATAAAGGCCTGAAAAATAATAACCATATTGATTTTCATCAAAGTGGTCATCGTCGCGAATATTTAAAATAAATAAATTATGCGATTTCGCGACAAATTTTTAATAATAATAGGATTTTTAGCAGAACTGCCTCATTTTATGGATTTATATTTCGCGTGAATATCCACTCAAAAATACGTCATAATATAATCTTACGTAAAAAATATTTATACCCTCCCCCGCCCCCATTTATGAAAAAATAAAATTTTGCCTGACCCCCACTCCTCCTGAAACGTAATAAATAAACAGCCCCTTTCCAACTCAAAAGTTGTTGTGGACCAAATAATGCATAAAATAATACAAGTTTGGTGGAAAAGCCTAATTGACATAAAACTATGGTCGCGAAATGCCATTCATCACTTTTATTTAATACTAGCTTTTGCCCGCGACTTCGTTCGCGTGGGTTTCGGATATAAATTCGAATCAGACTTCCCATAGATTTTTAGCCTTTGCCGTTTGCGTCTATTCAATCTTTGCCCCGTTTTCGGCTTGGGCGTTATTTTATGAACACCCCTTGTAGTCTATGTGTTGACCAGGGTAACTACGATGATAATAAAGAAAACCGCATGCAAATTCGTGGAGTAAACTCGTTTATTCAATCTTTGCCCCGTTTTCAGCTTGGGCGTTATTTTATGAACACCCGTTATAGTATATGTGTTGACCAGGGTAACCACAATGATAATAAATAAAACTGCATTCAAATCTGTTGATTGGGTCTCGAGATATAAAAGCATTTATTCAATCATTGCCCCGTTTCCGGCTTGGGCATTATTTTATTAACACAACCTATAGTCGATGTGTTAAGAAAGGTGACTACAATGATAATAAAGAAAACCGCATTCAAATCCGTTGATGGGTTCTCGAGTTATAAAAGCGTTTATTCAATCTTTGCTCCGTTTCCGGCTTGGGCGTTACTTTATGAACACCCCTTATAGCTGTGTTGACCAGCGTCACTGCGATGATAATAAAAATCCGTTAAGTGGTTCTCGAGCTAAAACGGAACATACAGACAGACAGACAAAAATTCTAAAAATTGTTGTTTCGGCCTCAGTACAGTACAAATGACCCATTTCATTTCAAATTTCGCTAAAATATTCAATGTACAGACACGACTTTTTTACTACTTTATTATAAGTAACAGATTTTTTATTTGTGAATGAGGAAAACAATCATAAAATGTGCATTTCGCACCGAGGCCAAAACGAATCCCCTTAATCGGTCCCTAGCTAATAGCTAACCAGAAAGTAACGCGATCCCGCGGCTATTGGCAGATGCACCATCCTTATTGGGTTAAATTAGGCTATTCTTTGTGAATGTTTACGCGTGGCCACAAAATCACGCACTCCCTATCAACCCGCGTCTGCGTTTGAGACTCAACACGTGCGGTGAACGGGGCCGACTTTGTTCTACTCACACAAATTGACGTAAAAAATAAACAAGTGAGGCTTCCTTTCCTGGCATCTACTTCCTCATCTCTATTTAAATCTTAATAAAAAACTTGATCTACATTAGTGGCTACATAATATTATTGATTTTATGAGAAATTCATAATGGTTTTCCGAAAAACTCATTGGTGCATGCCCGACCGGGTATCCAACCTGGGTCTCAAGATTGAGGTATGTGCATAGTATTTGTGTTCTTACCTAATACTTACCACTTGCTGAACGGTGAAGGAAAAAATCGCATGCCCTAAAAAGCGTACTAAGCCCGAAGTACGGCGATAGAGCTCACCACCCATCACGTTGGGATGCGATAATCGTCGGTGAAACGCGGGTGTACCTAGTGCGGACTGTGAATTGCAGTTCACACTCGGGGACACCTCTGACACTCCCTCGGGGATTCATGTTTATTTATGTGTTTGTCATATCGTAGTTTATACCTACCTAATATAATACATTATAGTTATTCATTAATGTGGTTTACAAACTAAGTGAAACAGCCCCCCTACTGTGCAAAAATGCAAAGCGAAGGAGAAAAACAAAATCCATTAGGGTTGTGGCAGTCATTGTATCTGAATACGAGAGCTTGTATCGTTGGAGCAGGGGTGGTGGCATGGCGGCGCGGCGCGCGGCGGTGACGAGTGGGATAGGATACGACAAGCAAAGTAAATTACTTTATGATGCTGACACCCTTGCCTCCCGGACCCCGGCCAGTACCACCCGCTAATGGGAACTCACTTATCTAGTACTTAATTTTAGTTGAAAATTTATCTAATGTTGTGTGCTTCAGTCGCTTTCGGAGGATCAATTATCATAACTTTTAAACCAAGGGTTGATCCTTTAACTTTTATAAAAATGTAAATGGAAGCTACAAATAAAAACTTTACGATGGAAAATGTTGCTGGCTTTATGAAACGTTCGGTTACATGCAATAGAAGTATTTAAATACATACATTGTTCCATCTTGCTTTTTAATGCGTATAAAAGGTATTTATATAGTATCCCAATTCCCTACGTATTTCATGTAGGTTTGCAATGCCAATACCTTTATGCCACCAGGATTCACAGATTTATAGGCGTAAAACCTAAAAGATACCCCCAAGGAGTAATTTCAGTCGAAAAGGGTTAAATCTTTAAGCCCTTCAATGTAATACCTCCATATGTAACAATCATGAGCCTACACAAGTAAGACAAGGGCATTATTTTTCATTTTCCTCTTGCCTCAGGGAAGTCGGTCAGTTCAACATGAAATGTATCGACATAAATCACCGATGAAATACAAAATTGTTACCTCTATTTGAGCTGAATCAGCTCTAGGATTGAATTAAATACTCTTGTTAGTGTTTGTAGCTGTAAAAGTATTATTTACGGACAATGTTTCTGTGTTGCGCTCGTCCATTGTTTTCTTTATTTCCAAGAAGTCTTTTGTTATTGCTTGTTCAGCTTACAATATTCAATTGAGAATCTTAAAGATGAGTTGTGCTTAGCTGCACAAAGACAGCTTTTTCACGGAGAGAATATATTCAATATTTGTGCTTTAGTGATCAGCTATTTTTGAGTATTGCCGCATATAGGCATCGAAAACTCCAAAACTTATTTTCCTCTGCTATTAGCTATCTCAGGCAACTCGTTACGAATTTCGGGGTGCTCCAGCCATTTCGGGACCGATAAAATCGTTAAATGAACACCACACCCTCTTGATTGATGTTATCATGCTGATAACACAATACTCTTTATTGAAATTAAATTACGACTCACTCTGTTGAAAACAAAGTTGTTGCTTTTAATTTTCCTTTCAGACTTAAGGTGACTTATTTTCAGAACCGTATGAAAAGCGCATAAAAGTCTGATGACTTCGCCGCCTCAACTATTTACAGTTTATGAGAGCCGCCGCTCAGCAAGCCCGTAAAGGCACCACACCTAAATTTCTAAACATTTACCATGAACTACTTACTCATACTAAGTTTTTAGGGTTCCGCAGTCCGACAAGGCTTAGCGCAGAGACTATTAGTACTAGAAAGCTGTAATTTGGCATGGATATAAATATTAATCACGACGACAAAATGGTAAAATAAAATCAAGAAAAAAAAATTTTTTAATGGTACCTCTCGTACAAGTAAACTGAGGATGAATTTTTTTTTCTCGTCTATCCCATATTGTGGGATATCGTTGGATAGGCCGTTCAAAAACATTGTGGGTGTGTGAAACCATTTTTCGATTTAGGGATCCGTTGGTGAAATATTAACCTTTAAAGGGAAAATTGTAGAATTTAAAAGGAAAACTATCACAGCTAAGTAGGCTTTACAGGTTTACGAGTACAGGTCGCACCAAAGTTCGGCCCCCTATAATGTATGGGACCAGAAGTTTGGCGCGGTCTGTATTAGTAGACCAACTTATATGTACCGGGCAACTACGGAACCCTACATTGCGCGCGGCCCGACACGCACTTGGCCGGTTTTTACATCTCTCAGTGCCTTGAAAGATAACGAACTCGTTCCGGAAAAAAATACAGGCGTTGCTCATAGCGTGTAAATTGGTCGGCGAAATTACGTTCAAGTAGTTATTACACCAGCGGCAGTACACTGATATGCCTAATAATACCGATTATACCGTAACAAAAATAATATACCGGTTTCAGTTATCGCAAAATGAATATGTCTCGTGTCGTGGCTGTAATAGAAAGGAGTTGATACAGTTTTGGGCTAGTTGGTAACTGATCATGCATATTCATCGCAGTTTGTCGCTCGTAGATGCGCCTTTATGGGGCAAACTTAAATGACATTGTAGGTATTTTATAGCGCGGCTTATCTTTAATTCCATAAGATCCATCAAGTGTATGTAGGTCACTTGAGTTTACAGATAAAGAGTTGTTGCGTTATCTTCTATTAGTAGACGATATGGTAGTGTTATAGATAAGATATAAATGTATTAAGTTTCGTTTATTTTTGTTACAGCCCAAATGCAGCCACCAAGATTTAGTATGCAGCCTTCATCATCAAATAGTATAGTGAGGGAGGGGACCACGAAGATATTACAGTGTTCAGCAATAGGTTTGTGCATTTTGATTGGCTTGTTTTGAGCTTCTGTGAAATAGAGCACCTACACTGTGCGGTGTCTACGTATTGTTTTAGGAAATAGTAGGGCTGATAGTACGAATGCGCTGGATAAACAGAAAAATATATATTTTATCAGAATCGTATTAAATTATGGTAAGATTGTGGCCAAGCATAATGTTTTGTTCTGAACATTATGTGTTTTTTTTTATCTTGAAATTTAATATCCGGCCAGGGCTTTTTCATCTTTAATTTTCCAAGGGCACCTAAGAAATTACATTTCTTCGCTTATACCGCGTATCTCAGTTTTGATAATACTGAATAAAATTGAAAACGCTCAATATTTTGACTTACGCAGTGTCGAAGATCTAGAGCAACTAAAACCAAATAACTACACCGCGTAAGTAAACATATTGAGGGTTTTATATTTTATTCAGAATTTTAAAGTTAGGGAGTAGAGAGTGATCAAAACTGAGTACGCGGTGTTAGATGTGAAGACGACATCAGTAGTAAAAAATAGATTTTAAAACAGTAGAAGTCCCATACAACACTAGATAGGGTTCTGAAAAAAAAAAAACATGTTATAAATAAGGCCTTTTCCAAAACGATAACAGATTCCAAAACGCGACAGAGAAAAATTCGCTGCATAGAAAAAAATTGCAAAGTTAAGGCTGCTCTTTCAGTTCAAAACAGTAGTCCGTCCAAACTAATAAAGTAAATATAACATAAAAAGGCGTTTTTTTAATGCTCTCTGTTGAATTAAAAAACAGCCATATCCAATATTTTCTTGATTCAGCGAACTACTCGTATGCGCACTTTTTCAGATATGTTTATCTCTTTCGTTGTGCGATGGCCATATTGCGCTCTAAGAGGCTATGTAAATAAAATAAGCACGCATTGTTTTTGTGTATTTCTTGAAGTACATAGAAAATTTTAATTAATTTCTGGTATATGCATTTTGAACATAATCTAGGGTTTTGTTTTTACAAAACACATTATGAGGTCTTCAAGCACACTTTTTCTCCTCTTCTGACGCATAGGAATCATGTACAGAACTCATTTTATTAGATTGGTCTTAACAATATCTAGAGACCTCTGATTTTCGAATATTTTTTTTTTATAAAATTAAAAAACATACTTTTTTCTCTTTTGAGCAAACTGCGCGTTTTTTAGCTTGGAGTGAAAGTGACTATAATAAAATTTACGTAGCTCCTAAGCGATGACTTGTGGCAGCTGACCATCCAAATAATACTTGTACACCAGTGATTGTCTCCGATTCTACCAGATATAGCCCTAAGCACAATCAAGAAATATTCGTGTTATTTCCTACAAAAAGCTCCCGCCCTAAAAACAGAAGGCCGTTATTTGAACACTGGAAAATATATTTTCTTTTTACTCTAAGCAAAGAAAGAACCTACATAAAACACGTCATGCAAATAGTAAATAAATAAGTAATGGCTTACCAAGTTTTATGGCGGACCAACCCAGTACCTTCGCAAAACAAACGTAAAAACAATACATTGACACCGTAAAACTTGACCAATATGAAGACGGCTTCTGTTTTACTTCATTTGTATCAGCTAATTGTTCGTAAAATTTTATCAGTCCCTATAAAAAACTCTTCAAAGTCATAATTATGTATTGCAATGACATTACTCGTTTGCGCAGATGTCAAGTATTTAGCCTGTCAATCGTGTGATAGCTAGTTTGACGTAAACTCTACACAACATCTTTTAAAAATGCTATTGATTTCGCAGGTATCCCGCAACCAATGTACAGATGGCTGAAGAATGGTGCCCCTCTAGGAGAGTTCTCATCAGAACTATTCTTTAAGATCCACAATACGCAGCGGGATGATGCCGGCGCGTATCAGTGCATCGCGAAAAACGACGTCGGAGCCATATACAGTGAAAAGAACAACATTGTGGTTGCATGTAAGTACGGCCCAACTCTTAAATCGATTTTCGAAGCGTGTATTTACTTTGCGATTATATAACCTTGAACCAACAAAATATTCCCCAAGGGAACTCCTTATTGCTAATCATGTAATGGGCGGGCAAAGTTCTGCGTACTTAGCCTAAGCATTTTATAACCATCGTTTTGCATGCTCCATTATTTTAGCGTAAGTAGGCACGATAATCAAAGTATTAAAGAGAACTTATAAAGATGATTAAGCTATTAAATTAATAGGACAATCGCTCTAGTTTAAGAGGGTTACTCCTTTTCAAAGAGCTCAAAGACGGATCTAGAGCAAGGGGAGAGCGGATAAAACCTCCCGGTTACGTCGGTAACATTACAACATATTTCCGTGTAGAAAATATAATTGACGTTGCTGTATTCTGTGCACATTCGTTTTGTTTTCCGTTCGTGTGCCGTTTTTTTGTTTTTCTTCTAAACATTTCTGTTCAAACAATGAAGTACTACTAATACTTTTACAAATATGCGTCTCGTCTGGCCCAATTAGCGAAGATGCTCCGCTTTTCACTATTCTCTCGGTATCTATTGTATTGTAAGTCTTGCTCTTACTCAATGCAAATTGTATGTTGCGTTCTTGTTGTTCAAGCTAAAAAAATTTGTGGGCCGTGCTAGCTTTTCTTGGAACTAGGAACGCTCCTGGGATTTAAGCCCGTTACTAACATTACACAGCTCATTCAATTTTGCCAGCCTTTGTCTGTACCTGTGGCTCTACGTTATATTGACCTTGGACCGACAATTCTGCAACAAAGCATTTTACTACTTGTGTCGATGCAATGGCTCGAAACCGCTGACAAAAGCATTACGTCATACTGAAACAATCCCATACAGGTTTTAATAGAAACCAAATCCTGCGTTGCTGCTGGTGGACAATTATCGCTGCGGCTATCTGCTACAATTAGATGATTCATGTTTTGCGCTAGCTAAAGCTAAAACCAGAAACATAGTTTCAAGTTGAGGCTTTGCTTCAAAATTAAATTTTCTCGCATTAAAAAGTTAATTACTGACGAGAACTGCCCTTATCTTTTTACACACAACCCTTTCGCACAGAGATAATGCTGTCCTCAATCAGCCCGTATATTCCAGACATGGGTGTATTCGAGGAGTCCCTGGAGACGGTGGTGAAGGCGGAGTCGGGCGGCGCGGCGCTCCTGGACCTGCCGCACATCGAGTCCGAGCCGCCACCCTCTGTGATATGGCAGGACGAAAGCGGCCCTTTGCGATACGATCACAAGTACGCTGTCACAGACAAACACCAGCTCGTCATTCTGTCTGCCTCGCAAGAAGATGAGAGAGCGTACAGGTCTGTCCATTATTTTATAGACCATCGTGGAAAGTACGCTTATACACTTTTCACTCGATTTTAGATAGTTTATGTACGTATATAAGGTGACTTTAATTTATGCAGCCAAATTCTTACTGAAGACTCGTTAAGTGCTCAGTAACAAGGTTCGATGACCCATTTTGTGAAATTCGTAAATTATTCTTTTCGTGTTCCTTACCAGCCCCGAGTCCATTACTATGGGACGTTAACATTTTATTTTGCGAAATTAGCAAAAATGTATTATCGTTCCGTGTTACTGATCACTTACCAAGCCTGCAGTATGAGTTTAGCTCGATAAATAAAAGTTACCATATATATATAGTAAACTGTTCAAGGAAGGAGAGCCGCGTGCGCTTCCCACGACAGTACAAATACACATTTTGTTTTCATGCTTAATCAAAGCTTTTACGGTTCTATTACCTTCTAAATCGAGCAATAAAACTATTCAATTAATTGTTGGTTTTGATTCCCAGACGAGAAACTTGTGATAATGGACTTTACTAACACTAATGTATCATAAATAATTGTGTGCGAAAACTTGCCAAGTTAAAGATTCGGTTGTTGGCAATCTATAAATCTGTCGTCTCAAATAATTGCTTACAATGTTAGATATTTCGGGACTTTAAAAAAACGCGGCATCCTCTTAGAGTCTCAATTTTTATCGGCCAAACCAATAAAGCAATTTGTTCTTTGTAGAAAACTGGGGCCTTATTTTCAAACTTCTGTTTTTGGCAGGATATGAATACTGTTGTTACACGCTTCTGTTTACTTTACAAATTTGGAAGCAGCGAAAGAGGTTTGTCAGGATTGCAGGAGATGGCAATCTGTGGTCTCTGTTTACCCTTCTGGAATACGTGCGTGATATGTATCTATACAATAAGTATCTTTCTTTTTTAAGCAATCACCGTCACGAATCGACGATTTTCTAAATGATACACATCCTACCTATATATACCTACGAAGGTATTATACTTATATGTATTTTGAATAGAGCAAAATAAAGATATTAGTACGTCAATACCTCTGGAACTATTTGAGCTTCTTATAAGATTTGGAATTCTTAGTTATTAACCGGACCCTAATAGGTAACCAAATCTTCTTACAAGAGCGCAGGTTAAATGGATTTTGAGTTAAAGGTGTGTCGGAAATTCCTCGAATAACCATTAGTGTAACGGATATACTTTCTGTGCGTCGCCTTTATTTTGCCGAACTTGGCTGACGCACTACCGTGTGTCCAGATTTAGAGGGCCAAAGCTCGAAATAAAATATTTTTATTATCCCATTGTTTCGCTTAATCAACCTTTTATTTATCCACATGTGTATTACAAGGACGCTAAGGTTACATAAAAATGAGCTTACAATATTTTACGCACATTAATTAAATTAAATGAGAGTTAAAACTCGCACGAGTACGCATGAATAAGTCAAAATATGAGCAAATTAATTTAAAACGCGTATTGTAATAAAAGATAAGCCAATGCCATTTTACTAAATACGGTCCCCGGTTGTTTTAGACGAAAATGTCATTCATTATGTTAGTTTGATAGCTCTCCAGTCGCATCACGTAGCCGGCTCATAGATAAAGTAGTGAAAGCTCCATCAAAATAGTTTGGACTGTTTTGGAAGGGAGTCCGCTATTTGTTTATTTTAATGCCCCTCTACATATTCGTTTCGGATTTATAGTCACACGTCCGTCCTTTGAGGAGGAAATAATCATTGGTCGTTGAAACTTTTGCATAGAACGTGTCTGTCACGTTAACATAAAATTACACATTCCCAAAACAAAGAATAATTAATTTCGGAGTTAAGCCTGTTTCGCGCTGTTACGTTTATGGTTTGTTACAGGGTACGAGCGATAAACACGCAACTCGGTAAAGTAGAGAACAGCCCGTACATAAAACTGAACGTTTTCGGTGATGACACTAAAGAAATACCGCCAGAAATTATCATAAAACCAGAGAATACGAAAATAGTAAAGGGTCAAGAAAATACGAATCTCTTTTGCATCGCCAACGCGAGACCGCTTCATGAATTGGAAACTCTTTGGTTCAAAGACGGTATTCTAATTGACTTGGCGGGCGTGACTTACGATCTGAACGACCCTTGGAACCGAACCCTCGGGCTGATATCTGCTAACTTGACGCACACAGGCCAGTACTCGTGTCAAGCGAGATTGAAGACGGGGGGATTTGCAACCGTTTCCGCTTCGGCGACCGTCACCGTGTTTGAGAAGCCTGTGTTCCTAAACAGCTTGAAGTCTGAAACCTTCGGGGAGTTCGGTAGCACGATCGTTTTGGAATGCGACGTTCAAGGGATTCCTTTGCCGAGCATCACTTGGTTTAAGGATGCGAGGAAGATAGCGAGCGTCGGCGCCGAGGCAGGAGACAACGCGGATGTCGACGATGGAGGCGGCAGGTATAGAGTGGAAGTCGACCGCTCACTCGTCATCTCTAACTTGAAAATGGAAGACATGGGTATATTCCAGTGCATAGCAAGTAACGAGGCTGGCGAATCTTCCATGCACACCTGGCTGAAGATCAAAAGTAAGTGTTCTAATATGTTAGGAATGTGTTATATTTTGTACTTTACACTCCAAATAACTCATCCATTATTGCTTGTCAATGTTGTGCAGCACAGGAAAGTAGGCGTTTTCCTCGCAGTCATATGAAGTTAATAAGAATGAGGACTACAGATAAAAAGGCTAAAACATTCCGTTTCGATACCGGCAGTAAGGATTATAGTGATAGTCGTCCTTGTGCACACATTTTCATATGAGTTTTGTTTTTACTGCACAGTGTGATTGCATAGTTTTGCTATTCTATTGTTTATATTGGTAAAGGTTTCCAATTATTTTAATTTATTAGTTTCTATTAAAATCGTTAAATACTATATTAGATAGTACTTTTGCAGCATTTTTGGGTTCCGTAATAATAATAAATAAGGAAACCTTGTGGTATGACTCGTCTGTCTGTCCGTCACAGCCACTTTTCTCCGAGACAAAGCTTTCGTTTTACTTCACTCTTTCCCAATTGGTTGAGGATTCAGTGGGCCAAAATATTATATTTTTACAACATTTTGTATAAAATATTATTTGCATGCCATATTTATAAATTAGACCATGCAGTAATTTTTTTACTATAACGTATAGTTAGTTACTGACATTTTGAAGCTGATTTTCATTCACACTATTTGATTGTATTTTTTTTTCATTACACACTTTAAAGCATGCTATATATATTTTAATATACACTAACATGTTTTATTTGATTTTACTTGCTAAGCTACAGGCTATCATCAAACGATAGTTAAACGGTTATGGTGGAAATAAAGTGTTGCAAGCAAGCACTTATTACAGGCACGAAGTGTCTATCAATAAGATTATAACGAATCCCATTGTTGGAACTCCCAGACGAGTACAAATATTTGATCGCGCTCCGTTCGTATAATAATACAAAGCGTTTTCCTTCAACATTATACTGCAATTTATGTCAAACTGTTACTTTGTATTTGGCCTGACTTAATCTGTCCTAAAACTAAGCTTGAACTGTCAGCTAAGATAAGCATTTCAGCTAAGCACTTTATTCCCATTGCAGCATAGCATTTTACGTAGGTAGTTAGTATAATAGAGTAGTAGATAAGCTAGGTTAGCTAACTAACTTGTGTGTGCGTGTGGCTCGTAGCGTCCCCGCCAGTGATGCAGGCTCCGCCGGCCAACTTGACGATCCTGGACGGGAAGGATGCGTCCATTACCTGCCGGGCGATTGGAGCACCGACACCGAATGTCACGTGGTACTTCAATGGTATGTCATGTCTTGTCAGATCCGCGCTAGGAAGAAAACTTACCTAAGAGTCTTGTGTGAATGTGAAGATGCAACAATGATTTGATTACGTTATCTTCGGGAAACTTTGTTCTACAAGCTACAAGCAAAACCACGCGTAGAACGCAAGCGGTTGTGCAATGTGACACGTTCTTTGCGTCAGTAAACCATGAGGGATATTGTATACCGTTCAATACTAGCGTTGTGGCATGGCTGGCTGCGGTTTGCTGCGTAACCGCGATGTTTCTTATCCCGCTTATTTTCACTGAACCTTACGAGTGTGGAATAGTTTACACCACTTTGATACAGCTATAGTAATTCAATAATTCTTTTGCGTTTCTTTATACACACTGGGTGGAAATGGATGGATAAATAGTAATAAATGAAACTACTCGCTCCATAATAAACAACATTCATAAATACAAAAAAAAAGATTAAATTAGTACTCCATTCTTCGTTTGCGTGTTTGCGGTATGATAAGAAAAATACGTGACTTCATTCAATGCCACCTGTCTTTTAGCACCCGGTAGGAGTAGTGAACATTACCGGTTCATGTGTGTGGTTGTACATATTTGCAACACATATATAAATTCCCAATCTCTAAAGGGCCGAAGTGAAGTGCCGCCATTCTTCACTATATTGGGCCAGCACGGAGACCTCCGCCCAAGTCATCCTCGCCTGGTACAGTTCTCTCTTCAATATGCGCTGCCAGGTCTCGCGTGATCTACTAAAGTTTCGTTTTCTGCATCTTGAAGACGGAAGACACAGCATTGACACCCATATATAGGTATACATATACATGAACTGTAATGAAAATTCCAGATTCCCTAATAATAAACCTGTCTGGACGGATACAAGCGCTGGAAGAAGGCGATCTTCTGATCACCAGTACAACGAGTACCGACACCGGCAAATATACGTGTATGAGAGCCAACGACGCCGGCCGCGTCTCCGGGGAGGCCTACCTAACCGTGCTGGGTGCGTACTCTGAATAACTAAACACTCATGGACGCGTTATCGACTTACTAAACAGAATTGTTCTAATGAATTCCCTGCTGTTTTATTTTTGCTGTTATATACCGGGTGTAAATAGACTGCTACCATTAAATGAAACCACATATTCTACCGACCCTACTGAACCACTTTTCCCAAGAATTATAACCGCGGACACCCTTAGTTTGAGAAATAATTGAGTTCCAAACAAAAATGCGTGAACCCTAACGCACTGACATACGGGCGAGTTTAGAGAGAGCGTCGTCCGTCGTCGTTTCACGGACGTCGTTTCCTAAACCAAGGTGTCTGCGGATTTGATTCTTGGGAAAAGTGGTTCAGTAGGGTCGGTAGAATATGTGGTTTCATTTAATGGTAGCAGTCTATTTACACCCGGTATATTTGATCGCCTCTGTGGCCGAGTGGTAGAGCGCTCGCCTACTAACCTAGAGGTCGGGGGCTCAATCCCCACGGTGCTCGGTCTATGTGCTTCGGAAGGCACGCTTGGGATGTAATGTAATAATATTCGTAGGTGAAAAGTGGGTGTGCCAAGTGTGGACAGTGATTTGCATTTCACTGTTCACACTTGTGAAAAGCTCTGACATCCCCATTTGGATTCATGTCGTAAAGAAGTTTTTTTTTTCGTTAGTTTTATTTCGATATTATATTTTTAAGTGCCTGTACATCAGTCTAATAATAGTTGAATTTAACGTTTATAAGAATGCGTTAAAAGGATATTATTACAAGTGTTTGACTGCTAGCTGTCAGGCGGAAAAACTTTGACCCTCAGGGATACATATCAAAGACGATATTTTTCTGGTTTAAGGTGGTTGCTCTTTGTGTCGTTCCCAAACGCCGATTGTTTTTCTTATTTTTAAATAAAACGTATTGAATAAATGTTATACAAGTACGAATATACACTACTCGTCACTATTTTAATGCCCATTTGTCTTTTATAGCAAAGTATTAATTTATGCATTATGATCCTGTACAGCAACTATAAACACCTTTTAAAGTTGTTATGCAAGATGGTTCACAAATAAATTCATAAAACAACACAACTTTGCTATAAAAGTCTAATTGGCATTAAAATACTGTCGAGTAATGTCATAAATCACATTAATTTAATACTTTTATTTCAAAAATAAGAAAAGCAATCATAATTTGTGCGTTTGGGAACGGACCCAGAGCAACCACCTTAAGTAAATATTTCTGTTACAGTGCGAACACAGGTAGTGGGTCCTCCGGTCGACACGAAAGTGCTTCTCGGTCACACAGCCACGCTGCAGTGCAAAGTGTCCAACGATCCCAACGTCAAATACAACATCGATTGGTTCCATAACAAGCAGTAAGTTTAGCTCGACTCGTTGTTGCTTTATTAAAGGAGAAATGTACGCTGAAACATCCTAAAATATACCTACATATATTTTCTCTTCTATTCCGGATACTTTTTACTTTGCCCTTCTTAAAATATCTAACCCTTTGAAATTTTCCATTTTGGTCCTTTCGACCTTTGAAGGTCAACTGTTTGCTTTCATGGAATGAATCATTGTTTTCATCTCCAGTATACAAATATTTTACAGTCGTATTACGACTACAATCTAATTATCGGTGAAAGTTCTGCGGCCCCATTTTTCGTTTTTATTTATCATCTCGATAACGGCGAAATGTGTGTCATCGTGATTTTACTTAGGTTCCGTTTGGAAACGAGTGAATTTCACTCGGAGTGATGCGAATTTCACCCTACAGCGTTCAAAAATTGACCCGAATTAAACCGAGGGTAGCCGAACTGTTACCTGACAGTTGCACGAAAGTGTTTTTATTTTTTATTTTATTTATTCTTAGGAAAACAAACAGTTTATAAACAAATTATAGTAAATTAAAACTAGAAAAAATTGGTACCAATAAACTTTCCACTGATAGTAATACATATTGTTGACTTACATAAATAGATAATACAATTTTAAAAATAGGACAAATTTTTCAACTACTGCCGAGCCCAGAGGAGCCCGAAATATATATTTTTTAAATATGTATGTATTTGCATTAAATAACAAAAACAATAAAAAATAATAAAATAAATGTTATACAATTTGTGACGACTTAATAAATACATTCCAGATGATACATGATAAAAGTATTTTTATTTGTGATCTTGCTGGGCCACCTGATTGGTGCAGTCAGATTTTTGTTTCTCTTGCTCCTATATAATATAGATCTGTTTCTTTCTAATAAACGAGTTAAATTTCGCACTATGATCGCATGTTCTGAAACGCTTCCTTAATAAGATATCGTGCCACGATACGTGTCGTATTTTATCACAAATTGTGTTCTCCCAGGCCCATGACGGTCGGGTCGCGCGTGTGGGTGGGCGCGGACGGATCCTTGCAAGTGCAAGCGGTCCGCGCGAGCGACGCGGGCGAGTACACTTGCGTGGTGACGTCACCGGGCGGCAACCACACTCGGCGCGCGACGCTCTCCGTCATAGAGCTACCGTTTGCGCCGACCAACGTGCGGGCGGTGCGGCTCGAGGGCGTAACGCAGCGGGCGGTCAACGTCAGCTGGACGCCGGGCTTCGATGGCAACTCGCCGATACACAAGTTCATCGTGCAGAGGCGAATTGTGCCCGAGTTTGGTGAGGAACTTATCCTTAGGGCTAAGTTTTGGCGTAAGTTTGTTTACTGCAGCAATTGAACTGTTTTGGAAATGGGTCTAAAAGCCCGGTGAATACTGAATTAATTGAATAATTTAGATGAACAAAAACGTTAAGAAAATGCATACGGGTTTTCAAATACAACATATTTAATTCCCATACAGTTGTAACGAAGTAATTAAAAGTTAAGGCCTGATTCGTAATGGATTTACGAAATTCAAAAGCTATAATTGTGAGTCCAGTGTTTTTTTTAATTTCTGGTTAGTTGAAAAGAATATGAAATTAACGTCCATTAACTCTGTCGCTGAGATTTTTTTTTTGCTTTTTCTCAGCTTTTACGTGGTAAAAATTTATGACAAAATAATTTAGTGACATTTAAAATAACAATGTTAAAAACAAAGTCGAAATACTCGTAAGTTGAAAGACATTTAATGCATTTAAGTGTCAGCGTTTTGAATTTGGAAACCCGTTACAAATCAGGCCTTAAATATAATCAAATTAACGCTTTACCTACTATACGACCAGGTCCAACCCCAGATCCTCTGCTCAACTGGGTGACGGAGCCGATGAACGTCTCTTCCAACCAGCGCTGGGTTCTACTGACGAGCCTGAAGGCGGCCACCTCGTATCAGTTCAGAGTCTCTACAGTTAACACTGTAGGAGAGGGCCCCGCTTCAGACCCCACCGATGTCTTGACTCTACCTCAAGAAGGTATGATTCTTTAGATTATACATATTTATACTAGAAAAAAAACCGAGTGTAAATATATGTGTTTACAACTTTGTATCATACAGTAAAGTTGATTCTGAAGGCTATAATTTTAGTTTTGTTGATGACAAAACTTGAATTTTTCCAAAATAATATATAGCGTTTGTTGTTAACACTAAAGAACTATTTTGGAACGAAGAATTTAGTTTTGACAGCATTAAAATCAAATTGAAAGCCTTCGGAATCGGCTTTCGTTTCGTATATGTTTAAAAATGTACTGTGTAGACACTTTGAATATTATGCAGTGTCGGTATTTTCCTGTGTGACACGAATGCGGCAAACATTGCAAAAATCTGAGTACAACAATGTAACATACAAATATTAAATTTCTTTCTATTGTCTCTCTGGGAAGACAATACACTCTTTGTGCCCTTTCATCTTCGTAAGTCTAATTAAAGTGATAACATTAACCTTCATTGTTTGCAGCAAAAAAGGCAGTTGCCATTGTCACTTCCAGTTCAGTTTATGGCTCCTCGCTATCTCTTACTTTAAACTGTTTTGCTAGAATTAGCTTCATGGAAAGCTAAAATAAAGGAAGTGGATAATGTACCTATTTAATTATATAGTCGCCGGTACTAGTAGACCAACTATTGCAATCACATCACACTAATATTATAAATGCGAAACTTTGTGTGTGTGTGTGTGTGTTTGTTACTCTTTCACGCTGAAATGGCTGGACGGATTTGGCTGAAATTTAGAATGGATATAGCTTATACCCTAACTTAACACAGGCTACTTTTTATCCCGGAAAAATGCATGTCGTTAAACCGAATAACACGCTGGCGGAGCCGCGGGCAAAAAAGCTAGTGTTTCATAAATTTAAATGATACTTCGTAGTCTTACATATTTTGATTTATTTTTTGATACATAAAATTTGTTGATTTTTTTTTCTCGTACAAATTCAATGGGGCGGTACGCTTTATAAAGTTTTACAATTCCAACGAATCTACATAGTCTTAATATCTTTGACAGATGATGTTAAAATAAATCTATAGTAGTAAAAAGTCGTGTCTGTACATTGAATATTTATGCGAAATTTTAATTAAAATGGGTTGTTAGTATTGTTACTGAGGTCAAAACTAAAACTTTTTTCCATCTGTATGTCTGCATATGCGGTTTTCTTTATTATCATCGTAGTGATCCTGGTCATCATATAAGCTGTAAGGGGTGTTCATAAAATAACCGCCAAGCCGAAAACGGGGCAGAAATTGAAAAAAACGCTGGCGGAGCCACGGGCTAAGGCTAGCTCCTTATATTTTCCTCAAAAACATTTAATAGCTTGGTAGTATTATAAATATATTTTTGACTTAATTTGATTCATTAAGTAAAAATATCCAGTGAATCCTAGTGGGCAATTTACTCTATATTTAACCACCAACTTCGTTGAAGAATGTGCAAAATTTACATGTTTAATCTTCCAAACAAATTAGTATTTTGTTCGTGGTTTGCATAACTACTTGTACCGGCAGCAGCTACAGTCTTATATTAATTGGTACTATAGACACTTCTTGAAACTTTTAAAACACTTACACTGACTGGCTAGTTTCACGTCGAGCACATATCCAAGACTGAGGCACACTCACACAACAACATCATCTATACAGGTGACTTTTAACCTAACCCCGATAATTTAGTATATTGTACAAGAATAGAAACTGGTTTTATTAAAACCATTCAAAATCATATTCATAATTATTTTTTAAAGTTGGAACCCTTTGAAGATTTTTGGAAAATCCAAAGAAATCATGGTCACCCGAAGGGATAAGATAATTAGATCGCGCGAAGTTATTTTATTATTGATCCCACTATTTTGGACTATTTTCAACTTTTTCCGTACGGGAATGGCTAGGATAACCATAAATTTTATTTCCAAGTAAAATTTTTGGATAATATTTTGACTTTTAATTTTAATTGTTTTTATATTTAAAATGTGTTATACTAACGTTTCTTAATAACCTCTAAAATTATCGGGGTTTGTTTGAAAGTCAACCTGTATATTAGCAACTACATGTGATTTGTTCATCTCACTACATTAAACTGTATTCTCTCCATCAAGCAGCCAGCGACCTAATATGCTGCCAAGGTACGCAGAATAACTTGATTGTAGGTGATGCGCATTTTGTTTAGTACTGTGAATGTGAAGTTTTATTAATTCTCGACTTGTTTTGTGAATGTTAACAAGTCTCTTTCCTTTATTTTTACATTCAGTTGGCTGCATTGTTTTTTTATCTATAAGTTAATGTGAAATACATCATGTTTAGATTTTCGTAAGCATAGTTTATAGTTACCTACTGCACTAATTCATATAAAGAAAGAATAAAGTCGATTCTGAAGGCTTTAATTTTAGTTTTAGTGCTGTTTCCGAAGTGATATAGCTTCTGTTGTTAACACTAAGGAATTATTTTGGAATGAAGAAAATTTAGTTTAGACAGCACTTAAATTAAAGCCCAGAATCGACTTTAATGTGTAACTGTTAGCTTGGCCTACGAAAATCTTAGAAATAAGACGTTATTACATCATCCACAAAACATACTGGATGATCACTAGAACACAAAGCAACTGCATGCAACATTTAGAACAATCTCATCAATTAGATTTTTCATCATACCTTCTACAAAATAATTCTTTTTACAAGAACTAATACAATTTTCGACAACAGCTCCATCTGGACCGCCCGTCGGATTCATGGGATCGGCGCGATCGTCCTCAGAAATAATAACCCAATGGCAACCGCCTTTAGAGGAGCACAGAAACGGTCACATTCTCGGCTACGTCATCAGATACCGACTGAAAGGCTACGACAACAGCCCTTGGACAAACCAGAACATCACAAACGAAGCCCAGAGGAACTATCTCATACAAGACTTGATCACTTGGAAGGATTACAACGTGCAAATAGCCGCGTATAACGATAAGGGAGTGGGTGTTTTCACTGACAGCTATACAATAAAGACTAAGGAGGGGGTGCCGGAAGCGGCGCCTGATAATGTCCGATGTGAGGCTCTGAATTCTACTGCTATCACCGTTTGGTGGACGCCGCCGAATCCTCAGAACATCAATGGTATAAATCAGGTCCGTATTAAAAATCATTGGGAAACTCAAAGTTATTCTACGTACATACATAATACGCGTATCTGTCTACTATAGGTGTAGACTACAGATTTGACACACCTCTTTTGCTTCCACTGTATTCCGTGTGCTTTTTATTTGGCTCTTCGGTATGTTACCAATTTCGTCACCGTTTTCGAATTGTGTAATAATCAATCTATGATTACAGGGCTACAAAATCCAAGCATGGCGTTGGGATGACAATGAAAACGCGAGTGTTGAACAGAAACTAGTCAGCGTTCCCCCAAATCTTCTCGATCCGTTAACAGAGCAGACTGCTGTGATCGGCGGACTGGAGAAGTTCACAGAGTACAACATATCAGTGTTGTGTTTCACTGAGCCAGGCGACGGACCACGGAGTGACAAAGTTCTTGTTAGAACTAATGAAGACTGTAAGTGTCTAGCGAAAACATATATTAAAGTTCCTGGAATCGAGAAGGAAAGCGTGAAGTTAGCTGTCACCTGCAGTCACCATCCCCCTTCCCCCTCCTCCTCCTACCTCGTGAAAGATCTGAAAAAATGCAACTGAGACGCCAGGACTAACTTTACGCTTGCCTTCTTGATTAACCCGCACTGTCATCTAAAAAATGTGATTTATCTATTTGTGACGCAGCGACTTTATAAACAATTTCGCAGTATTATAAAACGTCGCGGATTTATAGTAGAAGTAGGTAAAAAAAATCCAAACGTTAGCATGGCACATATTAATTATAATCCCGCATGAGTTGCCAGTTTAAAGTAAATAAATATAAATAATAAATATTGCGACAGCGCTGCACTGTCAGTATAATTTCAACAACACGACACAATCTAGTGATTAAAAAAAAAGTTACAGTAATCTTTTTTGTGTAACTCACAAAATGAAATTTTGGGTCCTAATACAAAAGGACTCGCTTTAGAGAGTTTCGATTTTTATCAGTATCACTTACTGTAACTCTAGTATCAGTACGCTGTATAAAACCTAGTCCCTTTGTAAGTTTGTATGCACATGGCTTAAATCCGTCTTCGTTTACTATGTACACTTTACAGTGAGTTTCTATTAAACAATGTATGATGTAAAAGACCACGTTTTCTACATAAACACGTATGGCTTTGTAAATAACCTAAAATAACTCTTTTCAGTACCCGACGAAGTATCGAATCTACAGTTCGACGACATATCGGACAGAGCGGTGAGAGTGTCGTGGTCGCCACCCAAGAAATCGAACGGAGTGCTGATTGGCTACAAACTCTCATACGAAGCCAAGGATAAAAGCGATACTTTCAAAGAAGAAATACTCCCGCCGAATGTTACGAGCCTTTATGTAGAACATTTGCAGGTGTGTTTGTCTTGGGTATAAAAAAGGTTGTATTTATGTATGAAAAACGTATTCCTTTTGTGAAACTCGAGATATAACATTACTTTGTAACATCACAATTGTATTACCTTTCAGAGCGTCTCATTGTAGAGTTATTCTTACTGGTGAAAATAATAACCGTTTCAATAAGCAAATTTATCCGTTGTTTACCTCTTAAATAGGTTGTTAGAATAATCAATCCAACCAAACCGATTAAGGTGGTTGCTCCGAGTCGCGTTTCGCGTTCCCAAACACATAATTTTTTTTTTCTTATCTCTTTATAAAAAGTATTAAATGAACGTCGTTTACAGCACTACGCGACAACAGTTTAATGTCAAATAGGCTTTTCTATCAAAGTTGAGTTATTTAATGCTTTACTTTGTAAATGATTCTGTACAACAAATTTAATGATAGTTTCCTAGAAAAGCCTAATTGACATTAAACTACTGTCGCGTAGTGCGATAAACCACATCTATTTAATACTTTTTATTTAAAAATAAGAAAAACAATCATAAGCTGTGAATTTCGAAAAGACACATGGAGCAACCACCTTAATGTATGTTATCGTTTATGGTTCAAGGCGAGTACACACTACATCTTCTGGCTTCGCGCTTTAACGGGCGTCGGGGAAAGCGTTCCTAGATCAGCCACAATACAATCTGGCGTTGAACCAGTATTACCTGACCCTCCGAGGAACTTGGCCCTGTCGAACATCCAGGCATTCTCTGTGCTGCTGCAGTTCACTCCGGGGTTTGACGGAAACTCTTCTATATCGCTGTGGACCGTTCAAGTAAGAATATTATTTTTATAAATCGTCAATGGAATTTTGAGTACTTTAATACTAATACATATTTATGGATAAATAAAAATATACAAGTCATTTTTAAATTAAGGAAGTGAAAATAGTACGTTCAATTTATTTGTTATTGGGCAAACGGGACATCAGTAAAAAAAAATCTGGTCAATACTTGGTCATACTGAGGAGCGGACTTTATGTCATCGGGAATAGGGTTACCATTTAGGAATTTGAAAAGTCATGACAAATTGCGTGACATTTCGATAAAAGTCCGGACTTTTTAGTCACAAAATGGAAACATTACTCACTTAGTTACAGTGGTATGGTAGGCATGGTAGCAGACGCTTTCATTGCGAGGGGGGTAGGATAAATAGGATAGGATAAAATATAAAGATTGAAGACTTATTTAATATTACAATT
This sequence comes from Ypsolopha scabrella, assembly GCA_910592155.1. NCBI lineage: Eukaryota > Metazoa > Arthropoda > Insecta > Lepidoptera > Ypsolophidae > Ypsolopha > Ypsolopha scabrella. The sequence continues at coordinate 16,085,222 of OU342970.1, read as the reverse complement.
AATATGTAGTTTTCTCATATTCCAAAATCCGGACAAATTCAAGAGCTATGTCAAGGACATGTCCGGACTAATCCGGACGGATGTTAACCCTAATCGGAAAGAACGTACCAAGTATTGATATCTCAAAAACATAGATATCTCAGCAATTTTAGGTTTATTTCAAAGGATAACTCTGCATATTTTAAATCGCTTTATTTAAATTATAGGCTCAAACCGCCCGCAACTCTTCGTGGATAACCATCCAAGAAGTGAACGCACCTGACGCTCAATCGATTGTCGTGACAGGATTAGTTCCGTTCACGACGTATAGATTGCGTGTTATCGCTAGCAACGTAGTGGGGTCGTCGGCGCCAAGCGAGCCGTGTAACGAGTTTCAGACGATACAAGCGCCGCCGCAGCACCCGCCGAGGAACGTCACAGTGCGCGCCGTCAGTGCTACCAACTTGCGCGTCAGGTGGATCGTGAGTAACACTCCATATTATTATATTTTGAGAACAGATAGAGATCTAGTCCTGCCATAAGTTCTGTCCCTGCTTTGTTCCAAGGAAACCCTAGCTAGAACATCAATCTCGATCCATTGGGGCTTCAATTCAAAAACGGCATCAAACTTAATGGCGCCTCTGAAGTTCGTCTATGTGTCTGTCTATTTTTCTCTTTCATCTGCGAGTATTTCTCTCTATCCGTTTCGCCGGAGCCAACTTCACACAAGCGCATTTAAGTTTTTCTTATAAATAAATAATATCTGCTCTTTTATAATCTTTGTTTTTTTTTATTTTTTAAACATAAGTAAATGATAAGAGGAATATAATTATGTTTTCCTTTTTATCAATTACAATGAACAATTGATATCATAAAAAAATACTTTTAAAGAAGTCTCGAAGTAAGTAGATTCACAGGAAAAGTCTGTAATCTGTATTGTTATAGTCCTACTTCCTAAACTTTGTATAATTATTTGCAGCCATTACAACAAAGCGAATGGTTCGGCAACCCCAAAGGCTACAACATCACATACAAGCGCAGCGGCGGCAACGAAACATTGTTCAGTATTATAGAGGATCACACCGCGAATTCGCACGTTCTGTCCAACTTGGAGGAGTGGTCCGTCTATGAAATACACATGAGGGCAATCAATGAAGTCGGGGCTTCGGCCGAGAGCCCTACTGCTACTGAGAGGACGAGAGAATCAGGTTCGAGTATTTTAGCTTTAGCTATGCTACGCAATGAAAAATATCAGATAGAATTGCTTTTTTAGGGTTCTGTACCCGAAGGGTGTCCAACGGGATCCTCCTATTACTAAGCCTCCGCTGTCTGTCAGTCCCGTCTGTCACAGGGGTCTACAGCTTCAACCGTAAAGGGTAGAAAAATTGTCATTTTCACGTGTTACTATGGCCTCTTTCACGACAAATCCATCCATCAGCCTGTTTCTTCCACTGCTGGACATGGGCCTTTCCAGGATTTCGCTACTCTTGGTGGTCCTCCTGGAAGAAATGCCCATACTCACACACGCTGGGCAGGCGGGTTGGTGAGCGCGGTGCCGAAACCCTTGCACCAGTGACGCCGCTGCCCGTCACCAGTCTGTTTTGTATAAGGCTCGGCAATTGGGGATGGATAAACCGCCATCCATCGGTCCCAGGCAATGGTGGGCCGCCTGGTTTTGCCTAAGAGCTGTTCTCTTACTCTCCCCCGAATAACTTCGGGAGGATTTGCGAGTAAGATGGTGGTACCTCCACAGTCGAGCCCGGCATCAGCTCTACCATCTTTTCGACAAATAATAATAAAAAATCCCCATACAAGAAACCTCGAAAAAGTTGCATTATTAAAACGTTATTGGTTTTGGCTCTTACTTAAAGATGGTAATAGATACAAGTTTTAAATTTAGTCAGATTGTAGGACCTTTAAGGTAAAACAAAAAAAATAATGAAACTTTGGGTTTCGTGGGCAGATTGTGCCAAATTTTTGTCAGGCGCTACTATTTTAGCGGCTTGCGTTTTGTGGCATAATGTTTTTAAGGTTCCACACTCTTATTATGGGATGGTACGGAACTCTTTGAGCGCGAGTCCCACTCGCACTTGGCCAAATTATTAATATTAATATTCCATTTACAGTGCCGGCAAAAGGTCCAAACGACGTCTCAGCGAACGCTACATCATCGACCACCATAGTAGTTCTATGGGGAGACATCCCGGTACAAGATCAGAACGGTTTGATAGAAGGATACAAAGTGTGCTACGCGGCCGTCGTCCCGCCGCCGAGGCCGGAACACAAGAAGGTGGAATGTCAGGCGATACCTTCCAACCAGACTCACACGATCACCTTGACGGAGTTGAGGAAATACGTAGTGTACCAGATACAAGTGCTGGGGTATACGAGGTTGGGGGACGGAGAGTTGAGCGACCCGCCCGTCACTGTGCGGACTTATGAAGATAGTAAGTTCCTCTTTTAACTTTACAGGACTAACAAAAAACGAGTAAAATAATAGAAAATGGGACATCAGTCTTGTAAGGGTTAAAACAACACTGTATACTATACAGTGTATAGTTATTTTTTTTGTTTATATACGTAAATACCAGTTCGAAATTTAATAGGGACCAGTGCCTAATCTATTCACACAATAGAATACACTGACCGATGGACCTATCAACGTTTAGACTAAACGGTTTGATCCAGGGACAAGAAATTTGGACTATGGGCTCCTTGTATGACGTAAATATCCGCTAAGGGATTTTAGAAAATTCCCACGGGATCGAGAGAAACGGGATTCGTGCGAGTAATGCTAAGGCTTCCGCTAGTCTCTATACACATAAAATACAACGTCTGTCTGTCTGTCTGTCTGTCTGTTCGTTCGCTTATAACTTGAGAACCAATCAATGGATTTTGATACAGTTTCGCTATGACAAAAGGGAGCAGCGCAATGAGAATTTTAGTGAGACATATGGAAGGTTCGCCGCCGTAGCATTGTCGATCGTCGCAGGTTCAAACCCCGACTGGTTAAATTTGTTTTCACTTTTTATTTTTTATTTTTTTATTTTATTTTCAGAAAAAATATTTCCTTTTGTAAAAAACATATTAAAGCTGAAGTTATATTTCTCAACTGCGCAAAGACCAATAACTAAAATATTTTTATTTTCAAGTGCTTAGAAAACGCCATCTCTGGAAAGCTATCCTGGATAACGGCTCAGTAAGCTGGCGTTGAAATGGTTTGTAAGCTGGCGTTGAAATTGTTAATTAATTAATTACACTAAATGGCGCTGCATGTTCCAAAATATCGAATTTGACGCAGTCTGGATACCTACTCCGAAAATGACTACGATATTTCGATAAACGACCGACACACGACCGAATCTATTTTGCCTTGTCTACCACGAAACACTATCGTTTTCGATATTCAAATAACGTATCGTACAAAGTTCGATCGTGACCGAATGATTTAACGAAATCATTGTCGATGGCTTTTTTTTTCTTTTTTTGCTCTAACAATAACCGGATGTGTAAAAAAAGACGTTCCGACAACTTGACATTTCGTCATTGATATCATGCCATCCTTTTCACACTTGATTGATTGTGGTATGCTATCTCCGCTGTCATATTTTTTATTATCATATGAGTGTTTGGGAATGTTGCCAAATGTCAACTGAAGTCGGTACCTATAACAAGTACCAAAACAACGCAGCGTGATAAAAGTTTTTCCTGCCAATTCAACGAAAATAATAAGTAAGTGCTTTTATAATCTTTCCAATGAAATGAACTTCCTTTAATGGGTCACATGATAAACAATTTACTGGAACGAAGACCATCCACAGCACACTGCACCAAGTAATACTTTATAATCTCTGACACTGCTTCCTCTTGCGATCCAATTAGATATCTACTGTATCAACAGAATTTCATAGCCCCCAACACTAACCCAAGCATTAACATTGATGTAAGTAAGTTTCCACTGCTTATATCTGTCATAATCTATAATTGGTTTTAGAACGACTGCTGCACAGTTGGACCTGATGTTCAGCTTCCTTGAGCAGCAACCTCAGTTGGCCAAGGAGTGCCTGCGGGACTTGGATGGTCGGGTCAAGGCTAGCCGCCTATGGCAAGAGTTAGCGAATAGCTAAAAAGATGATATTATAATAATACTATAGAAAAGCAACAAATTGAAGACTTGGCCATGTGGCCTTCAAGAAATAAAAAACAATTCTTCAGATTGTATCATTTATGAAGACAAGTACACAGAAAAGAACACAAAAGACAAGGTGGTATGGCTTAGCACTATAGCCTTTCTCTGAAGGGGTAAATTAAAACCGAAAAAAAACACCACCAAAAAGGTGGTGTCTGAAGGCCGCCGACATGCTGGTGGGAGGGGTGGTGGTTGGACCACCAATGAGAAGCGGGTACTAGATATAATGGGACCAGCCTTTGGCAAGGCGGTCTCAAATGCCAGAGTGCCTGCTTTCCCTGAGGTAAGGATTGTTTTAAAAAATATAGTAATGTTCAAGACTTTCATACCTATAATGATATTGAAACTAAATGGTGCTTGCAATTTAATCACATTGTTTAATTTATTATTTCAGTCTGGAACTAACATCCATTCATGAAATAAGAAACTTAGGTCCACTTGCTCCAAGCAAACTTAACTCGGGTTAACAAACTTTTTGTTTTGTCCTTTTCACATCAAATTATACTGATAAGGACAAAGCATAAAAAGTTAGTTAGCCAGAGTTAAGGCGCCTAGGCACGCCACCGTTTTAGTACAAAGTTTAATAATCCGTTTCTCTGTTGTTTCTCGTAATAGACCAAACGATATGACCTCCATCATCTGGTGCTGGTATTTTAAAAGGCACCATTTTGCCAAAATTTTGAATATTAATTTTGTTTTAAAGATATTAAGCTGGACAGATTCACATACAAAGTTGTTTTCTTGCCTCAGATTGTACATATATAAAAATTTAACATTTCAGCCACATAGCGACTTTGTAAATGCCTGTATTAAACTATTGAGGTCTATACCTTTAATCTATAATGAAAAACAACAGAGAAACGGGTTATCAAATTTTGTACTAAAACGGTGGCGTGCCTAGGCGCCTTAAGTTTGCTTGGTGCAAGTGATCTTAGACTTGTTATGCAAGACCTACTGACTCATTTAGAATTGGTTTTTAAGAAACCTAGAGCATTGATGAATGTAGCTTAACAAGTTTTAAAATAAAGCTCCAAGTGATATTGCTGTTTTATGTTCAACAGATGCACGGGGCAGAGGCCGTCAGTGGCATCCACCACACACGCTCCTTGCTCGCATGTCAGCGCTCGCAACTGCTTCCTCGAGCATCATCAGTAGTTGGCTGTTCAGGCTGGAGAAGTGTGTGCGAGCTGAGACCGAGCGGGCTAAGGAGATGCGCGAGGCTGTAGTCACTCTTAATGAGATGAGGGATTTTCTGCACGCTTTCGTGGAGTCAACGGCCAGCAGAGCCAATGAATAATCCATCTATCCATCAGCCCGTGTTCGTCCACTGCTGGACATAGGCCTTTTCCAAATTTCGCCACTCATGTCGGTCCTCCTCATCCAGCCGAACCCACGTCCTTCAGGTCATCGGTCCAGCAGGCACGAGGTCAGCCTACACTACGCTTAGCTGTACGTGGACTCCATTCTAAAGCCTTTCGGCCCCAACGGTCATCATGTCAGCGACAAATATGTAATGATTAATGAATAATAAATAAATTAAAAACACTGAGATAATATTTTCATTTTTATTTGTTAGCAAAATAAATTAAGAGACTATGTAAAATTATATGGATGCTTTTTCTGTGTATTTCATGAAGCACGTGGAAAATTGTAATAAATTTTCGGTATACTTAAGCATATTTCTCGATAGAAATAATTATTAGAATGAAGTCTTCAAACGCACTTTTTCTCGTTTGACAAAGGGATCATTTACAGAACTCAAACATATACATATGTATATCTGGATATATTTTTTTTATAAAATTAAAAAACATCCTTTTTTCTCTTTTGCGCTGAATCCACCCCTCTCACATTGCGCTTGGAGTGAGTGACAAAAATAAAATTTACATAGCCTCTTAATAAGATTATAGATATTTTCACAATTTCTAAACAGAAGAATGTCACGTATGTAATGTTGTATGTCTCTTCCTTCTCTTTGATACAAAAATTACACACATCCTTAATTTACTTTTATATAAACATTGAAATAAATTTCAAATAAATTATTTATTTTTCATACCAATTCAAAGGGTATCTTGGTGATTATAAACATGTGACTTCACTTGTTTCGTAACTTTAAAAATATATAAAAAATTATTGACTGCATAACATTAAAATTGGTTTAAATTATACTTTACGAAAAAAAAAAAACAAGTTTAATTTTCCTGCTGAATGGCGAATTCCCACATTTTACCTATCAAGGTGGATCTATCGTGCTAATCTGAAACAAAAATAATATATAATAAGTAATATCATAGGGTGTGATCTGTAAATAGAAGGGTAGGATTTAGTGATAGCACAAGGTTAACTGGACATACAATTATTTCTATCTGTACCAATAATAAAGTAGCATAAAATTCTTTGCTGTACATTGATTATTTTTGCAAAATTTCTTATGAAATGGGTTCCCATTGTCGTACTGAGGCCAAAAGTACAGTTTTTTCTGTCTGTATTTCTAGTTTGAACTCGAGAACCACTCAACGGATTTACAGTTTTTTCTGTCTGTATTTCTAGTTTGAACTCGAGAACCACTCAACGGATTTTCATGCCGTTTACTTTAGTATCATTGTATTGACACTGGTTGACATATAGGCTATAAGGGGTGTTATTCAAATAACCGCCAACTCAAAAACTGAAAGACACTTCCAGGCAAGCCAAGCCACAAGCAAAAACAAGTGTAATATAAAACTAGTTGGTATACGATAAGCATCACCACATAAGTTTGATCAGTAAAGTCCCTGTGCAGTTACAGTTAAGGCTAAAGCAGTTCAATTACAAATGGTATACACACCTTGCTCTGTTTGCATCGAGGGCTTGTACCAAAGCAGCTCTAGCCCTCCGTCGTCGCTCAAGTCCCTGCACAGCTGCTTGGTGGTTGGGATCACAGGGATGTGGAACAATGGGAGGCTGCAAGAGCTGCTCCTGTTGCATTTCCTCCACTTCCAGCTCCACAGGGTTCAGTCCGGCACACATGCACTTATTGTGCAGCACACTGCAGGCAATTGTAATTTTGTCAGCGAACTCAGGAGTGTAATACAACTCTCAAGCTGCCAGTAGGGACCTCCAGCATCCTTTGAATATGCCAAAAGTGCACTCCATGGTCTCCATCCAACTGCTCTAGATGGTCCTTTATCTCACAATCGCGCCAGATGAAAGCATTGTGGTCGGCACCATTGTGGGAGGCATCAATTGCAATAATTATGCAATCACCATCACATAACTGAAATACATTTGAAGTAGTATTTATTTATGTTTGTTTCTAAGGAAACAAATATAGAAGTGAAAGGTAAAACTTAAACCAACAAAGTTTCCATACATAATAGGATGGAGAAATAGTCATAGATAGGTTAAGAGACAACATAAATATCTTTTTGAATCAAGAATGCAAAAAGGTAACTTATGTAGTATATGATTTACAAGGACTACAAATTAGTTTTCACTCTTTGCTAGTATTTATTTTTGTATGAGTAACTGAAGCTATGAGTATATACATTTATCAAAAATATTTGAAAATTATTAAAAGATTTTGTATAATACTTACCACTTGAGTGTTTAGTGAATGATTATGCTTCTGATTAAAGCATTTTTCTTCATCTTCTGAGGGACGAATGATGGCTATGTGGGTGCAGTCGATACACTCAATGACCCCTGGCACTGCATACTTATCAAAGAACCTACAATAGTAATATCCTTTATAGTAAAATATGGGTCAGAGTGTCGATAAGGGGGCACGATACCGGACTTTTCTAAGTCTTTTTTCCCATAGTGCCCCCTTATCTACACCCCAACCAAAATATGGTGAGGAAACACATTGAGGTGAGTGAGGATAAAGCATTATACCTTCTCTTCAGAACTCCCCTTTGCTCCCTGTTCTGTGGGAAGAATATGTGCCTTTGCACTATCTGGAGAGCATTGAGTGCACTCGTCACTTCACTGTCTGCTGTGCCATGGGAGCATCTATGGTCAATCCCGCGCACGTTTCCGCGGGGATGGAACTGCGGAACAATCTCCTGGCACAACTCTTCGAATAAAGGCCTCGTCAGTCTATAGTGCCTTTCAAATTCTATATCTAGCATTCAATTGACAGTAAGGCTCTCTCGGTGGCTTCTTCGCCACCTTGTACGGTCAGCCTGCTGCTCATCAAAAATGCGCAGCAAAAATGTAGTAAAGTCTTGCCATTACAGCTAAAACATGGAAAAACGTATTATTTATAAATTATGCCACCAATAAATATTATTAAAACAGCCAAAAACATAATAATAATGAGTAAATTTCAAGCTTACGATATTACAACGACACCTCTTGAGCTCACGTAAGAAATCACGATAGAACTTCTGTCAAAATCGAATTATCGGCCGATGTTCGGAAACTTCAGAGTAAGCATTTCGATCTAACTGCTGTCAAAATGAATTTTCGTTCGAAAATCGATTATCAGAGTACCACTTGCGTCGATTGAACGACATTCGACCGAATATTGCACGATCGATTACGATGGGAGTAAGACCCCTGGTTCAAATCAACTCACGTTAAAGTTTGTCTACACTATTATATAAAGAAGAAAGATTTGTTTCTTTGTTTGCATATAATGGGTAATATCTAGAACTACTGAACTGACTTTAAAAATTCTTTAAGCACTCAATAAGATTTTTAGTTAATCGTGTGGTATGTACGCCTTGCGTAGTCGTACGTATGTAGTCTCATCGTCGGGGTTTCAATCATCCACTGGTAAATGTTTTTTTTTAGGAGACCTCTCAAGTTTAAGTTTATTTGATCGGTATTGATGAGTATTTTTGTAGAACATTGTGAACAGGATCTAATGACGGGACTGTGGGAGGTGGGTACGGGATCTCCTCAACGGATAACAGCAGACCCATCGAGTTTGGGCTTATTTTATTGGTCTTTATTAGCACTTTGGTAAAACATGGTGACCAGGGTCTGGTGATGGGACTGGAAGGTAGGTACTGGATCTCCTCAATGGACAACAGCAGACACTTCGAGTTTGGACTTATTCGATTGGTATTTATTAGCACTTTGGTAAAACATGGTGACCAGGGTCTGGTGATGGGACTGGAAGGTAGGTACTGGATCTCCTCAATGGACAACAGCAGACACTTCGAGTTTGGACTTATTCGATTGGTATTTATTAGCACTTTGGTAAAACATGGTGACCAGGGTCCTATGATGGGTCTGGAAGGTGGGTACGGGATCTCCTCAACGGACAATAGCAGACCCTTCGAGTTTAGGCTTATTTAATTGGTATTTATTAGCACTTTGGTAAAACATGGTGACCAGGGTCTGGTGATGGGACTGGAAGGTAGGTACTGGATCTCCTCAATGGACAACAGCAGACACTTCGAGTTTGGACTTATTCGATTGGTATTTATTAGCACTTTGGTAAAACATGGTGACCAGGGTCCTATGATGGGTCTGGAAGGTGGGTACGGGATCTCCTCAACGGACAATAGCAGACCCTTCGAGTTTAGGCTTATTTAATTGGTATTTATTAGCACTTTGGTAAAACATGGTGACCAGGGTCTGGTGATGGGACTGGAAGGTAGGTACTGGATCTCCTCAATGGACAACAGCAGACACTTCGAGTTTGGACTTATTCGATTGGTATTTATTAGCACTTTGGTAAAACATGGTGACCAGGGTCTGGTGATGGGACTGGAAGGTAGGTACTGGATCTCCTCAATGGACAACAGCAGACACTTCGAGTTTGGACTTATTCGAGTGGTATTTATTAGCACTTTGGTAAAACATGGTGACCAGGGTCCTATGATGGGTCTGGAAGGTGGGTACGGGATCTCCTCAACGGACAATAGCAGACCCTTCGAGTTTAGGCTTATTTAATTGGTATTTATTAGCACTTTGGTAAAACATGGTGACCAGGGTCTGCTGATGGGACTGGAAGGTGGTTATGGGATCTCCTCAACGGATAACAGCAGACCCTTAGAGTTTGGGCTTATTCGATTGGTCTTTATTAGCACTTTGGTAAAACGTGGTGACCATGGTCTGATGATGGGACTGGAAGGTGGGTACGGGATCTCCTCAACGGACAACAGCAGCCCCTTTGAGTTTAGGCTTATTTTGTTGGTATTTATTAGCTCTTTGGTAAAACATGGTGACCAAGGTCTGTTGATGGGACTGGAAGGTGGGTATGGGTTCTCCTCAACGGACAACAGCAGACCCTTCAAGTTTGGACTTATTTGATTGGTCTTTATTAGCACTTTGGTAAAACATGGTGACCGTTGCATATTGTCGTTCAAAAAATCATATTCTTTTGTTTTCCTTATTTCCACGAAAATCTCATCGACGCGGGCGGAGCCGCGGGCAAAAGCTAGTATCGTATATATCTTTATGTTTCTTCAGTTTTTTAATTAATAAAATGACCTATTATTGGGATTTAAGTAAACATTTAAGGGGAGCTGCTATCCTGATTAACCTAGAATTAGAAAATTTTGCCGTCAAATGCAAAGTTGCCAAAAAAGTAAAAGTGACACTCGTTAAGAAATTTTTAAACTTTTTAAACACATCCTAACGACAAACTAGACCGCTCAAAATTTCAAGTAAAATAACGACCACATCACACCGAAATACAAACAAAGCCACCATCACTACTATCAACAACATAATATATGTATATTGTGCAAGAAGAGCAGTAATTAACATCAGAAACACCACCCAGCAGCTCTTCCGATAAATGAAACTTATTTATTTAGAAAAAGTTTTACAAATCTCTTAAGGTGGTAACGGAGAATCTCGGTACAAAATGCACATCATAATATTGCTTTCCTTACTTTTGACTTAAAAGTTTGCAATAAATGCGTTTTATAGCAATTCGCGCAAACTACTTGTTAATAGTTAGGTGATCACATGAAAATTATTCAATTTTATGCGTTACATTTTAACTGCATTACATTACAACTGTAAACACGCTTTTAAGTTTGTTAATGTAATGCAAACAAAATTTATCATTAATAAACCATTTCCGCAAGTTGCTTTAAAACACATTTATTGCATACTTTTTATTCAAAAGTAAGGAAAACAATATTATGATGTGCATTTTGTACCGAGGTAAAAAGTTACTCCCTTAACGAGTGTCACTTTTACTTTTTCATTTACTTACTTGTCAATACGGTGTTCCATTCCGTGGGCCGAAATATATCGAGTATATAAAATATATTTTATTCATTATTAATAGACTCTAATAAGTGTCACTTAAAAATGGTTTTCGTTCTAATGTATTGTTATAATTTGTTATTCAAAAGTAAGGAAAAAAATATTATGATGTGCATTTTGCACCGAGATTTGGTTCGACAGCCTTAAGAAGTTATTGTGTACATAGAGCTACTTCTGAGTATAAAGTAAGTCTATCTGTGGATCGTGTTGCCTCTTCAATGTTAGATACAACTCGTGTGAGACTAACCTGTGAATTATTTACAGCTCCCGGGCCCCCGTCGAACGTTTCATTCCCCGACGTGACATTTACGACGGCTCGGATCATTTGGGACGTGCCCGAAGACCCGAATGGGGAAATCCTGGCGTATAAAGTGATCTACCATCTGAACGGGACCACACAGCACATGTTCTCCAGAGAGTTTTTGCCGTCTGACAGGACTTTTAGGTATGTGTTCTAGAAAAGATATCATATGAGACGTCTTGGATATGATTTTAATCACTCTATGTTATTATCGCCTAATTTTGGTAAATTACCTATTCCGATCATTGGTGATCAAACATCTAGAAAACTCTTACAAAAGCAAAATTTAAAATAAATGATCATACGAAATTAATATTGTTCTTAAAATTAAAAGTAGCCAGTGTTAGTCCGGTTAACAAACTAACACCCAGTAAAATAACGATCCCTTCATGGGTTGCAGAACTTAAAGCTAACAAACAAACCAACTTACAGATTTTTAGTATTAGTGGTATAGTAATTAATTAATAATATAGTAATTAATAATTTTAAAAAAACGTAGATTATGCCGAACATATGTTTTTAGAAATAATAGATACCAAATAAATCAATAAAAAATATATGTTATTTGATATGTTTTTCTAAAGATACAGCAAAAGCCACTTTAAGTTCAACCCAAAATACACTTAGCACCATCTAGTGGCATAAGTGCAGGATGTTGTAGGGTATTCTGTACCTTGAAAATAGGACGTAAAATACAATATTTTTTGGTATACAAGACAGGGCAAGTACTATTAATTGTGCACCATCTAAAAGAAATAAAACAAGTTAATATACAGAACATTCATCATACCTTGTCCCTTGGAGTCATGTTGGCATCACTGCTTGTCAAACTTTTGCTGTCATATTATTGTCAATCAGATTTTTCTAAATGATTTGATAAATTATGTATTATTATTGCCAAAGCCGTTGAACAATAGTGCAAAAGAGATTGTGTTGAAGACCGCCTCTTGTGAAAGAGAAAATGCAAACAATGCACCGTGATTCCTCTCGATCAGGTTCGATCTCGTTTCGGTGCCATGACGGGTTAGTAAAATAGGGTTACAAGCTCTAAACAGAAAGCCAATTTTATGGGCAAATAATAATTAGCTCTTCACTTTTGCAGACATATCGGAAAAAAGCGTTCACATTAAGTCGCCTGGAAAAATCGTCAAAAACTTAAAAAACGGGAGCTCGACGATTTCGAACAAACGTCGTCGAGCTAGAACAAGAAATAAAAAATACCGTTTTAGTACAGAGATACATGTATAGATATTCAAACCATTAGATCATACGTATTGTTTGCGAAATACAAATCAATAAATAATTGATAATTTTGATTTTTTCACTCTGTACATCTTATTTTCATTAAAGAGTAGTCTAATTAATATATAAAAAAAACGCAGTTAAGTAAATATTAGGAATTTGTAGTAGGGTGAAGGCTACGTGAGCCATTGGCAACATTAAATGCAGTGCTACCATTTCCCAAGCCAGGGGACTTCTTATAGTGAATGGTCTGTACTTATTTTAGCTGTCAGTAAAAGAAGCCGTCATCGTTTCATTCGAGTTGTAATTTTTTTTTATTACTATCCGTCTAAATGTATTTAATAGTACATTACTGCTAAGACCAGAAATTAAGCAATCCTGGACGAGTTAGTTTAAAGTCCGAGCCTTTTATATACAAGGCCAGGATTGCTTAATTCCTTAATTCTACCATGCACCCTTCTTCATGGACAACGCCATCTAGAGGAACGCTAAGAACTAAGAAAAAAAAACAAAATCCCCTTAATCTCTTAAAAACATAGACACGGAGAGTTTTAAAAAGAAAACATATGAAATATACTCTGTGAACATAATGTGGATTTTCATAGGAATTTCATGTACAGTTATTCAGATTTCCTGGACACTTTTAAATAGCTCGCCAGGATGAAGTATTTTCTGGTAGGTCTTTACAGTATGTAATGGTAATATTACAATGTATTTTTGAGAAAAAGCAATTTATAGATTAAAAGAAAATTATTTAAGTACCTAGTTGCTATATTCCCATGTATTCTGTGCACTGTAGAGCGGTGGAGCTAGCGTCGGAGCGGTACTACGTGTTCTCTGTGAGAGCTCAGACTCGACTCGGTTGGGGCGGCACGGCTCGCGCGCTGGTACTCACTACGGGGAACCGCGCCGCGCCCGCGCCGCCGCAGCACACGTTAGTGCAGAGGTCGCTGCTTCAGCCGCACCATATCACCTTCTCGTGGACTCCTGGGGACGACGGATATGCTCCTCTCAGGTACCCTGACAACACCCAACACTATACGTATTCCTTATTTTCAACCAAACGTATAACATCTTTTCACCAGGAAGTATTTAAGGACAGCCACCACGCGCAAACCTCCATGGAAACGCAAACACAAAATTGTGAAATTGAATGTTTTTATAGTATTTTAGGCGAGTTCATTAACATTATTGCTATATCTATGCCAAATTAGAACTAAAAAGTCGGTAAATTTGAATCATACCTCGGTTTTTATCAAAATTGTAGCCGAATATGTTTTATTGTTTTTGATAAAATCAAAATTAATTATAACAAACAATATGTTTGGAAACTTCACAATGTTGCCAAAATTTTGTTTCATTTAGATGACATTATTTATTTCATAAAATGGTTAAAATATGCATAATGAGCACAAAGAAAAGTTCATTATGAAATTTCAAATTATTCTATAACTTCTTCTGGCCATTTTGTTTTCCAAATAAACCCAAGAAGCAACCAAATATTTCTCAAGCACATTTTGATTTTGCTGTAAATATATTAAATCTCGTCATAAGTAATCTGCTTGTAGTACGAGTACGAACGACAAACAAAAATCTGACTCTTCTTTCTTTACAATCAGGGTTTCTTTTTGCATTTAAAGCTCGATATATGGTCTACCATGCTAGATACCCAGGTCTGCTAAAACGTGTATCTCGGTGTAGGTACTACACGGTGCAACAGAAGGAAGACGGCGGCATATGGCAGACGATCCCAGAGCGCGTGGACCCGTTCGCGACGTCGTACACCGTCGAGGGGCTGAAGCCGTACACCGCGTACCAGTTCCGCATCCGCGCCACCAACGACATCGGGCCCAGCCGCTACAGCAACGCGACCGACACCGTGCGGACCTTGCCTGCTGGTAAAATATACAACATAACTTTATTTGCACAGAACACAAAAAACAACCCTTCAAGTGAAAATACACCCTTGATATTAACATTCTAAAAAATCTTTAACAGATGTCACTTTGTTTTTTTTATTTCATATATTATTATTACTTTATTTTATTTGACTGATGACGGCCCCATACCGTGAGCCAAAATATAGGATGAAATTAAATCAACCAACCAAATTCATACTGGAGACTCGGTAGTTTCAGTAATCCTTTTGGCCAATTTCGAAAAATATTTTTTTTTGCTCCCTTACTGTTTGGACTAGTTTAAGTACAATTTCTAGTGCAGGCACTACGGGGCAAAACGATTGTTTTTTTTCGAATTTCGCCTGGAGTGTCTTTAAACCTTGTTCCTGATGACTAACCGAGTCTCCAGTATGAATTTGGTCGGTCGATTTAATTTCACCTAGTATATCGAGTATAAATATGTTTTCAATATTTTATAATTAAATAAAGCTCTTGATATCTAACTAAAAACAAATTAATTAATTTATAAATAATTCCGTAGCCCCAAGCAAGGCAGTGGAGAATCTCCACGTGGTTCCAATAACGCCGAGCAGCGTGCGAGTGCAGTGGACGCCTCTCACCGACCAGTTCTGGAGCGGAGACACCAAGACTGGGGGGTACAGGGTGTTCTACCAGCCGCTTACAGACTTCCCCACGCCGCTGCAGCAGACGATGAAGCAGGAAGTACCCGGGATTAAGGTACCGTCGATATTTGTACATTTATTTCGTATTTTATACAATTTGTAAATCCTTAGAGAAATTATATGTAAGGTTATGACTATATAATATTGTAAATACCCTTGTGCTTACCCTTGTGCTTGTACATTTTTTAAACAGTTTAATTCAGCCGACGGGTTTCGCTGTATAATCGTTTTCAAGTGTTTTTTAACATTGAAACAGATATATCTATTGTACGTAAACATCTAACTATTTCATGAAAACGTCGAAAAAAATAATCTTGTATGGGTATATTTATTTTTCTTTGTTTTTATTTTTATTTTTGATCTTGGTCTTTTTCTTCTTTACCTGACTTTTTCATCAACTTTGAAATTAAAATGATAATTTTCAATTTTTTTTTTATTGTTTTTCTTTTTACAAAGTGGGCTAAAATGTGGTGTCCAATATATGGCCAGAGCCTTATAAAGGGTTAAAGTGATTTGTTTGGCAATAAATTCCGTTCCTTTCTATCTTACTTGTGAAAAACAGATGTCTTTTTAAAATTATCCTAAAGTTAAACAAAGTTCATGATTCCAGACGGAGGAAGTGGTACTGACAGAACTAGCGGTAGACCGCAACTACGAGATCAGCGTGTGCGCAGTGAACTCTCAGGGCAGCGGGCCCAGCGGCACGCCGGCCGTCGTGTGGGTCGGGGAGGCCGTGCCTACTGCACCGCCGCAAGAGGTAAAGTGTGACTTTTCTTTCTTTTTTGTGTTTTAAACTAGGAACAAACTATAATACACAACGGTTACATTTGGCGGATACACCCAAGTATTCCATATATTCGACTCGATTTCACGATTTAAGTGCAACAAGCATGCGCAAAATGCATATACTTAAAATCACTATAGCAACCCACTCTGCGAGCATATCCAGTTGTGATCTCTTAATAAATATAAATCCTTATCTGTAAACGCTTATTTATGCATACCCCCCTAAGGGTTGAATTTCTAATAACGATGGAAAAATGTATCCTTTATGTTCAAACAATTTTCATCATTTTACTAAAAAACTAATGGAATTTCGATACAAACTTTCACCTATTTTTAACCACCCCGCCTCCTTCTTTAGGGATTAATTAACAAACAAAATCTTAACTTTTTGTTTACTTTGTGATATTTTGACCCTAGCCCTGAACCTGGTCAGAATGCTATCTTGCCAATCACGGTGCGTTTGAAGGCAATTGCGATGGATGTCGAAGTTAGACAATAAGGCCCCAGTTCTCTGCCAACTCAATCCCTTATGCTTATCTTTATATCACCAGGTCCAAGCAGAGTCCCGGTCACCCACCGAGGTGGCACTGAGTTGGCGACCGCCGCTACTGGCTCAGCAGAATGGAGATTTACTTGGATACAAGGTACGTGCTGATAGTGCCCATACTTCTGACACTCGGTACTCTAGAACACTTGAAGAGTCATAGATCCCTTTGTCGGAGACAAGGTGCAAGGCTGAAGGGATCTGCAGAAATGGGAAGATGGAATTGGTAGGATTAGAGTGGGGACTGACCTTGAAAGTGAACTCCTGGGCTTTACTTGGCCGTGGCGTGAAGAGCTGGTTATTGTGCTATCTGGCTTGGACGAGCTGATGCACGGATGATTGATCACAAGATGATCGTTTAGCTAGGTTACTATATTGGGCACGCGCAACGCACTTAGCGCGGAATGTATTTTTGTATGGCACAAACAGATACACCTGCAGAATTAGTGCAAGCGGTACATAATGCCAAGTTGAGTTTTCTTCCGGAAAAATCGCGCGTAAAATACATAAGAGCGTACGATTTGTTCAATGCGTGGAGACATTCCAAAGGCGCGAAGACGTTTTCGGAGACAATCATACTTCATTGAACTATCTGAAACAAGAAAATCAAGCACACTTTGGAGTACTTACTCGATGCTTAAAGCCACAATAAACTGTTTTTCTTGCACCTAACATTTTCCTCGAGGTGAAAAGTAGTGTGTTTCGCTCGGCGGCAAAGTTATTTAGCGTCTCGTACCTTAGAAACCCTCGTTACGCTCAGGTTTCAATACAAGGTACTCGCGCCAAAATTAACTTTCCAGCCTTGCATAACAAATAACTATATTTCACGTGGCGGCACGCTCAACTGTGTTTGCCCTATCCATTAGTTAGGCGGGAACATCCTTTGAGTATAATATTGTGTTTCTCCCAGATATTCTACCTAATGACGGAGTCCCCAGAGGAGCCCGAACCGGGCCGGAAGGCGGAAGAGGAGATCGAAGTAGTCCCGGCCACGTCCACGTCACATTCCCTCGTGTTCCTCGACAAGTTCACACAGTATCGTATACAGGTATGCTATGTCATCTATGGCCTTATTTTCTGCTATCCCCGACTTGAAAAACCATTGTAATCGCGTAAGAAATCTGTGTAATGAACAATTATTTACACACTAGCCTTTGCCCGCGGCTCCGCTCGGGTTTATTACTATGTTACACGTAAGCCTTATTTTCTGCTGTGCGCGACCTGAAAACCCATAAGAGCTATAAACAAGAAAACGCTTGAAGAATCTGTAAAGTGCACATTTATTTACAAAGGTTATAAAATTTCTGCCCCGTTTTCGGCTTGAGCGTTATTTTACCAATATTTATTGTTGACCAGGGTCATAATAAAGAAAACTTCATCGAAACCCGTTGAGCGGTTCTCGAGTTACAACGGAACATAGATATAGACAGGCAGACAGACAAAAATTCTAAAAATATTAGTTTTGCCGTCGGTACAATACTAATAACCCATTTCAATTTTCGCAAAAATATTCAATGTACAGACACGACCTTTGTAATACTTTATTAGTATAAATGTAAGAGACAGTGTAAAATACGGTTTGATCTGTATTGTCGTGTACCTCATCGCCGCAGGTTTTAGCATTTAACCCAGCGGGTGACGGGCCCCGCTCCACCGCGGTGCTGGTCCGCACGCACCAGGGTCTGCCGAGCGCGCCGCGCAACATCACCTTCAGCGACATAACGATGAACAGTCTGGTGGTCTCGTGGGAGCCGCCGCACCGACGCAACGGGAAGGTGCACTCCTACTTCATCACCTACGAGACCGTCGAGCCGGATGAACGTAAGTTACTGCTAAGTAGTTAGTAATTACGTTTAATATCCTTTCAATCGCCACCATCAAACATAATTTGTACAACAAAACTTTTGACTTAGGCGCATAAGCATGCCACTGTTTTAGTACAAAATTTGATAACCCGTTTCTTTGTTGTTTTTTGTTATAGACTAAAGTTTAATACAGGCATTTACAAAGTCACTATCCGGCTTAAATGTAAAATTTTGGTGTAGGTATAATTTAAGGCAAGAAATTAAATAACTTTATGCTTGCTTGATAACTTAATAATTTAATTTAATATATATAAAGTTGCAATACGGTCACTGACTGACTCACTGATTGACATGGTTGTTTTAGTAGAAGGGGGTGTTTTACACTAATATGATGTAGGGGGGGGTTGTAGGGGGTCTAATTCAGACTGGAGCAAAAATGAGAAATTTTGATTTTTTTTAATTTTAGGGGGGGGTTCGGTCGTTTTCCCAAACCCTGTTTTGTATAGGATTCTTGTATGGGATTTGGTTCCTTCGAGCTGGCGCAGCCAGCGAGTACAAAATTACTACCGGGGGGGTTGGCGGGCTGGCGCAGCCAGCTCGCCCACCCCCCCGGTAGGAATTTTGCCTATCGCTGGAAGAAATTCATACTGGCTACTCGGTTGTTTTTTTTCAAACCCCCCCCAATGTTTGCTACCATGTATGGAAATTGAAGTAAGTGTATGGGAACTAAATTCATACCGAATATTCGGTGGTTTTGATTGATACCCCCCCCGCATCCTCGGTACTATCCATGTAATATGACGTATTTGTATGGGACAAAATTCATACTGGATATTCGGTCGAAATTTACGTAACCCCCCCCGCATTTTTAGTACTATCCATGAAAGTTGACGTATTTGTATGGGACAAAATTCATACTGGATATTGGGTTGAAATTTTCGTAACCCCCCCCGCATTTTTAGTAGTATCAATATGAGTTGACCTATTTGTATGGGACAAAATTCATACTGGATATTCGGTCGAAATTTACGTAACCCCCCCCGCATTTTTAGTACTATCCATGAAAGTTGGCCTATTTGTATGGGAAAAAATTCATACTGAATATTCGGTCAAGTATGACATTTTCGGACCCCAAAATTTTCGGAGCGCACCCCGGGGTCCGAAAAAAAAAAAAAAATTATTTTAAAATGTTTAAAATTTTTTTTTTCTTTTAGCCATATCTCCGCAATGGTTCGTCTTGGAACCCCCAAACTTGGACCCCGGGGGTCCGAAAAAAGTTTTCTTTCATTTAAAAAAAATTTTATCCGAGGCGCGAAAAAATTTTTGTTTTGGCCATATCTCCGTGACGGTTGGCCTTGGAACCCTCAAACTCGGACCCCTGGGGTCCAAAAAAAAATCTCTTTCTTTTCAAGGGGTCCATTCTTTTTCGGCCCATATCTCCCAAACCAATGAAGATAGACCCCTGTTAAGGGGGTCCGTTTGAAAGGGCTCGCCGAGATCTACCCGAATATGCAAAAAAAAATTTTGACATTTTTGACATTATTGACATTATTGCCATTATTTCCCAAACCAATGAAGATAGACCCCTGTTATGGGGGTCCGTTTGAAAGGGCTTGACGAGATCTACCCGAATATGCAAAAAAAAATTTTGACATTTTTGACATTATTGACATTATTTTTTTAAATTGCTATAACTTCGGAACGGTTGGTGCTACAGCTACGCGGTTTTCACCATAGTGAATGGCATCAAAACGGCCACAATTTGGCAAAAAAAAATTTGACATTTTTGACATTTTTGAAAATTTTTTTTTTAAGTTGCTATAACTTCGGAACGGATGGTGGTAGCGCTTCCGGGTTTGCACTCGAATGATGTGTATCACGGGCTCTTCCCGACCGATGACATTTTTGACATTTTTGACATTCTTTTTTTAAAATTGCCATAACTTCGGAACGGATGGTGTTAGCGCTTCCGGGTTTGCACTCGAATGATGAGTATCACGGGCTCTTCCCGACCGATGACATTTTTGACATTTTTGACATTCTTTTTTTTAAATTGCTACAACTTCGGAACGGATGGTCGTAGTGCTTCCGGGTTTGCACTCGAATGATGAGTATCACGGGCTCTTCCCGACCGATGACAAATTTTGACATTTGACAACTGTCAAAACAATGTCAATCGCCTTTATTCAACCGATCGCCCTGAAATTCAGTTTCCACACGTTTTCAAAGTTGCTCTTTGTATTACAATACGTTGACATACTTACTCGGCCGCAGGCCGAGCCCGGAGGAAGCGGGCGCGAAGCCGCAGGCTGAGCGCACGCTTCCGGAGGTCAGACATTCCAGAACTATGACGAGGGTGCGCACCGCAGGTGCGCGGCCGAGTCATAAAGTCAAAGAAAAATGACCCTACCGTTCACCGAGGGACGATGTCGCGCACCGCAGGTGCGCGGCAGAGTCCAACAAAATGCCCAATGACTCTTTTTCACACATCTTCCAACCGATGACAGGTTTTGACACTCGACACACATCCCATCCTCTGTCAATCACGGATTTTATACAGATTGCCAATACTTCACTGTAGTAAAAGTCCAACACGTCACTGATTCAAAGAAAAAAAACTCAAATAAAAAAAAAAAACAATAGGCATAGACAAGAATCGCGGGCTGCTTGCAGCCCGCGCACCACGCAAAACACTAGTAATAATAATAAAATTCTTTATTGCACACTATAAAATTTTTTGTACACAGGCGAGCTTAATACTATTTAATATTTTCTACCAGCTAACCTTTGGCAATGGGGAAGTTGTTGGGGGTAGTGCCATGATGTCAGAATAGTATAGATACAATTTTAAATAGATATATTATTTGTCACTAAAATACTCAATAAATTATAATATTACACTACATCCTAATAAACATATACAATATTAAGAACTAACAACATAATGTGATAAAATACATATACTACTTGCAAGTTTACATACATAAGTACTCAAAGACTCGTCGATAGCTTTATTGAGGAGAATTGATCGAACAACTCAAATCATTATAAACAAAAGATTTAATTTATCATGGATCGTTCTGCAAATCAAGAAACTTAAAACAAGGTCAATATTCAAAATTTTGGCAAAATGGTGCCTTTTAAAATATCAATATCAGATGATATAGGGGTTATATTTTCGTCTATAAAGAAAAATAACCGAGAAAAGGATTATCTAATTTTGTTCTAAAACGGTGGCGTGCCTATGCGCCTTAAGAACTTACAGATACTCTATCTCACGAAGTCCGTTTGGCTTTCGTTAAAGTTTACTAATCACTTTATTTTACCTCGGAAGTGCTACAAAACGCGTCACACATACACACAACACGCGCTTATCTATACACGTCACTACTACAACCATAGCCAAACGGACTTCGTAAAATAGAATATCTGTGCGTCAAACGGGTTCAAAGTACGGTTTGATAAAAAGCTGCCATCCACCAAAAAATAGCATAATACGGTGTTATAGCATGGTCATTAGTCTTTATGAGTCATCCATCAATTTGGCCAAGTGGTTTCGGATTCGCGCCAAAGGGTCCGAACCTCCGCACAATACGGAAAATGGAGGCCATAGTAACACGTATTCTGTGAAAATTTCAACTTACGGCTGAAGCTGTAGGCCCCTCTGACAGATAGACGGACAGACAGACAGCGAAGGCTCCCAAGGGTCCCGTTTGGCACTCTTGGGGTATGAAACCCTAAAAAGGAGCGGAAACGTGGAAGTTTTGAGGGTAACAGAGACTGAAATATTCCAAGTTACTGTAAAAGTCTTCAAATATGAACCAAGTGTGCTTATGTTTTTTTTTAACATTGGTCCCACCCTAAACATTTTTTCAGAAACAGATTCTGATATTACTATGGGAATCTCTGTTATTGTTTACCCAACCAATGCCCCGTCTTTCTGCATCGTAATCATATCACGGAAATCGCTCTTTCAGCCTGAACTTCCTCAATGTTCTCAGGTATCAGCAAACAAGTAAAACAAAAAGTGAACGAAGAGCGGTTACCGGTCGGCGGACTCGAGGAGGAAACAGAGTACGTGTTCACGGTGGGCGCGCTCACCATCGGCCCGGGTCCGGTGACCGAGGCCCGGATCAAGACCGGACCGCAGCCGGGCTCCCCCTCCGCGCCCCGCGCCCTCCTCCTCGAACCTACCCCCGCAGCGCTGCATCTCAAGTGGGAGAACGCTGCTTCAGGCAAAGGACCTCTCCTTGGATACTACATCGAAGCGAGAAAGAAGGGTAAGTTTCAAGCTGGTTACTAGATTAAGAGCAGACATCATGACGCGACAACTCAGTTGTGAGGGCGGCCTCTGTTACATGCACGCTTCACGAAACATGCGAAGGCAATATAATCGTGCTGATTTCGTCGCGGGCGCACAATTTTATACTTGTGTCAGGTCAGGAGAAATATGATTTTGGGAAGATTGTGGACGTTTTAAAACATATTTTTGGTTAATATTAATCTAGATAACATTTTCGATGCCCAAGTAGTTTTAATTTTTTTGATTTTATCTAAAACAATAAAAACACATTTTGTTGTTAAGATATGATTCAAAATATCCCGATTTTTAGTTCTTATCGGACAGGTGTGGATAATGTCAATGCCATCAAAAACAAAACTTGTAAAAAAAAACAAGTCTCGGTAAAGAGTTGTGAGATCCATGTAAATCAAAGTCGATTAATTTATTCAGTCCCTACTTAAGGGACCATCTGTCTAAAGTTATTACATAATTAGCTAACCTAACAACATCTTAGAGTGACCGTATCAATATTAAAAACCTTTTATGTTTTAAATAAAAAGATTGACTCGGCCATCGCATGAAAACACAATGTATCTCACAAGTAATACATATTATATTAAATTAGATTATTTAGTGCGATTGCCAAGTCAATCTATTTATTTAAAACATAAAAGATTTAGATTAGGTAGGTCCCTTAAGTAGGGACTGAATAAATTAATCGACTTGGATTTACATGGATCTCACAACTTTTTACGGTAGAAGAACTAAGTTGCGAGACTAGTTTTGTTTTTGATGGCATCTCATTTCTTTTTGTAGATAGTCCTACTTTTTTTCCTTTCCGGTACCTTCTACTAACAACTATACACTAAACTTTTATGTCTGCTATAAGTGCCTTAGAGTTTTGATGATCGGTCAGTCAGTCAGTGAGTGAGTGATAAAATTGAGAAACTTTGACTAGTAATAATTCTTAAACTACTGGTTCAAATTTAATGAAATTTTAAATATACCGTGTTTATACAATGCCTGCTTGGTTACCGAAAATTTAGGCTTCTAGTTTTATCCACAACGAAGTTATAGGGGGTCGAAAATGGCCTGAACTGCTTCGAGAAAAGGATGGTATGGTACCTTTTAGCTCGACTTGGCGGGGGCACTGCCGTGCCCCCAGATGCAGTGCCAATGGACTCTGCCTACTTACAATATTACAAACACAATTTTGTTTTTACGTTTGTATGGATATATATATATTTATTTTTTTTTTTTTTTGTTTTCTTTCTGTCATGTTAAATAATTAATAATTTGTTGGCCCGATGATGTGTAATACGAAACCGGTAGCCTAAGTTAGAATAAAAATAAATATATGTGGAATAAAAGTACAAGAATTTGTGTATAATTTATTCAAGATGATATTCCACCAAGAACCATCAATCGAATCCATCCAATATTTGTATGGAGGTTTGCGCGTGATGTCTGCTCTTAAGGGATGGATGTAATACGAGTTTGTAATGTTTGTTCTTTGATGTTTAATGCAGCCAAGGCTACCTGGCAAGCTCGTAAGTTACTTCAATATTGACATTGCACCTAAGCTGCAAGGCACGAATACTGTCGAATTAAATAGTTTTACTCGCAGGTTTATAGGTGGTAGAGCTGATGCCGGGCCCTACTGTGGAGGTACCGCCATCTTACTCGCAAACCCCCCGAAGTTATTCGGAGGAGAGTAAGAGAACAGCTCTCAGGCAAAACCAGGCGGCCCACCATATCCATCCCGAATTGCCGGGCCTTATATAAATCAGACTGGTGACGGTCAGCGGCGTCACTGGTGCAAGGGTTTCGGCACCGCGCTCACCAACCCGCCTGCCCAGCGTGTGTGAGCATGGGCATTTCTTCCAGTAGGACCGCCAAGAGTGGCGAAATCCTGGAAAGGTCTATGTCCAGCAGTGGACGAAACAGGCTGATGGATGGATGGACTCACAGGTTTATACATATGTCGCGCGGTGATACTTTATGTTATGTTATTATTATTGACTCATACATAACATAACAACATAAAGTATCAAAGCGCGACATATGGGCAAAACCTTATGAGTTATGATTATGACACAGAAGTAATAATAGTACTACAGAATAAAAAGCTACTCTGGGCACGCGTTAATAAGTGCATTTCACCTCGCACAGGGCTGCGTGGCTAATATTTTATTCAGAGGCTCTTCTTTTTCTATTCCGTAACTCTATCTCTTTTTAACCCACTGAATGACCCACCCGGGTGATGTAGCCTTGCTTCTTGGAGCCTTCGCAGAGTGAAACAGGCCTTTTTATCGTTTAATCACGTTTTAAAGTGTATTTATTTATAGTGGACTAGCCTTTGCCCGCGGCTCCGACCGCGTTTATTCAATCTTTGCCCCGTTTTCGCCTTGGGCATTATTTTATTAACACCCTTTCAGCATATGTGTTGACCAGGGTCACTACGATGATAATTAAAAAAACGCATCCAAATCCGTTGAGTGGTTCCCGAGTTAAAACGGAACGTATAGACAGACAGAAATTCTAATAATGCTAGTTTTGGCTTCAGTTTCACAATCACAGTTTAAAAATCCATACAGTTGTACTACGAAAGCGCTCAGACAGAGCAATTGTGTGGGGCCTGTGGGGCGAGACGCGGGAGGTAAGCCAGCGAGGTACATACAATTTTCGAACTAGCAGTTTTGAGGCCCGCCCCGTCCTTCGTTGGATAACTGTATGGATTTTTTTGTGGTACAATACTACAGGTCTAGCGCATAACTGAGTCTGTTCTTGAGGTATGGGAGCGGTACGGGAGGGGTGTGTTTACGGAACGTCAAACGACGCGTAACTCTAGTCGGGTGTCAGCCTTGCCACACTTGTCACCCCTCCCGTGCCGCTCCCATACCTGAGGAACAGATAAACCTGTAATAACCCATTTCACGAAAAAAAATTAAAAGATGTTCTATGTACAGACACGACTTTTTAACTACTTTATCATTAGTATAGATTAATACATTTATATAATTATAGTTTAGTTCGTTTTATCACTTTTTATTTCCACAGACGACTCAGGATGGGAGACAATCACGAAAACCAGTAACGGGATATTAGAAGAGTTCACGATATCATACCAGAGCCTGCTGCCGTCGACCGCGTACTCGTTCCGGGTGATAGCGTACAACATGTACGGAATTAGCAACCCGACGTACGGCGAGAAGGTCATCGTGACGCCTTCCAAGTTGTACCTCGAGTATGGGTACCTCCAGTACCAGCCGTTCTACAGAAGTCCTTGGTTCATGGTCGCTTTGGCGGCTGCCTCCGTTATCATCATTATAATGGTGATAGCTATCCTCTGTGTGAAGAGCAAGAGTTATAAATACAAAAGTGAGTATTGATAGTGTTTTGTAGATAGTTCTGAGGTATTTTTAGGGATTCGTACCTCAAAATGAAAAACGGTACCCTTGTACGAAGAGTTTGTTGTCCGTCTGTCATGTCGAGAACCCTTTTCTCGGGCCCCGTTAGAGATATCAAGTTAAAAAATGCCTCCTACAAAAGTCGGTCCTATATGTTAAATTATCAGGCTTCGATATCAAGGCGAAAAGAAGTTATTGCTTTTTACGTTATCAATTTCGACTTAGAAGCTTGAAATTCTGTTAACAAACAAATCTTGGAAAAAAATCGAAATATTACCAGTAATAATTTGAAAAGAAATTAAGGACCAACTGAAAGACCGTTTGAATACATAGAGTTTCGTAAGAGTTAAGTTGGATATTTCTAATAATGGCTCGTGGCATAATTTTAGATTTTAAACGGCATGTACGAAACCTCCTTCCTCCTTGCCAAATAAATTTTGTGATATAAACGTCATCTGCGTTTTACAGAAGAAGCACAAAAGACGCTTGAGGAATCCCTAGCGGGAGAGACAGAAGAGCGTGGTTCGCTCGCAATGGACTTGTACCGGTCCCGCGTGAACTCTGCGTGCAGCGCGTCGGGTATCGGCGGCGGAGGCGGCGGCACGCTGCGGCGCGGGGGACGCCCCGCCCCCGTCGGCAAGTCCCCGCCACGCCCCTCGCCCGCCTCCGTCGCCTACCACAGCGACGAGGAGAGCCTGCGCGCCTACGACGAGAACCCAGACGACTCCTCGCTCACAGAGAAACCCTCCGAGATGAGCTCCTCCGACTCACAGGTGATCACGATCAAGATCAGCGTCGTCTAATTCTCACGTGTGCCGTACTCCGCATTGTTTAATAACGTTATTTTTCCCCACGTACCCTTCGATCGGATACCGCGATGGTAAATATCAATGACGTCTCCACCGCTCTACTTTGTTTTCTCTTCACGCTTATTCCCTTACAGCACCGTGTAGTTCCAGTGACTCACGATACGAATGTACTACGCATCGAAGTCGATAACATAAAATCTGTATTTTAATTTTATCTCTGTAGGAGAAAGTTGTATTTTCTATTTCATTTCGCTGCAAAAATTGTACAGAATTATTTATCGTTTGCAAATTTAATTTCATCACCAAAACTGCTTTTAATTCGGCCTATTGCAATCATTTTAGTATCAACATCAACAAAATAAAGTTTTTGTGCCTGTAAAGTCCGAAATAAACAAACATAAAAGTCAATGATTACGACTGTATCTATTATACAAATAAATATTTTTAAATTTAAGTCAATACTTTCGACTGTCGGCACTTAATGAAACATCACCATGGCTGAATAAAACACTCGTCCTGTTTTACAAATTTTATAATGCCCATCAAGTTTCGCCTTATCGGCATTATCAAGGGTTTAATAAAATAAATGTATATCACACATGTGCTGTTTAAAGCGTGTAAAGAATGAATTTCATTCTTCAAATTATAAAATGTGTGAAACAGTACAAGTATTTAATTTAGCAATTTTTAATCTTCTCTAAATCTTAAAATTTACACGTAGAGGTCCCAAGCCAGCCACCCCAGTAGTTAATTCAACCTTTGACACCCACAACAAGCAGTGCACCAACAGAACTATATAACACAACGATTACACTTGCAGAACTCTGAGAGCGAGAACGAGAGCGTGAGATCAGAGCCGCACTCGTTCGTGAATCACTACGCGAACGTGAACGACACGTTGCGTCAGTCGTGGAAGCGACAGCGGCCCGTGCGGAACTACTCGAGCTACACCGACTCTGAGCCCGAGGGCAGCGCCGTCGTAAGTTTAAACGGCGGGCAGATTGTGATGAACAACATGGCGCGGTCGCGGGCGCCGCTGCCCGGCTTCTCTTCCTTCGTATGACGGCAGCAGGCGGCCCTAGAGCCGGCCTCTCCAAGCGTCTGCTAGTCGCGATATCTACACTAGTACTCCAACCACAGATATATCTGTGACCCCAACACTGCCTTTACACTTCATAATTCCTTTAGACGTTAAGTAACTTAAGTATATTTATTATTCGTATTCCATTTTATTTTTGAGTAATATTTCACGATTCGTATTAGAGGTAAGTTGTAAGACATTTGGATTGAAGTTGTAAGACTATTTTAAGTACAATGCTGATTGGAATGGCGGCTATTTTATATGTTTTGCGGCAGTTCTTTTGATGCCGTAATATTGTTTGCCAGTGTGTTTGTTGCTAAGTTACGTGAAAAATATGCAGTATTTGCGATTTCGCGGTCCTAAAATCATGATTTTATTTATTTAATAAAATTTTATGGCGGATTACTCCCATATTGACCAAAATGTCTCGTACCCATATGTTTTATGACAATTCCCACTGAAGATTACTTTACTAGATATTACTAGGCTTAATATTGAATTTTATTTATTGAATAATAGTATTCGTTAAGTATTCAACTTGTATTTGTTGTAGTAGCATGCTTAATTAATATTATTACAGTTATAAGAATCTTTACTGAATACGTGTCACGTAAAATGTAACTTAATAAAAAGGTAAAATAAAATGAAATAATTAAAGTTAAATCAATAAAGATTTTGTTCAATCGCAACTCGCATTTAGTTTAGTTTTTAAGTAGGTATACTTGCTTGTAATATAATATGAGATCTCGATTGTAGTATCTTATGTCGTTCATTAGGAATCTTATAAGTGTCATATGAGTTGTAAGTTAACTTTGTTAAAAAAATGTAATTTGGTGCTTTGTTGTTCGGTTAAGGGCTGATTTGATAGTTAGATGAATTTGCCAAGATTCTTTCACTTTAGTACGATATTGTATGTGCTTTCATTCACCGGGACGATCTATAACCAGCTGTCATATGGACTTGTGGATACATCAGGCAGTTAATTGTAATGATTAAAAAGAATTTAATGAGAAACCTCCAGCCAGCAGATTTTGTCTATATGTCATAGCAAAGGTGACTTTCGTTTATATAGCCAAATTCATACTGGAGACTCGATAAAAAAGGTTCAATGACCCTGTTTGCGAAATATGAAAAATATTTTTTGCGCCTCCATTCTAGTTCAAGAACAACCCCGACTCAATTAGTATAGGAAGTCTAATTTTATTTTGCATATTTCACAAAAAGGGTAATTGAACCTTGGTCCTGACCACTTGCCGTTGCCGAGTCTTGAATATGGATTTCGCTACATAAACAAAAGTCACCCTACATACACGTGGTTTTGCTGGCTGAAGGTTTCTTCGCAATTTCGCAATCAAATTTTTCTAGATTCAAACATTATAAAGAATGTTTTCAAATATGGCAAGAGCTAACGTTAAATGAATAGAAGGATAAGTTTTATATATTTCCTTTCTTTGTGAATATTATCTTAAATACCGAGTGTAAATAGAGTGCGACCATTAAATTAAACCACATATTCTACAGACCCTACTGAACCACTTTTCCCAAGAGTCATACCCGCGGACACCCTTAGTTTAGGAACAGTTACTGATTGAGTTCCAAACAAAAATGCGTAAACCCTAACGCACCGACATACGGGCGAGTTTAGAGAGAGCGTCGTCCGTGAAACCTCCAGCTGTTTGAGGTCAACGCTCTCTCTAACCTCGCTCGTATGTCGGTGCGTTAGGGTTCACGCGTTTTTGTTTGGAACTCAATTATTTCCTAAACTAAGGGTGTACGCGGGTATGACTCTTGGGAAAAGTGGTTCAGTAGGGTCAGTAGAATACGTGGTTTCATTAAATAAATATCTTTAAACAACTCAAAAGCCTGCCTTATCAATTTGTCGGCGACATCGTACCCGGTATGTGTATTATGGCTAGCGGTTTACTTCAAGGGCTGATTGTACAAAAGTACAAGCGGAACAAATGATGATTTTACACGGATCGATAAAACTGCCTGATGAACCAACTAATACAATAGGAGAGCTGGTTTAAATTGTTCCCGCTAAGGAGTGGACATGGGTATTGTTGCGATAATAACAAAGCAATCGAATTGTTTAATAAATTGAGACATATCCAATCATTTTGGAATATATGACGCGTTAGTCATCATTACATAATTTTAAGTTAGGCAGCTTTATTTTTTGTACATAAAATGAAAAAATTGACTGATAGTTTTTAACAATTTATATTTTTAATTGTAAATAAATTTCTTCGAACAAAAGTTTTTGGCACAACTATTAAAAACTGTGATCTATCATAACTTTTACATACTGTTTTAATTATCTGTAGTATATATGTATACTTTCGTAATGTAGCTTCAAAGGTTATTACATATTGTTGTACTCACCTGCTTTGAGCTCTATTGAAACATAGCAATAATGTGTGTAAGATGCACTTTTTAGACAAAGATGTATAATTGAAAGGGATCTAGTTTACAAAATTGTTATGAAATAATATTTAATGTTTACGTATTCGAACAAAGCACCGTTAATGCCATTTAAACTGTAAAGATGCTGTTACAATAAAGTTACACTTTCGAAACATTTCCCTTCTAGATAACAAAACATATTTGTTGATTTATCTAATCGAGGAAGTCTTCAGATTAATTAGTAGGTGCCATTAATGTCTGTTGAAGACTAAACCTGTACTTTTCATTTTGATAATGTATTAGTTTAAAAAGGACAAATAATAGCAAAATTAATTTTAAAAAATTATCTTGTCTTTTAATGAACACCAGCTTTGCCAGTTCGAATCGAATTATTTTTTGTAATTATTTTTCTTTCATTTTAGCCAGGTTAAATTGACAAGTTCAGGCAGTTTCGAAAATATGCGGTTTACGGTAATAAAGTTGAAACTGTAAAGAATTTTTCACAATCCAAAAGATTCATGTTATTAAAAATGGTCCGAATTTCGATTACTTGTGGATAAAATCGACATGACAATCAATATTTACAATAATTGGAGCATCGAGTGCAACAAGGGTGTTAAGGGCTTGTATTGGGTCTTTCAACTGTTTTTGTTTTAATATGCTGAGTCAACTACTTATCTGATCAATGTAAAACTTGGACACGTATTTTTTCAGACCTTTGTCTTTCCGTTGTCAAGTCGGTTACCTAATTGGACACATTTCACTCGATAGATTAAATTTTTGAAAATGATGCTTTTTTAAGTTATTATTTCGTTTTATGTATCAACAGCTTGAGTTTTATGTCTGAAATTACTGCTATATCAAGAAAACATGGTTTATTTTCCGATGTCAGGTGAAAATTTTCCTACATTAATTACTTTTTCGTAAAATACAGAAAAACCTCGAAAATTCACTGATTTTGCGTGCCGGCGCGAAGCGAGCGTTCTAATGTAGACTTTCTGACAACATACTGAAGTTTAAAATCGCTCAGTAAGATTATCGTGCACCAGGGGTAAGGCCTTAAGCAAAGCAACACACAATGCACTTCTCGTAAGTCGTAACAGCGCAAATTTTTCGGGACAATTCGCGCGCCTTTGATGCACCCTTCCAATACGATTTTGTATAAATGGAACCTATGGTATCTAACAGGTATGTAAAGAACCACATTGAGGCTTTCTTTGTGTTGTATTTCAAGATATTTTTCTACTGAGTGGGTTGTTTGTGAAAAGTTTCCACAATCCAAAGACAACAATCGAATGGTTGTGGATCAAAGACAAGTCCAAAATTTAAAGGATGTAAGTAAGTACTCGTTAAAACAAATAAAAAAATTGCATGCTCTAAATATTTTCACATTACTGATAAGATGGGCCAAATCACACCAATTAAAAGAATTTGCATGACTCGATTGATAAATATGGAAGAAATTAAGAAAATGTGTCAGAATCATAGATATACCCCCGATTTCACAATTGAGAATTTTTAGTTAAGTAGTGCTTAACTTTCAAATGCAGCGCTGTGATTGGCCAATTCGTCACTTATGTATCCACTTAGCGAGACTTTCTTAATTCAGAAACTGGCCTCTAGTATTACTAAATCTATGGTCAGAATCGTAGCAGAGCAGACCTACACCTCCCAGCTACAGACCATCCACTATAAGAAGTCCCCTGGGAGTGTATTTTTGAATCATTCGAATTTCAATTCGCATACGAATCGCATGATTCGCATCCAAATACAATACTAATTTTAAGTTTTCGTATGCGAATTGAAATTCGAATTATTCAAAAATACATTCCCTGGGTCGCGTTCAGTTTGATCGCCCGCCGACGCCCGATGATCATGCCATCTCTTTTGCACGCGTTGGTTTTGTATATGCTATCCTGCTGATTAGCGGGCGATCAAACTGAACGGGGCCCAGGGGACTTCTTATAGTGAATGGTCTGTACCTACTAATACAATGTCAAAAAACACAAAATGGTACATTTTGATGCAAGTGCGAAAAGGTTGATATTTAGAGTCACGATTGAAAAAACAGTCGGGACGAGAAATATCAACACTTTCGCACATGTATCAAACGACGTTTTTAACACACCTGCGAAAAATTACATGAAATAATAAAATAAAAGCAATTTGGTTGCAAATCAAAACAGATACAAGTCGACAGAAGAAACGCAGAAGTCTGTTCCCGATTATACGCTCTTATCTATGGCAGTCTGGTTCAGTGGCGTGCACGGAGTTTTTAGACAGGATAGGTATAAAAATATAAAAGCTGAAAACTAACACAAATAACTGCTTGTTGTCAAGTTACTGATGTTTGTGATTTGCCACCTCAAATACCTATCCATAAATTGATTGATTTTATAGACATAACAATTTGCGGATACTTTGTTCATTCGTCCACAAATATTATGATAGCAGTCAATACTTACAGGTCAAAGAAATATTTATTTGAATTAATTCCAGTTCCGGTACGAAACAGTCTTTGGAAATTATTGGTTTCTTATCATCAAAACACAGTTTGGAAAATGCCCCCCTTTTCAACGTTTGCACACACGCATTGCCGGAACGACTTTCACAATAAACACTAGAACTAGCCATTTATTGCAATTTCAAGACACAATTTTAATTTTTTGACCCGTAGTATGCACTGCCATCAATTTGCGTAATGAAAAAAACAGCTAAAATGAGGTTACGAACGAGGTCGCGTATTTATTCCTTGCCTTCGTAAGACTTCGGTAATTGTCGGAGAT
This sequence comes from Ypsolopha scabrella, assembly GCA_910592155.1. NCBI lineage: Eukaryota > Metazoa > Arthropoda > Insecta > Lepidoptera > Ypsolophidae > Ypsolopha > Ypsolopha scabrella. The sequence continues at coordinate 16,051,800 of OU342970.1, read as the reverse complement.
AAACAACAGAACGACAGACAAATGACGTAGCCAATGGCTAATTTTCACGCACACAAGCGGAACTTTTGCATTGTGTGCCATCTATTGACAGTAACGCACACTACGCTTCACCCGTGTCGATATGAGACACACACACAAAAAGTTAGAGGTCACCCCGCCATCTCTTACTATTTATATTAATTACGTTATTTTTTAGCAGAAAATTGATAACAGATTATAAATAAAAATGCGTATTTGCCAGGGTAGGCAGTGTCTTTTTGTATATATGGAGTGCACGCCACTGGTCTGGTTAGCGCCAATCTGTACTACAAAGACCAATGTCTCTTTCTAAAATCTTTTTTATAATAATTTCCACGACAGTTAAAATATAATATAAATTATGACGTCTAAAATCGTTTTGAATTTTTAAAACATCTTTTACAATTTAACATGCATCATATATTCAATAATAAAATATAAAAGTTTGAAAATACTCATCTTAAACAGTTTTTAGAGTATCCGGTAAAACAAAGGTTTACATGCTTACTAAATGATACTATGATAACTAGATGGCGTCAGCAGTATAAACAAAAAGCACTAGTGCGAAATATGTCATTTTAAGCATGCATTAAAAATTGCAATTTAAAACATGACATACTCTTCATTTTGCACCAAACCAAATCAAGTAACAAAATATTTTATAAAAAGGGTCAATGGGCTGTGTCATCAGAGCAATTTCTTTCAGAAAACCTTTTGGGTGTAAGATAATGTAAAATATAAGATAAGGTGCAGGTGAATATACATGTACTAGTTACACATGTCAATAAGGTGACTGGTTTATATGGGACAAGTGAGACAGACAGGGTTTATGTAGCCAAATTCATACTGGAGATTCGGCAAGTGGTCAGGACCAAGGGTCACTGAGCCTGTTTGCAAAATACTAAATAAATTTGGCTATATCAACCAAAGTAACCTTATATACACACAAATTAATTTTTACCAATATTGGAAATAGACACATGTGTACCTTGATTACAATACGAGGATGAAAAATTTTATTGGCTGCTTCTAGCTGTCAAGTGTAGTTTTTCAAAACTTTATGCATGTGTTAAACTAGCGTTTGCCCACGGCTCCACCCGCATGTTATTTGACTTAACAACATGCTTTTTTCTGGGATAAAAAGTAGCCTATGTGTTAAGTTAGGGTATAAGCTATATCCATTCTAAATTTTATGCAAATTCGTCCAGCTGTTTCAGCATGAAAGAGTAACAAACATACACACACACGCGAACTTTCACATTTATAATATTAGTGTGAAGTGTGATATACTTTGCTGGTTCAACCAGTTTATTGCTACAAACTGTTGTCAAATAAAGTTCTTTAACATAAACCAGCCAACCCAATGAAACCCCGGTAAATCATAGTTAATATTACAAAAATTTGTCATTGTCCAGAAAAATATAAGAACAAAATTTAAATAACATTATTTTAATTGGTTATATGAAATTTCTGTTACATTAAATTAATTGGATGCTTAACTTATCAAACCAATCTTTTGGCACATATTTAGGGCAGTTTCTCCATTCCTTAATTACATTAAACGCTGCCAAATCTACAACAGAAAAAGATCCTTTATAAATCCAGCCCCCAAACTGAGAAAACAATTTTTTTACTACAGCTTCCTTATTCTTCTCATTGGTCCTTTCTAGTGTATGACATAAGTCCAGCAGCGCATCTGCAGCAAAGTCTTCACCATTATAGGGAATCTCATTTGGATATACGAGTGAGAGATATCTCAAAATGTTCACAGTGCCCACTATTGGAACTGTCAAGGGCGATAGCTTCAGTTCAGAATCAGCTGAAACTAAAAATAACTCATAAAGCTTAATGATATTAAAAATTAAATTCTATGACCCTACTTTTTAGAAGTGTTTCTTACCATTCTTGAATATCAGCCTTACAGAAACTTTTGAGCTACTGTCTGAAGAAGGCAAGTTTTTAACAAATGCCTTGATTTTAGGGACTTTTTCTGCTGCAACCGATGAATGGATATGCCAAGTGAAAGTAACTGGTGATGTAATTTTCTTGAGAATTATGTTAATGAACCAAGGCAAATTGTCAGGACTCGCAGTTAAAACAATTTCATCTGGAGTTTCTATCTGTAATAAGATGTGGGTTATATTTCAATAATAGGTAGGTCAAACAAATGTTTTATTTTATTGTTTTTTTGGTAACTCACAGATTTAATGGTCGTCCCTGATCTTGCACTACTTTGCGCTTGGCATGAAGAGCTAATCGACATAATTTTGTCATAGAGTGAATCGAGCTTCTTTAGAAGTTGGTCTTGCCGTTTTTCCAATTCAGCCATTTCTTTGGTTGGTACCTAAAATATTCACTACATTATAGCAAAATAAACAAAGCAATTGCACTAAAAACTTTAGAAATGAACGGTAAATGCGAATTAAACCTGAAGGAACTTCGTAACCTGCTTGCTAATATCGATGTCATCCTTAGCGAGACATTCGGTAGGTTGGTTTTGTTCAACAGAAGTGAAAATTGGTTTTATAATATACATGCACTTTGGTAACGGTATTTCTCCATCGTGTTGTATGATATTTTTCATTTGGTACATCATTTTCTATGTAAAAAATAATCGAAATTTCGTAAAGTCCTCTTACCGAAAAGAAAATTGACAAGACACCACAGATGAAATAAATTAGTAGCAAGACACGACCGGACCATGACACGACTAGTGTTTCCACCTCAATTTTATTCTTGTCGCTAGATTGTTATGAAAGTCACCGGATTACCTAAAATTTTATCAAAATGTCGCCAAATTTATGGAATACCAGTTTGAAAAAAGGGCTCAGCTCTTATAAGAATATAATATGTCGAAAGTTATCTTCAATTTTCTTTTTACCAATAGCTCAGCTTACACCTGAACAACCTCCCAAAATTCCAGACTCAAGAAATAGTAATATTAATAGTTTTAAAAAACCCTGACAAAAATGGTAATTGTCATTGTGTTTCAAAATCATCCAGACAAATGCGTTTTTACTAATGAAAATTGTTACATTTTGGAAAACAAATAAACGCCTTGTACTTTCACGTTGAAAAAAAAAATCTTTTAGCAAAAGTAAAAAATAGGTGCGACGATGAGCGGAGTGAGGAGGAGCGAGCGTGTTAGGTTGCTTGTGATCATAAATTTGGGGAGCCGAGCAAAGCGGAACGGAGCGAGGCGACTCCCCTAGTTTTAACAGAAATGCGATACAACGACCACGTTTATTAAACTATGGTTAGGAAGAAAATTGTTTGGTATGGGTGTCTGTCTAATTAAGTCGGTCACATATAAAAAATAAAAATTAATTCCTGAGCCCCTGCAAGGGGTTAAGCTATATACCCCTCCCCCACCCCCACGCCCCCTACCACTATACATAATTTATATAAAAGAGTCCTTCTATAGGAGTCCTTCTGAAAAAAGTCGCTAAAATATATGAAATAGTGTCGATTCGGTGCAACACGACTTATTTGACAGGACTAACCTTATTTTAAGCATCCTATCCTTGTCTTTTTGACACAGAAATAAAAAGACAGAATGCTTAAATTAATTTTAATCCTTTCAAATAAGTTAAGTCATGGTACACCGAATCGACAGAAATTGTCTGTTTTATAAGTCGCTAAATCGACTACAATTCCGCTAGATTTAGCGAAAAAGTCGCTTAGATGGCAACATTGGCCACGACAGGCCGTAGACAGACGCGACACGCAATCGCAAACGCACGCGCTTTTCGTTTGCACTTTTTGACATATTGTAGGTACACAGATAAAAAAAACAAAATAGTCCACCAATCTTAAGCGCACGACGAGGTTCCACAGAAAAACTCATTTTTCAAACAGTTGGCATACATATTCGTTTTAAAACATAAACTCCTGTGCCCTCCATAGACCTTGGTTTTCATAAACGGCGCCGTCGCAAATATGTAATTTACTCCCAGAGCCGTGAACTTGCGCCGCCACTTATACGATTCAAAAGATTCAAACATTCTCTACATGGGCGTATTCGTATATATGGCGAGGGTTATGTTTGTGTTATGAAGAAAAATAAATATTCGCGTAGTATTTACATTTTGTACCCGTTACGGATTATCCGTGCCATAAAATACAAGGTGAGATTAATTTATATGCGGCCAAAATAGTGCAGACTTGGTTAGTACCTACTCAGTACCAAGATTTGATGATCCTTGTTGTGTAATTCGGAAATTATTTGTATCGTGTTCACTACAAATGCAAGCCTAGCCCCAACTCAACAAAAACCCCAACATTTTGTTTTGCATTTTAGTATCCTTAGTCCTCAGATATCAGTGCCGGAACCAGACGAATTTTTTAATTTATGAACGACTACCAGTCAAAGCCTCAGCCGTGCAACGGGCAAAGATATTGTATAGAGAACAAGACTGCACTACGATACAAAAAACGAGCTGAGCGAGAAGGGCGCAAGGCGCATGCACTCGTTCGTCCCTTTCTAATACGTTTGGAACTCAAAAACACTATATATTGCTCGGTACAACCGGAGTCAATTTTAGAACGCTGCAGGGTGAAATTCGCATCGCATCACTCAGTGTGAAATTCACTCGTCTCGAAACGAAACTAGTTGACTGCCATCAACAATACTTGCTTTACAGTCACAATACAGCCACAAAATAGATAGGTACAGAAGGCCTGCTCCCTACAACCAGCGATTTCAAGCGCACGCATACATTGACGTGTACTTACGACGACCTCGGTAGGATTCAGTCGAATGCCAGTACAACTCACGAGTGCTTGCGCTTTGCGATACATGTGATGAGTAGGTATTTAAAATCAAGGTCAGTCATCATAGCTGGCCTTCTGTACCTATCTAATATATTTTGTGATATAGCCCAGGGCCGCGTTCAGTTTGATCGCCCGCTCATCACTGACAGCAGGATAGCATATACAAATTCAACGCGTGCAAAAGAGATGTCATGATCGCCGGGCACAGATATAGAACGAGTAAATTAGCGTGGCTGTGCATGAGACAGCGATAGGTGTTTAGAATGTTGCAAATGTTGATATTTTTGCCTAAAGTTGAGGTTCCTTTAGTTGTTAAATATACATGGTGTTGATTTGGTCCCCAGCTTCCATTACACGATACTGATGCCAAAGAAAGTACCTACAAACATAACATCCCCAGGTGTACCTACTATTTATTGTCATACCCGCGCCGACCTCGCGTCTTAAATTCAGTATTAGCGCAGGCAACAGCGACACTGTTTTGGAACAAATGACATAATGCATACCTTTGTCTCTTAGTTGTTTTTATTTACAAGATATTTTCTTAAATACGCATTGCGTACACTAACACACACGTAATAGAAGCTGTGGACCAAATCAACATTCTGTATAATTTTAAATCGAATTTAATTTCCAATATGCTACTATGTATTATGGTATAAATAAAAAACAAATTCAATTCGACAATGTAGGCATATTAAAATAGAACGAGACGAAATAGTACTACTTCGTCTATGATAAAACTTATGTAACCTGTAACCTTTTAATTGCACCCTTTTTTCTTTTATACCAAATAAATCATCATTAAATGGGACTGAACAAATTCTTGAATATTTCGTTGGTTAAGTTGGTTTCTAATTTTGTCAACCAGTAGCGTGCAGGCATTTCTTTTGTGTTTCAGCTTTAGAAGGAAACCTAAAATGTTTAAAAAAGAATATTAGGGTAGCAGATGACTTTCATTCATGGCAACATTGTTTAAGGTTATGATAATTGTTTAAATGAAATGATGCAATAAATCATAATTTTATTAACGTACAGCATTCAGAAACTATGAAAAATACTATGGATGATAACTGCAAGGCTTTACAAAGTCAGTAAACACATAAATTATCTACTTACATGTGAAATGTTATTCCGTAAATTTTTCGTTCGCTTCGGCTTTTACAGCCTTGAATACTACAACGACCCATAGCGTAGATACTAAATACAATAATATTTTCGTTAATATTATCATAAAAGGCACATAAATGGTTAAAAACTTCGAAATATGCAAACACTGTTGTTTGTGTGCATCGACAATACAGCCAAAAGACGGCTAATATTCAATATCATGCGTAATACAAATAATTCTGTCAACTAGTCGAGGTATGAGGAAGCGGGGCAACTGCGATCCCATTGGCCCTGCCAAGTTCATTCCGTCTTGCGTACAGAGCCACAAACTTATCTGTTCCGGTGACGGAGACTCTCAATTTATAAATATAGAAGCCATTTTGTCATGGCCTACCGAAACTGATAAGTGCGTGACGCTATAGCAATAGAAACTAAACATTGTAGGATTAGGGGCGGGACAGGTTAATTAAACACGAAATATTTTATCGATATAATTTATGTGTTACACAAAGTATTTCAATTAAGTCATGTAGTCAAACTGGTTGGTAACTACTTATTGCATGAGTTTAATTTACCTTCTCAAATTACTAACAATAATAATGAAGTATTTGCGAAAAGGGCTCTTTCAGTCATACATAAGTGCAATAATGTACAACGTTCTTAGTTTTAAAAGAAAGTTTGCTAGGATCCTTGCTAATGAATATGTAGAACTTGGCAAGTTTTCACAGCTTAAGTTTAAACGTTTTAAAGTTACGTCATGCATGCAAATAATATTAATAATAATAATCCTCTAGAAATATCTAAGAGAGAAAAATAAAATAACATAATAATAATAATTACTATTGTGTACAAAGGGTGGAGTTAAAAGCATTTATGAAACTATCTATGAAAACTTGCCAAGTTCTATACAGGTTGTTGATTTGGTCAGTCGATTCCGTCACAGGGTAGGTTATATTATTATGCAAACTAGTGATTTTTATTTGTACTTATATGCTTCGTGCGGCGTGCGTGACAAATGGCGATCCGACCGCCAGCCAGTCGCGCTTCGCGGCGCAGTAACAATTTATCAAGAAACTTTTAGGACAAATGAAAAAGGGCATATCTTTTTCTTCAATTGGTATTTTTAGTTTGTATGCTGTTTTTGGGATAAGAATCAGGTATATTAATACTCATGTGACGCCCTATAATGTCCAAATAAACATCCTGTATATTTAGTACCAAGGACCATAACATTTTTTTAAATAAAATAAGTGAAGAACGTTGTACATTATTGCACTTATGACTGAAGGCGCCTCCATTAGCCTTGGCACCCAATTTGATTTAAAATCTTTTTTTAGCGAAGCCGAAAATCCTGCACTGCCTTTGTACTGAACTCAGCCCCATTTTCACATTTATGTTTTTAGTGGGATATCATAGATCTTTGTAAAGTTTAATTTAAAAACGTACATATGTGTACACCGTGTGTCATACGGATGGACAACGGAGTCCAATCATATTGGTTCCTTTTTACCCTTTAGGTATGGAACCCTAATAAAATTGTTTTACAATAAATTGAATGTTTGTATTGTAGTTTGCAAAGTATAGATCTTCCAAATCTCTTAAAGAGAATTTGCTTCATCGATAACATATTATGTAGTGCACCACTAGTTACATTTGCCAAGTAAAAAGAGCGAGACACAGCGTAACAAGTGCTTGCGTAAGAAAGAGATGGTAGTGGAAAGCCCCGTGGGGTACCTACATTTTGACCAGTATAAGATGAACTCTTTGGTATTAAATCGGTTGGTAAATCAAATAAGACTATGTGATTATTTACTTTCCGATGAAATGTCAAGCCGTCTTTCTTAAACCCTGAAATTAGGCTATTTTTGCCACACCATCGTATTGTGCAAGGGGCCATGATAAAGTTTAATTTCACAATTTTTTAACGCTGTACGAGGGAGTGTTTACGGCTCGAGGAAGTGGTCGAAACTGATTCGAAATGTTCGAGTGGCGGTCTATATAAGACACATTTATAACCCGGTCACAATATCTGTGCACCTGACCTCGTGACGTCATATCGGCGGTCTGGGTACGGTGTGAAAAAAAGTTTTTTCGAGAAATGTAGAGGTAAAAAAAATTTACTAACCTTTTCAAATCAATTTATTATTGATGAAGGGTTTGTTATTAAAAAACAATAATTTTGATTACAAAAACATTTATTATTAAACTACCCGGCGAAGTAGGTGGTTGTATTTAAATTCTACAATTAAAAAATTTAGTTTTAGAAATTAATAAATGTTGATTTGATAAATTAACTCGTTTTATTTTTCGTGTTTGATCTGTTAAAAAAACATATAAAGTGAAAATCAATCAACCGCCAAAAATCAAAGTGGAGATTTGGTAAGTGATCAGGAACAAGGTTCAAATATCCTTTTGGCGAAATAATAAAAAAACTATTTGCGGGGGCGCGTACAGATGATTTTTATGCTATAATGCGCAAGAAAACTGCCTCTATGCTACTCAGATTACGGGGCAGTGGCAACGGCATCTTAGAGATGATTGCGGACCGAATGGATTGTCCCATCCAGTTCTGGATGGAACGGTTCATTGGGTTATTTAAATAATCAATTTTGTTCATGTTCCCTTTCTTTTATCAACCTAGTTTTAAGCCTAACACTAATCTACTTATGGATTCTCAATCTGAAAATAAACAGTCATTTATTTATTTATTTATAACTAGTTGAATTAAAACTCCATGGCATGCATGCATTACGGAGCAAAAATTTTTTTTTTCGAATTTAAAATAAAGGTTCACTAAACCTTGTTCCTGATGACTAACCGAGTCTCCAGTATGAATTTTTGGTGTTGACTAAATTTCACATTGTATAATGACTAATAACTTACCTTAATGTTTACTATTTGCTACAAAATTTTCGACATTGTTTTTCGTTACGGACATCCAATTTGACAAATAGGTACCCATTACTTGACTCCATCTACTCGTTCTACAACCCGGTCACAATATCTGTGCACCTGACCTCGTGACGTCATATCGGCGGTCTGGGTACGGTGTGAAAAAAAGTTTTTTCGAGAAATGTGGAGGTAAAAAAAATTTACTAACCTTTTCAAATCAATTTATTATTGATGAAGGGTTTGTTATTAAAAAACAATAATTTTGATTACAAAAACATTTATTATTAAACTCAGTCACTATAAATTATTGACTCTATGCCTGACATTGTATCTTCCTCACTCTCACTTTCTGAACTCGCCGAACTGTCTTCCCCTAGTGATATTAAAAGTTGTGTGATGTTGTCATCTGCTAGATGATCCGTCTCTCCACGTGATTCACTTCTTTTTTCCAGTCAGCTGGCGTAATTGACTTAATCGCATCTTTTGTAAGTTGTTCTATGTTCTTTTCCGATTGGTCAATGTTTTTATCTGCCACCCTTTGCTTTACCAAGTTCCATATATATTCGATAGGGTTTAGGTCACAATGGTAAGGTGGCAGACGTACAACTTCTTGGCCATGCTCTCGCATCAAATCATCGACGACATATTTTTTCGGCGGCTTTGTTCTCAGTATAATGGGATACAATTCCCTCTTTGTCATTAAATGGAATAATGTGTTCACGTAGCCAATTTTGCATGTCTGCTTTAAGAGCAGCACTAGTGGGCGCTTTCACCGACTGCGTCGAATGGTAGGGTGCATTGTCTATGACAACTATACCGTTCGGCGGTAAATTTGGTATAAGCTTTTCACGGAGCCATTTTAAAAAATTGTTTGTGCCCATCTCGTTATGATAATCGCCGATTTTACTTTTACATTTATAAAGTAATTCTGCACCTTCAATAAATCCATTTTCTCCTCCAGCGTGTACAAGAATCCAACGTTGACCCGGATTTAAATTTTTCTTCACACTGCTGTCGGTATTATTTTGCCAGCATTTACTGACCGTATAGTGGGAATGGATCCACGTCTCGGCCAGGTAGGTAACCGGTTTTTATCAGCGCCAAGGTCATTATTCTCTTTCATACGGCGTAGGTAGCGAGCCCTCCATGCGGCGATGTCCGGCTTTTGTGTCAATACACAACGGATATTTTTACACTTTTTGAACTTTGTTAATTAAAATATTTCTTAAATATGTTCTCCCACGTTGAAAATTTAGGTCTCTCTTAACTGCTGCCAGAATTTTCTTCAAAGTTGGAATTTCTTTTTTTACAGCATAAAAACTGTTGGTGATATTTCGTATTGCGCAAAATTCAAAATCATGTACTTCGATGCGTTTTTTGGACTGTTTACGCTTCTTACCCGGTGTCGATAATTTTGGTTCTGGGTGGGTTTCTATATTATTACTAGTACTTGGAGTCGGACTAGCGCCCGGCGAAGTAGGTGGTTGTACTTTGGCTTCATTTTTAATTTTCATTAGAGTCCTCTTTGATATCCCAGTTGCAGCACAGGTTCGTTTCACCACTTGGTCTACAGGTATGGTGTACTGTTTGTTTGCTTTCTCCGATTCAAAAAACTTGAGCACTTTCAAGATTAAATTTCTTGATTCGCTGTGTATTGTTTTTCCCATGACTTCAGTTTAACAGCTACAACAATTTTAATAACAACCAAACCAGTCCAAACTTAACAGTAAACAGTCTAAACTTAACAATAAACATTAAAAAACAAAACAACAATAAAGCGAAAATATCAAAATTATCGGGACGTGTAGCGGCAACGAAGATGCTAACCGTACTGTCGCACAGGGGAGTGCGCGGAGAGGTGACAGGGGAAGCGGGAGAGGCGCCACATTCCAGCGAGGTGCACAGGTATTGGGACGGGGTTATATGTCTATGTCGCCGGGCATGAGCGGGCGATCAAACTGAACTCAACCATAGACATCTTTTATTATTGGCTTTGTCCATAAAGTACACTGGGAATAGAGTCATCAGTTGTATCTCGGTTCTGTGATATCTCGTGGGTAACGACGGACTTAGTTCGCTATAATTCGAACCAACCATAAATTGTAACAGACCCTTAAGTATATTTTTTCTGAAAATATAGGCTAAATCATGAAGATACATACTGTGCTTGAACTTTCAGGTGGTATTTTTTATAACGAAATTATTTTTTGTAAATCAGTTTGGAGAAATGGGAATGTGACGTAATAGTTATACCGTTTAGGCTCATTAAGGAGAGTTCCTTGACGTAAAGAAAGAATAAAAAAAATATTTAGGGGATAAAACCTGAACATGAGTTAAAAAAAACAGACGCTGGTTTTAACATTACTTTTTTTTCTTGTGGGCAATGGCCTTTTTCCTGTTATGCCTAAATGACATGACTATTACGTCATCAAAGCTATTTATTCAGTTCCTGAATATTTTCATGTATATCTTTTGTATTTCAAAGAGAAAAGAATTTATACTTTTATATGACCTTAAAAAAGTAGTTCCCTTAAAACAAATCGACAATTAGGTGCTGTTATGGTATTCTGGACCATTTGAATGTACTACCTACACAGGTATATATACCTCATATTAGCCCAGCCTTACTATATTACATTATATTTTATTTTTCAAGTACTACATATTAGTAAAATAAAACAACATTCAACAAATTAATGATAATTTATAATTAAAATTGCTTATGAAAGGTATTTATCACAGGTCGGTACACAGCACATTTTTTCCGATGTCATTGAAGCAAATCGAAGTCCATTCAACGTAGCCGGGGTCACTAGTAAACAAACACGATCTTCGGAGTCCAAAAAGGAAGCGAGGTAGTCAAAACACAGCCAACAGAATCCATAAAACATAGCCGGGTCGTAAGTTAATCTTAATCGATCACTGATTTTGATTTTTCGCAAAGAGTCATGAATACTACAAATGCAGCTCAAAACAGACATTTTGAATTGAAATTGAAACCAGTGCTGCCAGATTAAAAACCCCATTCAGCGTTAGCAACGCTCAAAAAAGCGCTATATTCTACAAAATTCAGAGATTAATAAAAACGCCAAATTCAGCTCCAATTTTCAACAGTAAAAGACATAATATGTAGAAATTAAATAAAAGTAATAAATGAAACCGCTTAGTTGTCCGCTAGGAGCAAAAGCTCTAAAATGGGCGACAACCATTCCAAAAATCCACTAGATCTAGCGCCGAAAGCGCTAAAATGGCAGCCGTGATTGAAACAACCTCTTGTAGCGCAATCTATTGAGGAACGACGAAAATAAGGCTTTGACGTTTTCTCATTCAAAGAAAAAAAAGACCCTGGCTTTGTCTATGCCGACTGACTACAAAAATTAAACATCAAAAAAAAAACAGCGTTGCCGGTGTGGGTATTTTTACCCGATTTCAGGTAATTTAGGCACTAAGCGGGTATCTTGCGGGTAATCATGACTGCCGGGGTAATTTTGCGACAAACACTTTTGCGACAAATATTTTTTCTCCTGTTAAAACGTATTGACTTAGTTGATGCCCAAAACTATTGACGTACTACCAAATGGACATCGAGTCTGTGCTCAAAAGTGTCCGAACCAAAAGAGAGTCAAAACCATAGAAAATTAAAAAAGCCGTGCAGCAATGACTTACGATTCAAATTAAAATGTTTTGTTTCTTAATATTTTGACACTTTAATAAGGACACTCTTTTGGTAAATTTTATATTAGACCCGAGGTCCATACAAATCATCAGTAGAAAGCACAATTATTTTACTGTTTGTTCTGTTTTGTTTTGTGGCTTGCTCTGAAAAGTTATAAATACTATAAAACGTGAAAATTTTCGAGAGACACGACCCTTTAAAGTTAACTTACTTAATTATAGGTTCATTGGAGATAATTTCTTCTTTTTGTTTGTCCATTGTCACCAAAATGGTCTGAATGTGAATGTAGATAATTCTGTATTAATTATTTTATTTGGAAACAACGACTCTAAACTCTACTTAAAATATCTTTGATTGTCATTTTTGTCACCTTATCAATTAAAAACAATTCTAAAACAAATAAATTCCTGTTTATATTTAAAGAGTTATGGGAAACGTTAAAATAACACCAAGGTACTTAATATTTTATTTCTTCTCTTGAAAAAAAAATACATTCACAAAACGGGTAATTCGGGTAATTTCTGATTCGGTTTCGGACTTTTTCTAGTTTGGCAACACTGAAAAAAATGTTTCGTTTTGTTTATAAACATTTTGTTTGTTTGAGGCGAATGTTTTTCGTTCGTCGCTGGTTGTTTAATTTTTAGTTGCAATTGCAGTAAAACCCGTTACAATGTCTTCAAAAGTATATTTCGAAAATCCGTATGAACAATACTCATCAGACTCTTGTCTAATTCTAAATCGATCTCGCGATGCAGTAAGCAGTTTCCTTGAACTTGTTAACAAATTCTGTATTATGATTTCCTAATTAGGAAACCGGTTTTTTATAATTTTCAGGTATCTGAAGAGTTTCAACAGAAATTGGAAAATTTTCAAACAGACAAACTGAGAGTTTTGACCACAAAAATGAAAAACAAGATCTTCTATGACGATACGATTTATACCGGATCGACTGGACTGGCACTTTACTTCTACGTGTGTGCTCATGGGAAGAATGATACTGAAACTCATCAACTTTATAAAGTTAGGAATTCAATCTTTTATGACTGATAGCGTTTAGATTTCATTGTGCTCTTTTTAAATTTGTATTCTTTTTCATTGCAGAAGGCTTTATCATATATTGATATAGAACATTTAAAAGGACGCAGGATAACGTTTTTATGTGGTGATGCTGGACCTCTTGCCCTCGCTACCGTGATATCTTGCAAGTTGGGTTCTCAACGACCAGACCGTTTGCCCAATTTTAAAACAATAGCTCAAAGGTTAGTTTATCTTGTAATATCCTAATCCTAACCAGGCCCGGATTTCCGCCTAGACCCACAAGGCACCAGCGTAGGGGCCAGCCACTGGCCAGGGCAGAGACGGAAATTATACAAAAGAAAAAAAATCGTGTTGTCGTCCTGCACCTGGCAACACTGCACCAGTGGCTATACCGACTAAATTAGACCGGTTTTTAGGGTTCCGTAGTCCGACAAGGAACCCTTATAGTTTCGCCATGTCTGTCTGTCCGCGCCTTAGCTCAGAGACTATTAGTACTAGAAATCTGTAATTTGGTATGGGTATACATATTAATCACGCAGACAAAACAGTAAAAAAAATCTCAAAAAAATATTTTTTAGGGTACTCCCATACACTTAAATGGGGGATGATTTATTTTTTTCTGGTCTATCCCATAGTGTGGGGTATTTTTGGATAGGTTGTTTAAAAACGTTTTGGGTGTGTGAAAACCATTTCTCGATTTAGGGATGCCTGCCGGCTATATGGTTGTTTATGGATATGTATAAAATACACAGAAGTAGCAATACAATGAATTTAAAAGAAAAACTATCACACCTAAGTAGAATTTACAGGTTTGTGAGTACAGGTCGCGCCAAAATTTTAGTCCCCTCTAGACACGACAATGTGTGGGTCATTCTTCTAATTGTATGGGACTAGAAGTTCGGCGCGATCTGTGTTAGTGACCAACTTATAAAATGTACTGGTCAACTACGGAACCCTACACCGCGCGTGGCCCGACACGCACTTGGCCGGTTTTTTTTGTTTGCTTTTGTGTGGCCGCTACTCTATAAAGTGCCTAGGGGCCATGTATGTATCTCTAAGTCTGGGCCTGATCCTAACTTGTAATTTCCACAATGTGAAGTTTTTTTTATTGTTTTGTTTCACCTCTACAAAGAATGAGTAAACCGATACATACCAGGTGTAAATAGACTGCTACCATTAAATGAAACCACATATTCTACCGACCCTACTGAACCACTTTTCCCAAGAATCATACCAGCGGACAGCCTTAGTTTAGGAAATAATTGAGTTCCAAACAAAAATGCGTGAACCCTAACGCACCGACGGGCGAGTTTAGAGACAGCATCGTCTGTGTAACAGCTTAAGGTTTAATTTTCATTTTTATATTATTTTATTTTATTCAATTTTTACCATTAAAATATAAAGAAACTGCAAAAATTATAATTTTCTCTTGTTATAGATTACTGTCTCTGATTTCATTATTAAAAGAGAACCCTGATGAGGTTTTATATGGCCGATCTGGATACCTATATGCCTTGCTCTTTGTGAATGAACATTTACCAGAAGAAAACTTAATTACATCGGAACACATTGAAAAGGTAAAATTAATCTTACCCATGCTATGTTAGCTCCAAGTCCAATCTAAAGGTACCATTCCGAACACGGCTGCAGGCAGGCGTCACTACCGGTTTATATAACTTTAGAAGAAATAGATTCTGAACACGGCGTCACTGTCGCCTGCCGTCGCGTCGTATAACGTTGTAGCGTGGCGCGACTGCAGACCGCACTACCGGTCGGGAACCAGTTTTGACGCCGGCAGCAGTGCAGTGAGTGCTTTTTTAGCACTTTTAGATTAATTTCTTCATAAATAAAACTCAGTGTAAAATTAAACTGCTTCTTATTTAAACGACAGTAGCTTCTAAATATTTTTTCATCGCCCATCAAATGATTTTTAATCAGTACTGAATAACTTCCTTCAAGAAACCTTTTTTTAAATAAAGGCATTGTAGCCTTTCTTTTCTTTTTTGTATATAATAACAAAAAGTTATCATCGTTTTCTTCATCATCCAACAAAAGACTTAAAATTGTATCAGCAGTGTCAAACACGTCTGACATTTTGCGTTACGTACCGCTTCCACGCGACTGCAAGTCTCATTGTGTCGCCGCGTACAACATTGATCTGACTGCAGGCAGCCATCAGCTGAAACGTGCAGCTGCAGTCTACTGCTGCTGTCGCCTTCCGAATCATACCTTAACACTATTATGATTGAAAGTATGGGGGAAATAAGTTATATAAAATATATTTCTTTTCTACAATAGTTTCGATAAGAGTAATGTGTATGCTTCACTACCCAATGCTGTAATAGGTGATAGTAGGAACAAGTCTAAGACTTATCTTGAATACACTAGCGCCCTCTCGATGCTAAGTGTCTCATTATTAAATGAGTATCTATAAATATTGTTGCAGTATGGGGAAGTATATTGGTAAATTTGCAGGTTGTGTTGAAAACTGGATAGCTCAGTTGGTAGAGCAATCGCCCGATTAGCAAGAGGTCCCAGTTCAGAGCTCTTGATGTCCAGATTTACTGTTTAGATTTTCTATACCGCAATGATATAATGTTAATTTGTTATCTCCTTGCAATGGATATATAACCAAGTGTTTAAAATAAATTCATTGGAGAAAAACAATATACTTTGTTATTACAGTAGTGGTATAAAGTGTTGAGTATTTTCTCAGAACTCCGAGTCTTAGGGACTTGATATTGCAAGCAACCTGGGCGTGCAGCTATAAAATTTCAATTTATATTTGATAGCATTTTCTTTTTGATAGCATTTACCCCTTTTAAGGTTTAATTTAGTTAATATTTTTCCTTTCCACCCAAAGGTTGCCTGGGAGATATTGCTAAAAGAAAGCAAAAAGTGCCGCCTTTTTACACAATGTCTGTTCTGTTTGTTACAAACGTGTTGTTAAATATGTGTGTAAATGTACAAAAAGCGTAGGTAATAAATAAAATAAAAATTATAAATATTTTCGGCTGGTGTCTTGGTTAAAAGAGACGACACTATGATATACTCTCTTTTGGCACCATTGAGTATTCACGTAATTTGTAAATCGCTCAATCTATGATTCACGGAATTATCTTGGTTAATGTTTACTTATGTCCGATTCTAAAAGATTCATCAAACAATTTCGGACTTACATCATCAAATTTGGTGATTGTTGACATACGCTGGTGGATCTTAACATCCACCAGTTTCGGACATTCACAGTAACAGATATATTTTGTTTTATTTAGGATTTTTTGAGATTTTAGGCACCAACCTTTTATGCCGTAAAAATCATTAGTGCAGTAAGTCGAATATTTTGTTTCTGTCTTTGATAGCCCCCATACTTATTGCCCTCATTTCTAATGTCTGGAGAAAAAAAAATTGTACTCTACTCTACTTAAGATTCTACACCCACCTCACATGCCAGGCAGAAGAAAACAAAATTTCCGGCTCTCTTTTCATTTCGTTTTTTTTCCCCCTGAAAATTAAATTATTTTTTATTAAATATTCGGTTTTGTGTCAACACCATAACATAGTATCCAAATCTCAGATCTGGTCTGTGGTTCATTCCGTGTGCAAGCTAAAGACCCGTGGCTGTGACATACGGACGGACAGACAGCAGAGCAACATCAATAGGGTTCCGTATTGTTTTTTGAGTGCGGAACCCTAAAAACATATCGTCATGACATGAATCCCCGAAGAGGTGTCAGAGGTGTACCCGAGTGTGAACTGTGAAATGCAAGTCACAGTCCGCACTCGGTACACCCGCGTTTCACCGACGATTATTACATCCCAACGTGATGGGTGGTGAGCACTATCGCCGTACTTCGATACCCTAAAAACGCATTGAAATCGCATTGTTCGAAAATTTTTGAAAGCATTTCATCCCATGTTTCGCCACTCTACATTATCTAGTCTTCATCAACTATTTATTTTGTGGCAGCAACTTCATATTGACTAATTTGAATTGAGTTTTTCTTTTTTTGTATAGGATATATAAAAAAAGAAAAATTCAATTATATAAAATATATATCGAAATATATAAAATATAAATCGAAAATCGAATCCTTGCAGGTTGTAAATGCCATCATCGAATCAGGAAGAAAATTTTCAGTCGAGAAGCATTCAGAAAGTCCTCTTTTATGGCAGTGGCATGACAAAGTATACATGGGTGGTGCACATGGCGTAGCTGGAATTATATACATGCTGCTGCAGGTAAGACAACAATGTTCACCATAACAACACGAAATAAATACGTACAGAAGACCCTCTTATTGTGTAAGTTCAATATCCACCGCTATAGCCTTCAAAAGCGTCGTGATTGGCCAAAAATTATGTGTGATGTCATTTCTGAAGTTAGAGGTGAGGCCCTTGCTTCATACAATCAGTGATTCCGGGCGCACGCACACATAGACGCGTACATACGTACTTATGTGTGCGTGCGCCCGGAATCGCTGGTTGTATAAGATGGCCTTCTGTATGTATTTATTTTGGGACCACACTTAGCACTCAGCAAATAACTTAAGGTTTAACGGAGGATCTCGGTGCAAAATGCACACCATAATATTGTTTTCCTTACTTTTGAATTATAAGTTTGCAATAAATGCGTTTTATAGCAATTCGCGCAAGCTGCTTCTTAATAGTTAGGTGATCACAGGAATATTATTCAATTTTATGCGTTACATTTTAACTGCATTACATTACAACTGTAAACACACTATTATGTTTGTTAATGTAATGCAAACAAAATGTAATACATTAAACTACGTATTTTTTTGTGAAGACTTTATTATGAATAAACTATTTCCGCAATTTGCTTTAAAACACATTTATTGCATACTTACTTTTTATTCAAAAGTAAGGAAAACAACAATGTGCATTTAGTACCGAGGTAAAAAGTTGCCTCCTTAAGAGGATTTACTCATTGTGTCAGTATTTTCAGGCTAAAGATTTCGTGAACGAGAGAGATATGCATCAACTGATCAAACCAACCCTGGACTGGTTATTAAGCACGCAGTTTCCGTCTGGGAACTTCCCATCTTCATTAGGCAGTAGCTCCGGAGACAGACTAGTTCAGTGGTGTCACGGCGCACCCGGCTTCGTGCCCTTGTGTCTTCTAGCTCATAAGGTCATATTTTTATTGATAATACCTATATATCGTCACGACATGAATCCTCGAGAGGGTTTCAGAGGTGTTCCCAAGTGACATGTGAAATGCAAGTCACAGTTCACACTTGGTACACCCGCTTTTCACCGACGGTTATAACGTCCCAAACGTGGTGGGTGGTAAACCCTATTGCCGAACTTCGGGCACAAATGGACCTACAAATTAATGTGCATCGCGGGAATTGAACACACGAACTCTGGGTTAGCAGGCGAGCGCTCTACCAGTCAGCCAGAGATAGTGATTTAGTAATTGATAATTTGTTTATCATTTTGTGAAAACTATCAGCTGTAGGTCCACGGCAGCAGACCCGACTGATTGGCATGGCTCTTCTATAATGTATGTTCAGTTCAGAATGATAAAAACTGCAATCCGATGTGAACTTTTAATTGCTTAAAATTATGTTTTTTTTTATAAACCTGCTACCTCCTATAAGTCGAGGGACCCGCTAACTCTCAACCAGTCTTCAGTTATCATGTTCAGTTAACTAAGAATTTGAGAAACCTAGTATTAGATAAGTCTAAAGTTACTCCATTGATTAGGATTCACAATAAATCTTAAAGAACCATATTAAGGGTGTCTGTGGCTTTTGGCTATCCTTGCTAAAACAATTGAAGGGCCCTGACAATCCTCAGTGCCAAAGAACATCCTCTATCATTAATAGCAGTAGGTATATTGCCTTTTCATGCTGTGTGGACCATCAACTGTTCCACTTTGTTTGTTTATGAGAGCAACCAGTTTCAACCAGTCTTGGTAATTTGGGAAAAGATAGCAGAAAGCATTGAAAACAAAACTGTTACAGGTTTTCAAAGAAAATAATTACCTGAAAGTAGCCCAACGATGTGGTGAAGTTGTTTGGAGAAGAGGTATTTCTACTAAAGGATACAGCATTTGTCACGGCGTTGCAGGCAACGCATACACCTTCATTCAATTGTACCAAGCCACTAAGGTAAACAAATTCATCTAATCTAGATTATTAATCTATTTAATTAAGGTGGTAACGGAGGATCTTGGTGCAAAATGCACATCATAATATTGTTTTCCTTAATTTTGAATAAAAAGTTTGAAATAAATGCGTTTTATAGCAATTCGCGCAAACTGCTTGTTAATAGTTGGGTGATCACATGAAAATTATTCAATTTCATGCGTTACATTTTAGCTGCATTACATTACAACTGTAAACACGCTTTTAAGTTTGTTAATGTAATGCAAACAAAATGTAATACAATTTTTTGTGAAGACTTTATTATTAATAAACCATTTCCGCAAGTTGCTTTAAAACACATTCATTGCATACTTTTTATTCAAACGTAAGGAAAACAATATTATGATGTGCATTTTGTGCCGAGGTAAAAAGTTACCCCCTTAAACTTGGTCTGGAATAAACAAATTAATTTAAATATGTTGTGTAAAAGTTCGTAAGGTGCGGGTTGTCTTTGATGCAGTTGTAACTGTATAAAATATGCTTCATCGAAAATTGACTAATCGTTTTCGAGCATAGATATCTTATAGTATTATTCTTGTACTTTAAATCGGTGTTTTCGAGTATCATGCCGTTGACAGACAGACGGGTGTAATAACATCGAGGCTGCTCACTTGGGGGTTTATTATTTGCAGGACCCAGAGCAGCTGTATCGCGCTTGTTGCTTCACGGAATGGTGCGTGACGGAGCGACCTGACACTGAACTTCACTACCCTGATAGACCAGCCTCCTTGTTCGAGGGTCTAGTGGGACGCCTCTACTTGGCCGAGGAACTAAATCATCCTGCAGATGCCAAATTCCCAGCTTTTACAGTTTAGATTCCGAACTTCAATACAAATTATTATTTTTTATTTTTTTTAATAATAAACGCTCGTTTACAAATTTCATATATTTATTGAAAACTTAAATGCAATGCTTGTAAAAATATCCGCAATTACATAACTACGTTTTTGCTAAAAGGGGTCGGAAGTCAGTGTAAATATTGGAAGAGTAAACACTTACGATTAGTAAGATAATTAATGATTTGGATAATTCTCTAAGCATAAGTGATTATTAAATAATTACTATACAAAACTTACAAACGAAAGTTAACTTAAAAGTATTTTTAAATATAAAAAATATACTTAACTTACATGAAAACTAATATAAGATCAAAATATATCACCATTTGCAAAAACACCAAAGATACCTAAATATATTTCCATTTGCTGTTACAGCTTCATCTCATAAATAGATTAGTTACATGCCTTTTATACGGAAAGGTCAATAATGCTCGCTAATGTTATCTTAATAAGGTGCTCGTGGAAAAGTCTTCTCCATCAATCTAACGTAACAGATAAAAGGTTTACATGAATAATAAAATCGATTCTGATGGCTTTAATTTTAGTATTAGTTCTGTCAAACCTTAAATTTTTCCAAAGTAATATAGCTTCTATTGTTAAGACTAAAGAACTATGTTGGAATTAAGAAAATTTAGTTTTGACAGCACTAAAACTAAAATTAACGCCTTCAGAGCTAGGCTTTTACTCTTACGCTCACAAATAATACACAGTTTAAACAATGAAGATATGAAGAGCATAGGCGTTAATAAAGATAAATCCATCCATCAGCCCATGTTCGTCCACTACAGGACATAAGCCTTTCCCAGATTTCGCCACTCTTAGTGGTCCTCCGTCCTCATCCAGCCGCCACCCACAACGTCCTTTAGGTCGTCGGTCCAGTGGGCACGAGGTCGGCCTACGCTACGCTTTGCTAAATATATTTATAAATATATTTGTAATATTATAATATACCACTATGGTGGGTAACGAAAACAATTTGCCACGATATAAAATTTAAAACATCTCACATACAACTACAGTTAGCTAGCTGAATTATTTATTACATCTGTTCCGGGTGCTACACATCACACATTAACGGAAGTTTAAAACACAGAATACAACATGGGCATAAACGGTTTTCGTGCATCTTTTGCAAATAATGGATTAACAATATTTACCGCGGCTCTTCTGTTATAATCATAATATAAATATTGAAAATCAAACAGAAAGACATCAAACAACATCAACAATAAATTTTGCTAACCCCTCCTTAAATACTTGGGTGTATCGAATCTCCCTTCCGAGTCTGTAAAAAACTTTTAAACAATCAAGAAGCTTATCGGAAACAACATTGTATTCTGTTTGTGCATCCATAAAGTAGCAAAAACATTTATTCGGCTCTTTGATTTTGTACTAAAAAAATCTGAAGAAAATCTTGAACGCTGAAAATGAACGGCAAGTCAGGTTCGATGAGACTTTTTTAACGATGCCACTCTTCACGTCACATGGACGGGACAAGTGGTCTCAGGTGGTCTTTGTATACCGTGCGTCGCCGTCAGAGTAGGGCAGAGCCGGCCTCGGCGCAGGAGTGCGGGAGGGGGGGACCGGGCAGCCACGCCCCCCCCGCCGACGTGTCTAGTATCTCCACGCTGGCGAGCGTGGTCCGTGCTCGGTAGAAGGTGCTGTCGTCCCCGCGGCTCTCGCTATCTCCCCCCGCCACCACCAGCACCCCGTCCGCAGCCCCCGCCACGCACCCCGCGCGACCCTCGCGCAAACTTGACACTATTTCCCATGAGTCCTGCAAAACAAAGTTAGATTTACAATAGTGAAACTCGTTGGTAAAATGCTTTTGGGTGAAAGCGTCAAGGTCACTGTACATAATGTTAATTAGAAACATCACATAATCAAAGAAACTTCATAATGCATGCAGAAATCAGGAACCGTAACACAAAACAATCATCTCACAGTTACTTAAGTAGCAACACCAAAGGTCTACGTTTCGAAACTCAGTAACTGAAGTCTTACTTGCTTTTTTAAATATTTTCGTGTTCGTTTTAACATTTTATTACTGGTTAAGTTAGACTTAACCTGTTAACCTATATTCACCCTTATCGTTACCAAATTAAACGCATTCCCTTCCCCAGCCCGTAATTCCGCGCTTCTTCTTCTCTCAGGTCAAGCTAGTTAGACTGTAATGTTTAAGGGTTCTTATGGTCAATCAGAGGGTATACAAATACAGATATAAACGGTAAATCATTTTAAACAAATAATACAATCTTTCTAATTTAAATGAGCGCACGGTTCTACTTGAAACCAAGAACTCCATTCAATGTAACATAAAGGGCACCTCTCCGATGCCAAATATGTTGGTCTGGCGGCGCGAAATACATAGTTGCGTAATCTAAATACATATTTATGGCGAGGCGCCTGAAGAACTAGTTACGATAACAAAAAAAACGATGAGGTAAATTGCTGAATATGGCATAGAAAGTAACCAGTTGTGTACTCATGTCAAATATGTAGAAACTGACCAAATATTCAGTTGCGTTAAGGAGCAACGCCCATTCAAAGGTGCTATACTGTGACAATAGACAACAAGCACTTACTTCCTATAGCATCTTCAGCCTTATTATTACTAGTTATTCAGACGCCATAAATAAATTACGGAACCATTTCGCGACGCCAGACCGACATACAGTGCAGAAGGTGAGACTAGAATTGCGATTGTGTGCGTGCACACCATTAACATTGTGGAAAACAACTCTTATAGCAGGCCAGGTAAGGTCTGTTTTCAAAAAATTATAGTTTGACTTTTATCTTATTCTTCTTTTACTACGATGTATATTTTATGTTTCCATGATTTTTCAAAAATAGAAGCTATAAGAGTTGTTTTCCACAATGTCAATGGTGTGCTCGCACACAATCGCAATTTTACAGTCTCATCTTCTGCACTATACTCGGCATCAAAGAGGTTCTCCCCCCAGATTCATCCATTCCCTTTATCGTTACCGGAGGTGCAATTGTGTAAGACAGTCGTATTCAAATTTATTGTCATATGGCTATTCGGCTAAGTAAATTAGCCCGTTTGACCATTGAAATCGTAAATTTTTGGCTGTCAAATGAATAAGATTGTTTTGTTTTGTTGTTGACAACCAGAAACGTATGATTTCAATTGTCAAACGGGCTAATTTGATTAGCCGAATATCCTTATGACAATCGAATTTGTTGACGATTGTCTTACACAATTGCACCTCAGATTTGTTGTAGCCTCATAATCTATGAACTGTCAACTGAACGGCAATGTTCAGGTAAAGTAATGTAATGCAATAGTTACATCGTCGAAGTTGTATCTCTCGACGGAGTTGAGCACGATCCTGCGCCTCGTGTTGCCGCCGATGACGTAGAGGTAGTTGTCGAGCACGAGCGCGGCGGCCTGGCTGCGCGCATGCTTCATGGGGGCCAGCGAGCGCCACATGCGCGACCCCGGGTGGTAGACCAGCAGGTCACGCGTGTGGCGCCGCGTGTGCGTGCACCCGCCCACCACGTAGATTAAACCTGGAGAACATCGAGAATACCTACCTCATTTACTATAAAATATAGCGTGACTTTCGTTTATATAGCCAAACTCACAATGTAATTCAATTCAATTAAATTTAAATAAAAAAAATATATTTCCGACATACGTCCATAGAGGATTAGTAACATTAACTTAACTGGTATGTTAAGTATGTAAAAAATTCCTAATTAATTATATTACAGTGTGGAGCTGCATCCATCTCTGTAAGAGAGGAGAGACCCACCGATCTGAAAATACTTTCAGGGTGCCGTTATAATATTACATGTAATACGTTAATTTGCTTCAAAATGTTTGTTAGTCACACTGGAGGTTCGGTAAGAAATCAGGAGCAAGGTTCAATGACCCTTTCTGTGAAATACGAGAAATTAAATTTAAGACTTCCTATACTAATTGTGTCGAGGTTGTTCTTGAACAAGTATAGAGGCACATAAATATTGATGTATTTCGCAAACAAGATCATTGAACCTTGTTCCTGACCACTTACCGAGTCTCCAGTACGAATTCGGCTGCATAAATAAAAGTCACCTTATATACATAGTCACGACATGAATCCCAGGGGGGGTGTCAACGGTATTTCCAAATATGGACTGAAATTAAAGTCACAATCTACACTCGCATACATAGACCATAGAGGAGGCGATTTCCTAGCTTCAAAATTAATAGCACGATGGTGGGTGGAAGTATTCTAACTTATAATAAAATAACCTTTGCCCACGGCTCCACCCGCGTATTTCAATCTTTGCCCCGTTTTCGGCTTGGGCGTTATTTCATGAACACCCCTTATAGCCTATGTGTTGACCAGGGTCATTACGATGATAATAAAAAAACCGCATCCAAATCCGTTGAGTAGTGGTCGAGTTAAAAGCATTTATTAAATTATTGCCCCGTTTTCGGCTTGGACGTTATGCTATGAACACCCCTTATAGCCCTATTATGTTCACCAGGGTCACAACGGTAAACATAAAAAAACCACATCCAAATCCATTCAGTGGTTCTCGAGTATTCAAGTCAATGACACGTAAAATTTGAACCGGAGAGACAACCGGATGGCGAGTGGTAATCTGAGTCTTGAAGTGTTACCGAACCCCCCCCCCCTACCAGTAGAATGGATCCCAAATGGACGGATTCGGAAATATGGGGGGGGGGGGGGGGACAAAACGTAAATTTTTTTGACGAGGCATCCGTAACACGCGGGCCTTTTTCACAATAATGAATGAATTTAGAAAAAAAAAATTATTAGGCAACCGCTTCAAACTTGGTGAGCTTATTTATTGGTAAAAAAATGCCATCCGACCCTGCTGGGCAGATTCTGAGAAACAACCCTTCAAAGTCGCCAAAACCCGTGTTTTTCTAACACTTTAAACCAAAATCGAAAAAAAATTGTTTAAATCGGATGGCATTCGAAATTTAAGCTCTCATGAGTGCAAGGAATTGTGTGTATCAATGCCATCCAGTTTTGATGAAATTCACCTCCATTTTCGCCACCCCCAAACATCGTGTCATACCCTGTACATAATTCTTGAAGCTCCTTACCGATAATTAATCAAATGGAGTGATGGAGTGGGGGTGAATTTTATCAAAACCGGATGGCATTGATACAAACAATTCCTTGCACTTATGAGAGCTTAAATTTCGAAGGATTCGGATGGCATTTTTTTACAACATATGGTGGTACCAATAAATAAGCTTACCAAGTTTGAAACGGTTGCCTCATAACTTTTATTTGTTTTCAAAATTCATTAGTGCGAAAACGGCCCGCGTGTTTTGGATGGCATAAAATTTTTATTATATAAATAGGGTATAAACTTCAAAGCAACAGCATTCTCATCCGGTTGCCTCGTCAAAAAATTTTACGTTTTGTCCCGACAAAACTCTTAACAAAGTAGAGTAATCGCAAAACCTCACCTTCGAAGTGTACAACGCCCATTCCGAACCTCGGTTCAGGCATTCTGCCAGCCATCGCCCACTCGTCCGCGACAGGATCGTAGATCTCAATGGAAGCGCCCATGTCGGACCCGACCCAGCCGCCGAACGCATACAAGTTGCCATTCCATCCTATAAGACTAAATTCCGAACGCGCTTCTTTCATCGGAGCTATATCTGTCCATTTGTCAGTCTGGAAATTAAACATTTTTTTGTAAGAAATGGGGTATATTTCCGCTGAACGGTAATTTTGCGAGAGAAGTATAAACCGCATTACAAGAGAAAGCAATCTAAAAGGTCTGTTCGCTATTCGTCGACTTTTCCTAGGCTTCCTTATACTTTTTGAATTTTGCCATATTTTGAGCATTTTATATAGTTTTATCGCTTTTTGCCGACTTTATGCGGTTTCTCATTTGAAATTATTATTTTGCCAAATATAAAAATGACACGTTCTTTTGATAGTGTTTTTTCGATTTGTGTACATATAAATAGAAATTTTGTAATTCTGACGACGCTAGGCCATCAAAATACTTTTTGCATGAGAATTTTGCTGCGACTAGGTCATTTGTCGTTAATTTCATAAAAGTAATATTTATAAACAACTTTGTAACCTAAGAGTGCAGAAATTTAAAATTCCATGCATTTATTTATGTTATTATTAAAAGTCTAAGTAGACTAAGAAATATACATAGATAGAAATATAATACATAGATAATTTCTACAAATAGTTGAAATAAAAAGATTTAAGGATTGTTTTCATAAAAAAAT
Source organism: Ypsolopha scabrella (assembly GCA_910592155.1). Classification (NCBI taxonomy): domain Eukaryota; kingdom Metazoa; phylum Arthropoda; class Insecta; order Lepidoptera; family Ypsolophidae; genus Ypsolopha; species Ypsolopha scabrella. The sequence goes on along the minus strand of OU342970.1, from coordinate 16,025,031 downwards.
AATTAATCAATTAGAAGAATGAAAAGAACTGAACTCAAACAAATACTTGCATCTAACTTAAAACAATGAACAGAACTGAACCCAAACAAATACTTGGATCTAACTTAAAACATTTTTACTTAAATTTTGTTAAATTTCAACCCCCCTGGGGCAGTACAAAACATAAAAAGATATTTTTTTTCAATTTTTTTCATTTACTTATTCTTGTAGCAACTTTTCCGCACCCCGCCCAAAGTGAAAATCGAAAAAACGCAAAAATCGATACACCCTAATGAACAATCATTCACGAAAAAAGGCGAGAAAAACAACACGCGGACGAACGATCGGAACAATGACAATTGCCAGTTTTTTTTTTTCAAAGCAATCCACAGTGTTGCCGATGAATAAATTTTCATATTCCTTAACGTAATTACATAATAATAACCAATTAAAACCATATTTTTAGCAACTTCTGGACGCTACCTAGAATCGATTACTGTAAAAAGCTCGATTCTATCATGATTCCAATAAAACAATAATGTTTAATTCTAAATATCAACCCACATGCAATGTATTTAATATAAGAGATTCTATTAATATTGTATAACTTACTTATTATATTTGGTCCTGTACTGTGAGTAATAAGCTGTATTAAATAAATAAATTATTTTGTATTTCATACGATAAAGAAGACAATTTCAATGTGAAGCTGTGTTTAATTTATAGTTTTACATAGTTCAGACGTAATATTCAATATAAATACACGAGTTAATCAAATCACCTTTAGCTATTTTCCTCAAATTCGGGGAAAATTTTTAATAGGAATCATTTTCACTTGAAATAGCCGGTCTATGAATACAGTTTTTCGTTAACTTAGCGACGTCCTTGGTAACGATTTTGGACGGTTTTATGGCAGTAGAGACTTGCAATCGGTGTAAACATTGTTACGGCAAGCGAATTTTTTCGGTATTTTTTTACGATCGTTAGTTTACGAACGGATTGCTAACTTTGTCGAGACTGCAGGCCCAGGGCAGTTACGGTTGTGACACCTCCAAATACTGGTCAAACTGTGGCGATTTTTTTTTCTAAAGTGTGGCGGTAACCTGCCCTCCACAAAATGTTGGCACCTCTGCGTCCACTGAAGAAATCCACTTCTTGCAGAGCACTCATTTTATTTACTTGCAAGTTGCGATTATTCAATTTCCGTTTGATAAAATTGACATCCGAATAGGACTAAGACGTCAAGCAATAAATATCAGACAGTTTTCATAACAAATGTACTAAGGAGTCGGCATAACGAGAATAGTTGTTTGAACAAATAAAAATATCTACAAAGAAAATATAAAATCAAAAACCGAAAACAATTTCGGCAAGACGCGAAATCTGCAAACTCGGCAAAAAACGATACAAGTACAACGATTGCTCAAAAAGTCGGCAACACGCGAATAACATAGGCCTAGGAAAAGTCGACGAAACAATAAAGTCGGTGAATAGCGAACAGACCATGTAAAATGGCGGCCTTGTACATTGCATTGCCATTAAGTCAGCATAAAAAGCATTTCTTTATTCATTTTAGTTTCGATTAATATTTTAATAAATATATTTGGTGTTCTGGGTTATACGTGGGACGCACTATAAGTTTCCGGAATGAATATGAAAAAATACTATTAAAGGTACAAAATTAATTTATTGTTTTTCAAAATAATCTCCCTTGGCGTCTATGCACTTTTTCATTCGATCAAACCAGTTTTGAAAACTTTTGTGCCACTCCCCTGTGGTGACCTCTGAAACGTGTTTTTCATACTCCTCGACAGCTTCTTCTGGTGATGAAAATCGTTGACCGCGTAATTGGTTCTTAATTTTTGGGAACAGAAAAAAGTCACAAGGTGCCAGGTCGGGACTGTATGCAGGATGACTCATGAGTTCTACATTTTTCGTCTTCAAAAAGTCGTTTGTCTGTCTGGCCGTGTGAGAACTAGCATTGTCGTGGTGCAGGATGATACGGCGTTTACGGTTATTTTTACGGAGTTCGTCAATAACTTCCGGCAAACAAATGGTCGTGTACCAGTCACTATTCACGGTACGACGATTCTCTAAAGCAATAGTAGCCACGTGTCCAGTTTTATTAAAAAAAGAAGCAATCATCCGCTTAGATGCACTTTTCACGCGCGCCACTTTGGTTGGTTTCGGCTCATCTTGAAAGACCCATACGCTCGATTGCTGCTTTGTTTTGGGATCGTAGCAATAAATCCATGTTTCGTCACCTGTTACTATGTCCCACACCAAATTTGACGCACCTTCGTTGAATCTGGTAAGCATGGCACTGCACCAAGTGACGCGGTCCGTTTTTTGAGCCTCGGTCAAGTTGTGTGGGATCCACCGCGAGCACAGCTTTCTCACACCCAAATGTTTGTGTAGGATTGATTGTATTTGACTCATGCCTATTTCTAAGGATGCGCGAATTTCATGGTAGGTCACATGCCTGTCTGTTTCAATCATACGGCGCACAGCATCGATGTTTTTGTTGGTCACAGCGGTGGACGGCCGACCATCGCGAGATTCGTCACTGAGATTGATACGACCACGCTTGAATTCTGCAAACCAGCTATAAACAGTCGTCTTGCATGGTGCTTCATTGCCAAAAGCTGTTTCAAGCCGAGCGATGCTCTGTTGAGCTGTCAAATTACACTTAAAATCGTAGAAAATCATACTACGAAAATTTTCCCGAGTTAAATCCATGATGATGCAGACACACAATTTTTTAAATGGCGCCACAAGGTAAAAACAAAAGACAGTCAGATGAAACAAACTGCATTCTACAGCCAAAGAGTTCTATTTTCAAATGTTGCAATAAATTTTTAAATATTGTTTATGTAAGTGGCCAGTTCCGGAAACTTTTAGTGTTACCTATGTATTTGTGTGGGAAGTGTAGGTATAGTACGCGACACGGCGGGAGAGCGGGCGAGTACATACCACATCAGTATGAAATGGCCCGCACTCCCGCCTGTCGCGAAATATAATATACTATACCTAGAAATTAAATAATAATAATTTCCAACTAGCTACCATTTACGCAAAGGTATACTTTTGAGGGAAGCTTGGTGCACCTACTATGTATACCTAGAAATTATATAATAGGTATTATAGGCTACACGTATTCTGTGAAAACTTTCAATTAACTACCATGCCCTCAATTCTGGCACGTGCGCAAAAATTGCATAAGCAAATTGCGGGTGATTTTAAAAGGGGTTTTGTATGGATATACATTGTTTTTTTTATTGAAAACTTATAGAGAGCATTCCTAATATCCTATAGTTTGTATTTGATGTAGTTTAGTCACTCTAATTTCCATCGGATGGTATTTATCAAGTTTTAAACAAATATCTAATGACTGATATTGCGGATGAGCAATAACGTCGGAATAGCCGCCCATGTAGTCAATTATGTACAGACAATTTTATCTGCAAGCAGTACGAAAAATTACATGTGTGACTAGAGATGGATATACTGTGCGAGTGTTAACGAATGATTATGGCGAGGTAATAACAAACCTGTGGGTCATAGACTTCCCCATTGGCTAGTATTTGGCTACCCTGCTCTCCCCCGACGGCGTACAGCCTCCCTCCCAGAGCTGCCACGCCGGGCTGGATCCGTGCTATCCTCATTGCAACTAGCTCCTCCCATTCCCTTAGAGGGGCAATTTAACTATTTTAGTAAATGGGCCGATATGTTCAACATTAAGTTATCGTGACATTACATAACTGCACTTTGTAATGGCAGCAAGCCGCCATTCCTGGCGATGTTAGGGACCGAAATAAATGATCTCACCAAAAGTTACATCCCTTAGAAACAGACACTTTCTGAAAAAAAAAAAAACGTGCACCGATTTCAATGAATCTTTTTTTTGCGGATAACAGTTAATAAATAATCTAAAACTCGAAAGGATGTACCGAGAAGAGGGGCTGCTGTATTTAAGTACGCGTTCATATGGAATAGGGTGAAGAAGAATGGGCGAGAGAGTTGTTCACAGACAAGTCCCGGTACTTCTTTAAGGAAGGTCTTCTGGCACAAGTACAGGAATAAGTCCTAAAATCATTAATTTCAAATGATATAAGGATTAAGGCTCAGTTATGTTTTATAAATTTGTGGGTAGTTAAATTATGTAAGTCTACTAACCTATTTGAGTCTTGCTCGCTCTTAACCGGTTTTTTAAGCAGTGTCTCTGCTTCTAAAGGATGAAACTTTTACTACCATAAGTGAAATCGTTCCATGCAGGTCGCTTTTTTTGCAAAGATAGATAGAATTAGCATTGAGCATTTCAGACAAGTATGGTGTTTTACTACTGGTTTGCTTTATATTATAAAAAAATCTGACTGAATTAGACAACAGTAACTTCCTCAATGTGATTATCCACATTATAGTCATGCTTTGACTTTGAACAGAAAGACACCAAAGCTTAGTGCCTAGACTTCAGTTTTGAATTAATTACCTTTTGTAAAAGTCAAACTTCAAAACTGTTGAAAGGAAATTGTCGCCGCTATTGGGTGGCTGCGCGGCGGGATCGTGGCAAGAGCCCCCGGCGACTAGCAGCACGCGACGAGCTCGCGCCCGCGGTTCTGCCCCAAGTGACACGAGAGCTCCACGACCAGTTTTCTGATAAATAATATCTTTTATTATGCCAACCCTCTTGAAGGCTATAAATTATGAGAATTAACAAATATAAATTCAGTATAAGATGGTCTAATGAGTCTTTTCCTAGTCTAAATAAATATGTACATTTTGATAATTGTATAACTTCAACATACCATATCAACTCTTACTGTTTTTAAGGCCACTGCTATGGATGGGTCCTGTACATTTTTGAGAGCCTCATCTAAAACTTGTGGTGAAATGAGTGGAAGGCGAATGTGGCTCAAAACTTCAAAACAATGTCTTCTCCGACAAGTAGGATCATGTTCTAACCATCTTAATGCTGGGTACAAAACCTGCAACAAAATTTTACCATAGGTACATATTCATCATCACTCAATTTAAGAGCTGTGCTCTTGTCGGTGAAGTCTTCTCCATTCACTTCTGCACTCCGCCTTCTCTTTAACTTCTTGATACGACACGACATTTACTTTTTCTTTCACTTGATCCATGAATGTTCTCCTGGGCCTTCCTCTCTTTCTTTTGAAGAATGTTTTCCCTCACACTTTCCCCTCAATGTGATGTTTTTGATATAATTGTCGTGTTGTATCAGATGTCCCAACATCTTTCCCTTTCTATTATCTTATATAAGGTCCTGAAATTCCAAGTGAAAAGAATTTAAGAGTTGATTGAGTACCGCCAATAGAGAAGCTTCCATCGAAAATAATGTTTACTTGCGCGATTTTTATTTTCACTTTTTCATAGATACGAGTATGTACAAATAGCGCGCGAGTTCATGTCCATCCTGAGGAATGCTGTGTGTGCCCTAATCAATTATGGTAATGTCTAAGGTTGGGACTTTTGGTATCACGCTGTGGTTCTAGAGTATCATGGAGTTGCTATTGTCACATATTATATTAAAGACCTGCAACACGATCCGATTTGGTTGATAATGGTGTAGATTCGGTGTAACACGACTTAACTTATTTGGCAGGACTAAACTTAATTTAAGCTTTCTGTCTTTTTCTTTCTGTATCTAAAAGACAAAGACAGGATGCTTAAAATAAGTTTAGCCCTGTCAAATAAGTTAAGTCATGTTACACCAAATCGACGAATTGTCGACTAAATTAGATGATGTGGAAAGTAGTTCAATCAGACTAAAGTTCTTGCCACGAAAGAAGTCCCTTGTGGAAGTACTTATTGTCAATGAATAAATTCGAAAATGCCTTAATCCACGAGAATTCTTTCGTAAAAATTATAGATATACTTGTCAAAAAACTTTCAAAAATTCTGGATTGTTCACTTTGTTCCATGAAATAAGAAGCATAAGTATAGATTAAAAATCACCACCAATATTGCTGCATTCTTTTTGGTGAGCCTAACTGTTAATTTTTTTTTTGTATATTCTTCTTTTTAGCTTTCAAGTTAATGTCACACGGGGAACAATAAATGTTTGACTTGTCTTGACTTAATATAAGTTCTTTGTAAGGTTCTATCCAGCTTTGTATAAGGCTTTTTTCACCACAATTATTTTATGACTGACGCTATTTACATGATTTAAAATGAAAAGCTTCTTCCATGGAGTTATATACACATCACATGAGGAACAAAATAGGTGCTTTACATTTTTCTTCATCATACTTTAAATCATTATACCGCTCTAGCGAGGAATTAATTTCACAAATACTGGGATCGTTCAATTTAAATATCACCAATTAGTTATTTTAGTTGACAAAATATTATTATCGGAAATAGCTTTTGTCAGTTTATGTTTCAGAATATGGCTGTAAAATTTATATAAATAATATCATAATCCATAGCAGAACATACGATAAGATAATAAAATAATATACACGCCGTTTATAAAGCCATGATAAAATGGCATGAATCATATTACTTAGCTCCATGTTACATATAAAAAAATACTACAAGAAATAGCCACTCCATGATACTCTAGAACCACAGCGTGATACCAAAAGTCCATGTCGATAATTACTACCGATTTTGTCAACAGCTGTCAATTTGATTTATTGTAACTCAAGGTAATTTTGCAAATTATGAAATAAAATAAATGTTTATTATTAGAGTGCATTACAAACCAGAAAAGATAAATTAGAAACAAATGTAAAGACAAGAATTTGAAAAAATTCTTTGGGCCAGGATTCGAACCTGCGACCTCTTGTTTCCCAGACAAGCGCGCTACCAGTAGTCAGCTGATTGAACCACTGAGAGTATTCCAAAGCGATGGATTTCGCAATAAAAACATAATCTAAAATAAATGTGATAAGTATTACTTGTTTATTGCTAATAAAGAAAAATATTTATTTAAATGCAATTTAATCACTATCAGATGCAAAGACAACCGACAGAGCAGAGTCGGAATTAGTATCTTCGCCGTCGCTGACTTTAATTACGAATTTGTTGATCGTATTTATTCACGATAAAAATAGCGACTAATTTTTGGTATCGATAAGCGCGCGTCACAATCGTCAAGGACAACATTCGACTGCAGACTAATGCGGCGAGGTGGGTGAAGGCGGGGCGAGCTGTCCCCGCGCCGCCTCTGGCCCCGATGGACATGAACTCGCGCGCTATCTGTAGTCAGCTGATTGAACCACTTGGTACTGGGAATTAAAAATTATTGGACCAAAAAATTTCGTTTTCTCCTTTAATGTGTTCAGTTAACGATACACAATCTACACTAGAATTATTTTCACTTATTGTAGGACCTTATATATATACAGGGTGCAAATGCAAAGTCAAGAATCCCTTTAGGGCACGATTCTGATGTCATTACGAGAAAAAAAATATACCTTGAATTTTCACCAAAAATTCCATTATTTTTCTAAGCTATGGCTACGCAGCTCACCGGCCTCCCCACACACCTAATTGCACCCCGCAACCCGCACCCCTCACCAGAGTGGCTAGCGACCAGTGAGGGTGTCCACGCGATTAGTGTATTTCGAGTAAACAAAATCCTCTTATCCATTAAATCCAATACGATTAAACGAGATATATTTGTATATGAGAAACGATGATATTAGAGATTAACATCTAGTGTTAAGTCGTTTGTAGTCAATTCTAGTAATCTAGACTCAATCTAGTAAGAAGTCAAAACGGTGGAAAACGATTACTTATATGACTTATATTATGACATAAACGCTTTGTATTGTATTGTATACAAGATCTGCCAAAGATTTTCGCTTTCTTAAATCTTCTATACCTACGTTATCGCGAGAACTAGCCTTATTTTATTAATCAAACATTAAATTTATCGGTGATATGATAACCTTTAATTTTGACATTTAAAGTATCGTACAAATATCAAATTCAAAGGTACCGCGATAGATTTTAAATGAGATAATAAGGCTCGAGTTTTACCACCTCATTCCACATTCCTGCACCCACGTTTCATAGACGATTATAATGTCCCAATTTGATGAATGGCAAGCCCTGTCACCGTACTTCGGGCATATTAAGGATCCACAGTAATAACGTGCCTTCCGATGACAGACAGATGTGCCCCTCTAACGCCAGATTAATGGACAGGCCTAACATGGTGCCACTTTAAGGGGCTAACTTTTTACCTCGGTGCAATATGCACATCATAATATTGTTTTCCTTACTTTTGAATAAAAAGTATGCAATAAATGTGTTTTAACAAAACAAAAATTAAAATTTCTTATAGCAATGGAATCATTTCAAAAATCTCATTTAAAAGTTAAGAAAACACGTTATTGTTCAGCTCGGGGAAAGGGCAAATCAGTAATTAAGTATGTTGTGCCAAAGTACAAAAATTATTATGGAACTAGGACTCGCGAGTATTTAATACCGAAGATATTTAACTCAATAGGGGAAGAGGTTGACGAAACTTTAAATGGCAAAATAAGCAAAAACAAATTTAAAAGTATTTTGAAAGGGTGTTTTCTTGGCTTTGTTTAGATTTTTAAAAAGCTGTGTTAAAAATAAGTTTAAGATTTAGAAGCTTTTGCAGAGGAAGACATGTTTGGATACCGAGAGCGGTAGCCGATAAACTGCTGAGCAGTTTGGCTTAAGAAATGTAAAAGAAAAACATGTATTGTCTTTGGTGAATAAACTAAATCTATCTATCTATCTAAAGCAACTTGCTGAAATAGTTAATTAATAATAAAGTCTTCACAAAAAAATTACGTACTTTAATGTATTACATTTTGTTTGCATTACATTAACAAACTTAAAAGCGTGTTTACAGTTGTAATGTAATGCAGCTAAAATGTAACGCATAAAATTGAATAATTTTCGTGTGATCACTTAACTATTAACAAGTAGTTTGCGCAAATTGCTATAAAACGCATTTATTGCAAACTTTTTATTCAAAAGTAAAGAAAACAATATTATGATGTGCATTTGCACCGAGATCCTCCGTTACCACCTTAACACCATTTGACAGTAAATTCCAGGTATTTACTGTCAAAGCCGGGCTATATGTTTCGATTATTAGATCAGTCTGTAATTGGGTTTTTATGGTTCCTAATACGTTATGGAAAACCGGCCAAATGCGTGTCCGTCCACGCGCAGTGTAGGGTTCCGTAGTTGCCCAGCTGCACATTTTATAAGTTGGTCTACTAATACAGATCGCGCCAAACTTCTAGTCCACTCGGAAGTTGCTCTCCCGAAGAACGGCCCATACATTGTCGTGTTTAGAGGTTACTAAAAGTTTGGCGCGACCTGTACTCGTAAACTTGTAAAGCCTACTTAGTTGTGATAGTTTTCCTTTTAACTTTGTTATTTATACTACTTCTGTGAATTTTTCCACATATTCATAAACAACCGTTTAGCCGGCAGGGGGGGGATACTTGATTCTAACAAAAATTACCACTTTAAAGCTTAATATTTCGCCAACGGATCCCTAAATCTAAAAATGGTTTTTACACACCCATAATGTTTTTAAACGACATATCCAACGATACCCCACACTAATCATAAGTTTGTTTCACGGATGTTTCACGTATGTCGGTGCGTTAGGGTTAACGCGTTTTTGTTTGGAACTCAATTATTTCCTAAACTAAGGCTGTCCGCGGGTATGACTCTTGGGAAAAGTGGTTCAGTAGGGTCGGTAGAATATGTGGTTTCATTTAATGGTCGCACTCTATTTACACCCGGTATATTCATTTCAGAGTTAAACTACTGGGACAAAATACCTAGTTGCACTCAAATAGAATTTTATTGTAATTGTATTTATACTTATTAAGGAACCTTTTATCAGAAGTTTGGGAAGTCTTGTACCTATGTACTCTTTATCACTAATAAGACACGCAATGTGACCTATTCTGGTGCGGCAAACCTTAAATTTAGACTTGAAAAACCTAAAATAATACAAGCTCATTTAACTTTTATCCATCTGCCTATTTTGCAATGAAAAGTTTAAAGCCTATTTTGCAATGAAAAGTTTTAGGTTATGGCAGCTCTAAATCTAATATTTGCTACACCAGAATAGAGACCAATATTGTATTTATTCATTAGATAATATTCGTGGAAGTGTAGTGCTAATAATACGTACATGGACGGCGGATATGATGCATGGGTACATAATTTATTTTATTATTAAATTGTATTTTCGTGTGGAATAACTCGTACTATTATACCTACGTTGTTTATTAATGTTGATTTTATTTTACTAGAAATTCGAATTCTGTTTTTGAATACAGAATAAACCTAAGATGACTTTGATTGATACAGCCAAATTCATACTAGAGACTTTCTAAGTGACCAACTGGAGACTTTAGAAACTAATTTTTATCCTGTTTTTGAATAAAAGACAATTATGATCCACTTTTGATGAAACCAGAACTCATAATAATACATAGGTACAAGACTTCCCAAACTTCTGATAAAAGGTTCCATAATAAGTATAAATACGATTACAATAAAATTCTATGTGAGTCAACTGGGTATTTTGTCTCAGTAGTTTAACGTTGAACTACACAGTTCCTCGCACAGCGCGGGAGTTGTTCTACTATTCTGTTTTTACTATGCTTTTAGTAAGAAGGGGTAATCGATTGGAATATTCGAAATCTTCTGGTATTTCGTGCTACATATACGTACATAAACACATATTACAGGGTGTATAGTCAGAGTAACTGGGGTGCAAAAGAAGAAACAGCCTGGTAGTTTGAAGGTGGTTTATTGTAAAGAAAGGGTAGTTCCCTAGCTGTGATCTCACGGTAGCCTAAACAATAATATTAATAAAGAAATAAAAAGTAAAGTAATACTTGACGCACGCGCTGGACACAACTAGGCCGCAGCGTAGCAAAATGTACGGTTGATTGCCCGTACACAGGTGTTAAGATATTAACCCATTTAATTTAAAATTTTAAAAACTGATTCAAATACAGACACGACTTTTTTACTGCCTACTTTATGACCCGCGTGGGTCCGACACGCTTCATTATTAGTATATCTAGATGAAATTGAAATATCCAAGTTTAGAGTCATTTCATTACCTGCGCTTCACTCTCCACACTTAATTGTTCTGAAGAAAGTAAAGTTTTGAGCTGAGGTAAAGGTAGTTCCAACATCTCTTCCCCATTTGCTACTTTGGTCCAGTTCGCTTGGGCATGTACAAGGGACTCTTCAGCTAACTCAGTGCAATTGTGTGCCTCTGCAAATCTATTAACAAACAAATTAATAATTTTTAGGGTTCCGTACCCGAAGGTTAATGTTGGGACATCTGATACGACACGACAATTACATCAAAAACATCATTGAAGGAAAAGTGGAGGGAAAAATAAAGAGAGGAAGGCCCAGAACATTCATGGATCAAGTGAAAGAAAAAGTAAATTTCGTGCCATATGAAGAAGTTAAAGAGAAGCCGGCAGAAGTGAATGGAGAAGACTTCACCCACAAGAGCACAGCTCTTACGTAAAAACGAAACCCGAAGGGTGCCAAACGGAACCTAACCGATGGCTAAGAGTAGCTTGACAACCTTTTCAGCAAGTTCATTATTAAGATGATAGATGGCGCTAATGTCTTAAAGGCGGTGTTGTTTACCATATGTTATGTTATGTACCATAATGTTTTTAGGGTTCCGTATCCGTAATATGTGGTGGTATGGAACCATTTATGCGCAAGTCCTACTCGCAATTGGCCAAATTTTTATTTATAGATGTTATTAACATTATACTTCAATGTTGTAAGGATTTACCTAAAAATACCAAGGCAGTTTGATGGATGTAATTCTCTTTTCAAATATTCTCCGCATCCTTTGACAAGTTCCCGGAGCTGCAACATGTCAGCTGCTATCATCAGGTGTTGTACTGTCGCTTTGTCAATCAATATTTCTCCTGTAAATAGCCTGGATATTTAAATTTTCTAAAACATTGTCAGTGTCAAGTAAGTTTTTTTTTATGGTTCATTGTATCAGATTGGGTAACAACATATACAAGTAATATATGTATGTACAGGATGGCCCAGAGGGTGATATCTAAACAAAAAAATTAGATTCCTTACATACATCTAGAGGTACCCAAATATGTCCTATGTATGTTCCTCAATTTTTTGTAGTTCTCAATTACTTTTTCAATGCTTTTTGTCTTTAATTTTAATTATTTGGTGAGTTTCTTTTTTGGAACATAGTCCTTATGAATTTTACTTTCATTAAAATAATCAACTTGCAAACATTATGATAATTACAATCAACATATTGACAAATCAAAAGTGAATAATTTGAATTTTCAACTTAATTTTGAAAAAGGGAATCAATAGTTTCTTGGTGATTTCAAAATACTTTGTGAGACTACAATTTTATAATAACATATATAATAGGCTTATTATTTCCCAAGTTGGAAATTAGATTTAAAAAAATTAATTTATGCCTAATTTGTCATTAATTTCATAGAAAATGCCTCAACTACAAAAAATCAGGGAACATACAAGGGGAATATTTGGATATACCTGGATATGAGAAAACAAAATGTTTCTTTGGACGTTTCTTAGCCCGGGCGGTAGCGTTGCATAAATTTGTGAAAATACCCCGGCTGAAACTAGTTAACGCCATAAGAAGCTAAAAAAAAATCGTCAGCTACATAGTGGAGGGGGGAAGATTGTGTCAGCTGCTCTCATGTACTGGTTTGCATTTTAGGAAGTGATTTTACGCAGATTGATTTCCATCTTTTTCAATAGATCTGGAATGGCTAATAACAGAACCAAGCGTCAGCTGACGCATGCAAGTGGTTAAAAAAAAAGTTATAGTACGCCGGCTGAAACTTTTCTCACAGATAGTTGACATCATGCTGAGCTGAAAAAAAATCGTCAGCTGACACACCCGCGGTGGGTGTGGATGTGAGGGGTTGCGAAAGTGGTAAAAAAAAAAGAAAACTTTTCTCACAGATAGAAAAAAAATCGTCAGCTGCATTGTGGATACATTCATTTTTTTTAATCCCCACTCAAATAATAGTCGACTACAACCCCCCCTACATCATTTAACCATCAGACCACTCTTTCCACTAAAACAACAATGTCAATCAGTCAGTGAGTCACCGTATTGCAACTTTATACATATATAGTATTTGCGTGGTATAATAAATAATTTAATAAACCCTTAGTAATTAAGTGCATACAATGAATAACATTTAAAAAGACTTAATATGTGAACACTTACAAATTACAGTATTACCTACCTGTATAAATAAAGTCAATGATCATTGGAAGAATATCAGGTGGAACACTTGGTAAAGATACATGTCTTTTCTGGCTTTCTTGAAGCCCAACACTGAACATGGCATCAAAGTATGCACAACTAGCCGCCAACACAACGCGGTGCGCCTGCAATACAATCGAGATAATTATGTGAGATTTGTGTGCTTGTAAAGTCCATGATGCATGTGTGCAATCACTGATCAAACTGTTCAATTAGTTGATGAATAATACTTTTACCTTCACTTTCGTGTTACCAGATACTAAGTCTATGTCACAAAACCGTCCATCTCGCTTAAAATGGTGTAAATTTATTGAGATTTTGCTAGGATAGTCCCGACAAATGTATGGCCGAGCACCGTCGTTGTGACTTGTGTTTCCACACTTTTCATACACTTTAATGGACATTGTGTAATCATATGTAAATTTACTACGAATTTCATAAGTTAAAAAGTCGAATTAAATGGATAATAGAGTAGATTTCCATAAAAAACCCCATTGAAAACTCTTTTTTTATTTTGATAACATTCTTTTGACAGATGACACAAGGGTACTTTCTTAAATTTATATCTGTTTAGCGGCTTTGGATTCTAAGTTCATTAAGCCAAGGGTACGACGTGTGAACGTGTGATCATAGTTCGGCACACGCGTTTACTAGGGATCCGTTTTGAACGAGCGAATTTTACTCGGAGTGATGCGATTTTCACCTCACAGCGTTCAAAACAAATTTTGAATTTTCTCCAAACCTGGCAAAACTCTGAAGTGTCAAATGTCAGGTGAGTGAGTGAACCTCGAGTGAACTTAAACGGTATCCAAACAGCGTTAGGAGTTAGGTGCACTAGCGAGGGTGATTTTCGCATTACTCGGAAGCTTTTCTAAACACTTTCGTTCAATTGTTAGATAATACGTTTACCCTTAGTTTTACTCTGTGGAGTGAAAATCACATCACTCCGAGTAAAATTCTCTCGTTTTGAAACGAAACCTTGCTGTGCTTGACATTGACAGGGGCCTTATTTTCTAACTTTAATTGCAATCGCCCGTAGACAGAGAATAAGATAGACGAGTCACTCGCGTATACGTTTGAGACGGAGATAGTTACTCTGGGTTGCCAGCATGAAACCTAAACTCCCCAAATGTATTTTATCTCTGACAAATGAAATTACAAATCTGCCTCAGATACTGTACCTACTATGCGTATAGAAATCTATAGCCGACCGACTGGACTCACAATATCTGTCATGGATTGTATAGAAAACTAAGAAAAATACGACCTTTGCAGAATAGTGGCGAAGTCTCCTATGCACATTATAATTAAGATGGTACTACCGTAGGTACCTAAGTCGTCATTATGTCAACGTATTTATGTTAATATTAAAGTATTAAAAAATTCGTGTGTGTCATTGAATATTGTAGCGAAATTTTTAAATGTATTTTACGGATTTGGATGCGGTTTTCTTTATTATCATCGTAGTGGCTCTGGTCAAAATGTAGCCTTAACGGTGTGTTGATGAAATATCCGCCAAGCTGAAGACTGTCGAAGACTGAAGACTTTATGTTTTCTTTATTATCATCATTGTGACCTTAATATTTTTAATATTTATATAATATTTTTTGTACGTATTTCCCTTATTAGTATATATTTTTTTATATTCTTAAGATATATATTGTACAGATTAACTTTGACTTGTAAAAAATATACTCTATGTATCTATTTTACAAAATAAATATTTTGATTTTGATTTTGTGACCCTGGTCATTTAAGCTATAAAGATGTTGATAAAATAACCACAAAGCGAAAAGTCTCGTTTAATTGAAAGATACTTCCCCTCGAGCAACGACGCGGCCAAAAGCTAGTGTATAGTCACAACTAGTCACAAGATAACATAAATTACTAAGAACTACAAAATCCACGATCAAAACATGTGATCCGAAAAAAAAACATAATTTAATAATAATTGCTTTATTTACTGAATCCTGACTTAAAATAATTAATAGATTTGATTGATGGAACTCCATTATAGCAATAAAAAGTCTTACTTGTCCTAGTTCCAAAGTGTTTATTTCTCCTGTTAGCGACCGGTTTCGTTTAAAACATCTTCAGGCGAAGTTATTTATACATTCGATGTGTTTACATCGGTTGCAAGAATGTAGTTAGAAGGAAGACTTTTCATTGCTATATACGATTACTAAAGTAAATGACACAATGTCACAGCCTCATAATTTATGAACGGTTTAAAGGAAAGACTTAGCACAAAAATAGCGTTAACTCCCCATTAATAAGGAGCAAAAAATTGGAAAAATAGAAATTGCTCAAAATATTGTCACAATACAAAGATATAGTATATATATGTTAAAATGATAAGTCGGACACTGGAAGCTGCCGATAGTAATACTCGGCAAAAAAACAACGATCATTCATTTAAAAAAATCCTTCAAAGTTTCTTAATTTAAAGTTGTTTGTGTGAACGATTACCACCGTTAGTTTCCGACTTCTGCAACATCATCTTATCACTCATATATCAGCCAAAAAATAATCCTGTGATTGACGTACTACTAAATGGACATCGAGTCTGTGTTCAAAAGTGTCCGAACCAAAAGAGAGTCAAAACCATTGAAAATTAAAAAGGGTGTCAATCACACGTCAATCAAAATTAAGCCGTGCAGTAATAAACATACGATTCAAATTGAAATGTTTTGTTTCTTAATATTTTGACACTTCACTAAGGACACTTTTTTGGTAAATTTTATACTAGACCCGAGGTCCATGGTTTGTAATGTCAATGAATCCTGTATTAAAATCTTTTGTAAAATTAATGATATTAAAAGGAAGAAGGAAAAAATATATAGATAGTAATGCTATAATTAATTGTACAGCTTTAAAGAAATCTTTGAAATCCCATATAAAATTAATGTCTTCCCCGTAACTCCAAAATAGGTTAACCAAAAATTAAAAAAAATAATAATAAGACTTAGGATTAGGAATGTTTTAATTACTGCTCTTCTTGCACAATATATGTTGGTGATAGTAGGCTAGTAATATTATGCAAGAAGAGCAGTAATTAAAACATTAGGAATACCACTACAAAAATCATCCGATAAATGAAACTTATTTGTTAAAATTTACAAATCTCTTAACAAGTGTCACTTTTACAATTTTTTATTACTTTTTTTTGTCAATATGATGTTCTATTCGACTGATGACGGTCCCATACAGTGGGCCGAAATATATTGAATATAATAAAAGTTATTTCTTTCATACTTATTGCTACAAAATAAATAAGAAGGCTCAAGAAGAGGCAAATATATATTTATTCATATTTTTGAAATATGTACGACTGTATATTATTTACCCAACTTAATGGGTAAAATAAATTTTTCCCTCATGGTAACACTAAAGTCCCAATAACCCGACTAAATTGAATTGTCAGAAACCATACTGCAGATGTATGCATTAGCGTGCCCTACATAACTTGATACGAATAATACGAAAAACGAACAAATCATTTTCCTAAATTACTCGAAAATTAGCAGTGGAAAGGTAACCAGAAGACGTGTTGCATAGTAAACTTGTCATTTCATTTGCTACCATAACTTTGAACATTATACATATAATCACAAAAAATGAGCACTTACGAATGAAAGGTTATGTTGCTCTCTTTTCGCTCACTGCGGCTTTTGCAGCCTAAAATACTGTAATTCACCATCTTGCGACAATTGTTTCACTTCACGGCACTTCACAGAAACACAAGTATTAAACAGGTAAAGCCCAGAAACACAAAAAGTCCAACTCGAATTTCTCGTTCAACAGTTTGTCTGCCACAACTTGAATTGTGGCAAACAAGCAAAATCGTATACGCAAGAAAGGGACAAAATTTGAAGATGCTTCTCGCTTACGCATAAGTGATTTCAAATGATTGCATCTCTTTCTATTCTTGTATTATTATTCCATTGACACATCTATTCTATCCTCTATCTACGCAATCGCCATACCCATGAATTTGACATCTGAAGGATATTGACGAACTTCACACGGCAATTATTCAACATGAGCTGTCATTTCTAGTCATGGTGATTGTGATCGCAATTTTGAGTGAACGATATCACTAGTTTGACATACAATTGGTATCGGGGCCGTATTGTCTAACTTTTAATAGCAATCGCCATACCCATGAATTTGACATTTGAAGGATGCTATCGACGAACTTCACACCGCAATTATTGGACATGAGCTGTCATTTCGAGTCGTTGTGATTGTGATCGCAATTTTGAGTGAAAGATATCACAAATTTGACATAAAATGGTATCGCGTATCCAAATCAAATCCTTGAAAGCTATCGGAAATGTCAAATGAAGGATTTCACAAATAGGCTGCCTCTTTCAACGGTTTTTAGGCAAATTTGTAATAATTACTCATCTATTATGCACTTTTTGTACTTTTCATGTAACTAGAGCATGCCCACGACTTCGTCCATGAGGTTTTGGGTTTGAAACAGCCCATTGTACCATGTTCGGAAGGCATGTTCGATACACAAGTTTTCACCCAGTTCCACATCACTGAGGGGTGAATTTCGATAAATGCTTTCTTAGTGCACCTCTAGAAATTGACCTATCAATGCTTCTAGCTAGGCGCTAGGCCTAGATGTAATAATGAACTTCAATAGCAAGGATCTTCAATTTTATGTTACTACCTATGTATTTTCGCCTTCAGCGTTCTTGGTTGTACCTTGTCTCTCAATCAGTAAGTCAGCGGTCATGGAGCTGTTATTTATTTATACAGATAGTTGGAGAGTTATAAGAAATACAGTTAATTTTATGTATGAGTTGCATTTTAGCATGGCAAGAACAATTTTGATGGTGCCGGTGGAGAAGGGAAGGCTGACCCATAGATAGCGGCTAAAAAAGAGAATGTTGCAAAAAGATAGCTGTCCACTGTTGTTGCCGCTAAAACAAAGGATTGTATTGTATAGGATTGTGGTGCTTGTCTTGCAGGCATAGATGTGACTGGTTGATCAGAAATACAGATATAAGAAATTTAGTTATAAGAAATACAGTTTATTTTATGTATGAGTTACATTTTAGTATGACAAGAACAATTTTGATGGCTCCTCCAGAGTAAAGGCTGACCCATAGATAGTGGCTAGAAAGGAGAATGTTGCAAAAAGAAAGCCATCCACTGTTGTTGTGGTGCTTGTCTTGCAGGCATAGACATGACTGGTAGATCAGAGGCGGTGTTTTCATTAATCAGTGAGAGTTGGGTTTGCACACTGGGCAGGGGAGACAGTAGCGAGGCCTGGGGGCTTGCCACCAGAGGCGCAGCAGCCTGCATGTTGTGCTTCAAACAACTGGACTCTACAAACAAAATAAAGATAAAAATATTCAATAAAAAATTGGATAAGTAGCAATAACACAGAAAGAATGTATTTTTTTATAATCTTTATTAGAAAAAGGTTTTGTCGCACAGCAACAATGTCACCCTTATAAGGCTACACATTTAAGACTAAAGGAACTCAGTAATGTAACAAAAAATAAACTCAACTTTCATTCCCAACTAAAGACTAGATATATTAAAACTTATTAACCTGCAAATCTAGGATGTTCGCTGGAATCTTTCAGAGAATAACTTGCAGGTTCCTGAAAAGTTAAATACATCAAATTTAATATTTGCTTATAAATTCTATTACCAACTTAATTAAAAAATAAAAGCATTTGACATACTTAAACTTAAATATGTATTTACATGTCAATAACAAGAAAAGATTTTCTGTAAGAGGTTTCAAAAATTAAAAATTATTAGCTTTAATACCCAGCAAACATAATGCTAAAGAGGATTCAGCACACCGTCAGCTAGGTGGGCCGATGACATTTAGACACTAGCTGGTAGAATATGGATGATATTGGCCCAGGATAGGTACATATTGGTGGTGTAAAAAAAGGAGGCATACCTTGCAAAGGGCAGAAATGAGCTATTGATGAAACATAACACTTACTGGAAATGGAATGCACACCAATATCTCTCCAAATATGCTGTCTCTCCCCAGAATATTCATAATACTCCACTCTTTAAAGGTTTCTGTGTATACACATATACAACTCTTCATTCTCTAGGTGATTTTGTAGCACCATTGCCTAAACGAGTAAGCCTTTCAGATAGTTGGTCCCACCGATTGTTAACATTTTGTTTAATTCTCTCTCTAACAATATTCTCTGAGCAGACATTCTGTAAGCAAAATGATATAATATTTTGTTAAGAGAAATTAAATAGGTAATGGTGTTGATTCGGTGCAGCACGACTTAACTTGTTTGACAGGACTAACCTTATTTTAAGCGCCCTGTCCTTTTTCGATGCAGAAAGACAAAGACACAAAAGTTTAGTCCTGTAAAATAAGTCGTTCTACACCGAATAGACACCACTGTTTCATATACAACCGCCAAAATATTTAGGTGAGGCCTACAAGCGTAGGACAAGTACCCTAGGTAACTAATCAATTAATCATAAACATTTTTACATACCTCATGAATTTCAGTCCTAGTTTAAAAACATTTCCTTGTTCAGTTTTTACTTCTTGCAAAACAAAACTTTCTTGCGAAGAAAACAAACAGCTAGGGATGTTGATTTTAAATAGATTTATTTGAAGATCGATTAATTGGGGCCAATGAAATCGATTTTGGATCGATTTTTTCGAAGCGAATCGATCTTAGAATCGATCCATACAACCGCAGAATCCTGGACACGATTTTTTGCGGTTTCTCGGAAAATTTTGCGAACAAATAACATACAAATAAAAAGTGTACATACCCACATTTAATTACGTTTCCGGTAAGTATTTGAATTCAAAATTATTATTTTCGAGCCTTACATTTGAAGATAGGAAGTTGGGGTAGGTAATTGAGACTTAGGAATTGTACGAGCTAACGCACACTTGTACATTTTAGTGAATTAGGTTTTACCTAGGTAATTAATTACATTTTGGCTGCTTGCACTTTGTATTTAGCAATTATTTAGTGAAAACAATACCAATAAAGCAGTGTTCGATCATCACTTGTTGGGTTTGGTTCTTAGCTCTCTTCGGAGTCACCGTCCCTTAACAGATACCCCTAGCTTTAGCACGCCAGCTTTACTAGTGTATGAAACTCATCATACAGAAATATTGTTACATGATATTAACAAAATATTAATGTTCTGTATGTGCATTTTAAGTAACTTTGGCAATAAAACTTAAAAAAATTATTTCTTTAATGTTTTATTTATGAGAAAACAACTACATAACTTTATTTACAATAAACTCAGGAAAAAATAACACTGTAAATTAATTATCGCTAATTGTGTGAATTTCTGTTCCGATTTTTGAATCAATTTTTGTGAATTTGAATTTGTGAATTCACCACGATTCGAAATCGATCTATTTTGGAAAGAATAGACATCCCTGCAGACAGCAACTTTTTGAAATTTCGTTTTAGCGTTTCAATTCGCGCTTTTATTTATAACTTTCTTTGGTCACTTAAACGAAACAGTACACTTTAGTACAGTATACTTGAGTATACTCGATACTTGAATAAACTCGATACTTTTGTTTCCGTACCCCATCCCTAAGTCTAGGGTTTTTTATTGGAAGTTACTACGGTACCGCTAGCGGTCGCTTGATTTTTAAAATATTGAACCGTAAGCGGTGAACGAATAAAACATGGAAGCATTATTACTACCGTTCCATTATAGCGCAACGAAAACTCGACCGTCGTGGTGGGTGTGGCTCATAAACTCGGCCGCTCGCTAGTAGCAACCTTGACTTATTAACTATAACATTAATTGTTATGCAACAAAAGTTTAATGTTTTATTGCTTTACGTATATCTTTTCCGGCGTTGATAAACAACGGTGGCTAGTAAGGGACTGCTTCCATGTTTTATTCGTTCACCGACTATGTCATATTTTAGTTGGTGGAATATCTTCCTTAGCTTGAACTAATAAAGTTAAATTTGCAATGTACAGTTCGAAAAGGGAAGCGGTCCTTGAATTTTATAAATTGAACCGTAAGTCATCGAAAAGGCTCGGTACTTTTTTTTCTGCTTATCGTGAATTATTTTAAAACTACGCGGGTCGCCTCACTCCGCTTCGCTTCGCTTGACTCCTTACTATGTGCTTACATGTCAACCTAACCGCTCCTCCTCGCTTTGCTCGTCGTCGCGATCGAACAAATTTAAAACCATAGACCAAACATTAATAATAAACGCATAGAGTTGACTTGAAGCAATTTTAGCGCAGTGAGTTACGGGCTCTTTTAGATATAAATATTGCTTGTTTCCAAACAAAATATATACGAGAGATTAGTTTAGGTATTAACAAATATGTTTCAAGCATATGCCAGCCAAAACAACCTATTTTTATAAGTTTCTTCGTACCATGTAGCTTAAATGTCGTTTGGTTTTTGTATGGAAACTTGCCAACGCTATTTAAGCCTTAGGTTTAGTCTGTATGTCTGTGATTAAAACTAAGGAAGCCGCTAGCGGTTTCGTAGTCACTTTATTTTTTTATTTGGTTGGTTGGTCATTCATTTCGTTCAGCGATTCAAAGCGATTGTGACTTTAAAACTTAGACGATTCCAATTTATAGTCGTAATCACGGTTGTAGTCACGATACCCTTGAAGGTATGGCGATTGCAATTAAAGTTAGACAATAAGGCCCCATTAGCCGTTCAAATCAAAAACTCCCACTGGGTTACTGAGTCTCCACCCTCCAGTATGAATTTGGTTAGATAAACGGAAGTCACCTTATGCTATTTTCATAGATATTATAATAGTATTATTCTAATCAGTGGGTATTCTACTGTCAGTAATTCAATATTGAGTGGGCGTCACCAGACGATCAAACTGGACGCAGCCCATAGACATGTTAACGCAGCCCCACACGCTCGCTCGACTCCATACACGGTCCGACTAACCCCAAAGTGAAGTCCGACTTTCCGTCGCATCGCGATGTACGCTATGGCTATGGTTCTATTTTGCAAAATAATGTAGCTTTTTTTTCACAGATTAACTTTATTCGTTACCTATGTATTTTGTAATAAATGATGACGTCATGTAGAATTTCAACTTTAGCGCGTTTTGAATATTTCGGAAATAAAATAATTCTTGAACTTAGTCCGGTTTTAGTTTCTTTCTAGGAGCTAATAAATCTAAATAAACATTTTTCCTCCCTTTTTCATTTTGTACTGTGTCTTCAGGTTGACTTGCTTGAGGTAAGAAGGGCTCAGGGGAGGGAGGGATAGGTGCATCATCGATGACATCATCACTATTTTTATAATTTCCTTTTGTAATATCACTTTTCCATATTTTATGGTCGGTGTGAAAAGGTGCTAAGACGAAAGTGTTGTGTTGTGATTCTACAGCTTGTTGTTATTGCTACAGAAGGAAGAGCGCATGCGCCTGAAAATATACGGCCATATTGTTATGACGCATTCAAGATCAGAGGTCTCCGCCAGTGACGAGTCCCCTCGCAG
Organism: Ypsolopha scabrella; assembly: GCA_910592155.1. Classification (NCBI taxonomy): domain Eukaryota; kingdom Metazoa; phylum Arthropoda; class Insecta; order Lepidoptera; family Ypsolophidae; genus Ypsolopha; species Ypsolopha scabrella. The sequence continues at coordinate 16,002,257 of OU342970.1, read as the reverse complement.
TTGACGTGGCTACTACGTACCATCCCGTTCGCCCACTCCGGACGCAGCATACGCGGTGACGAGGAATACGTAACTGGTGAGTGCTTGTACTGAAGACGAAACTTGTGACCTGTCACGGTGCTATAAATTCGGGTCCATTATGGACGATTTATTCGACGTAGGAATACTTTCAATGCCTAGCATGCAACGTTGGGCGGAAAAATATGTTGCGTATTTGCTATCAAAATATATAACGCAATATGAGAATTTCGGGAGAATGAGTTGATTCCGTTTTAGGGCTCCGTCAGCAAAGGATGGAACGCTCAATCATGAACGATAGTCTCGATTAGAGTGGTGTTAAGTTTGGCAGGGAACACACAGAAAGTTGACCTTGACTTGTAGGTGGGCATGGAGGGAATGGTGGAGGAGAACGGAACGGGCGTAGGCGCCGCCGTGGACCCGCTGGCAGGCGCCAGCTCGTCGGCCGCGGGCTCCGTGGTTGCTGTCACCAGCATTGTGCAGCTCACACTGCCCACTCAGGCGCCCTCCGCTCAGGTTACCCATTGTTTGTCTATCTATATAGTCAACCTACTTGCTTGTGTACAATGTAGACAACCACTAAAGATCCTCACATGCTAATATAACTGTTTTAATGCTACAATTTGATTAATTAGAACTTATCCCTTGTAGATACTTAGTGGTAAGCTCTATAACCTCTTATTCTTATCAGAATGAATGTTTTTGCATTTAAAACTTTAAACTGTGCATGGACTCAACTACGTAAACAGATTTTACATATATTTAAGTATTAATTTTGTTTACATTACAGGTTCAGTCTGTAATACAGGCCAACCAACAATCCGTCATACAAACAGCATCCAACGTACAGCCCGTACAATTGCCAAAAGGAAATGTTATACTTGTTAGTAAACCAAGCTCTGTTATACACACCACACAAGGGACTTTACAAACTTTGCAGGTAAACTGGGCCAGAAGATTACATTTTGTTTTCATTTTATAGTTATTTAGTCTGTTTTTGTGAACATTGATATGCATATTCTTAGAGTAACAACATATTAGTATCCCCTCTAATTTTGGACTATCTTTGGATTCATGGATTCTATATGCAGTTGAGGATTTTAATTTTGTCACAAGTACAACTGTTATAATTTAAAAAAGAAACTCTTTTTTAACTTACAGATAAAGCCAGAACCTCATACATTATTGAGCAGTCAAGGACAATCATGCAGTGATGACAGTTGCAGTGATGACGATAGTCCAAAGAGGAAGTACCGAGAGATGCTGACTCGGCGACCTTCTTACCGCAAGATTTTGAATGATCTTGGAGGAGCTGAGATTGCTGGTGAGTTCTAAATGGTTAAAGTTATTTGCAAACTATATCCTGTAAAAAGGTTTGTATAAAATGTGTCCCAAAAAGATCTGTCATTACTTGGGGAGAAACTTATTTGACTGCCAACAAAATACAATACTATATAATATTGCTTTTTAGGGTTCCGTAGTACCTGAAAGGTTAAAGGAACCTTTATGGTGAGACTCTGTTGTCTGTCCGTCCGTCCATCTGTCCGTCAGTATGTCACAGCCTCTTAACTTTAGCACCAAATAGAGACTTGAAATTTGCCACCAAAATAGCATCCACTTGCATTTATAATGGTGTAAAAAAAAAATTTGAATTGTTTAAAATATTAAGTACAAATAAATCCTAAAAATACAATATGGGTATCAAATTGTAGATATTAAAAAGCTGATTATCAAAATATATACTTTTACTATATTTACTGTCACTGATTTCGAGAAATCTTTGAATAATCGTAAAAAATGCATGTCCCCCCCCTTAAATGTCGATTATAGGCCATAACTGGCCAATTACAGGAAAACTATAGCGATTAAAAAAAAGTTGATAACAAATGAGAAACAAAAAAAAACTGTAAAATAAATAAAAATAATTATATAAAAATACAATATAGGTATCAAATTCTAGATAAGAGCTGATTATAAAAATATTAACTTATACTATGTTTACTGGCACCGATTTCGAGAAATCTATGAAAAACCAAAAAAAAATGCACCGCTTTTTGGTAATGTAGGTGCATGGCTAGAAGTTAACTAGTTCTCAGTAAATTTTGTTTTGGGATATTCATGGTAAATTGGACATAAAGGTCAATACAGAGACAATAATATTGTCAGACTGGTAATCTCATAGACTTACTACAAAACGCTTTCACACTATTGTTGAAGTCATAGATACCGATATAGTGGA